>CM064512.1:25099780-25330111 GCA_032716605.1 Paralithodes platypus
CAATCAATGAAGTGCGCTAATCCAAACAACGAAATTCATTCGCCTAAACTATTAATTTTGATCGCCCACACTCTCAAGTTTGTTAACCCACAATCTAGGGTTCTCATGGATGTAGATATATATTTTCAATATTGATGACAAAATATCCGTTAACTGTGAAGACTACCACAATACCCATGCCATTGTATTTGACAAAGATAAATCATAATTCAGCACAAAACAAGAGTGTTCACCGTGAATGTATGTGTCAAAAAACCACATTTACAAATTTGGGGAATCATCCAGCTACACTTTTGTTGTTTTGAAGGCCAAACTAAAGCCCTAACACTGGGAGACTGTTAGTAATATAATCAGATGTCACTCAATAATTTTACAATGCTAGCAAGTTGGGTCCGGGATTTTTCTTGACTAGCATTATGGCTCTAATAGTATTTAATTAATTGCTTAATTTTTCTGGAAGACGTTACCCCTATCAATCTTACCTCATTAATTATTTAAATGGTGGAACTTACCCCTACAAGTTCCAATGGATGGATGTGAGATTCAGGGATGGGAATGTTTCCTCTAGAATATCAAATCAACTGAATGTTATATATTTTGGACTAGTCGATTCACAACCTCCGTGTCACCACAACATATAAGATTGTATTTGAGAGTCCTGCATTGCTGGGAAATATCAATATTAGTTTGGTAGCACCAACTTCCCCCCTCTCTCTCTTATCCGTGACATGGTTGTAAATATTTACACTGAACACCTAACAGACTCTTGTGTAAATGTTGTGTTTGTTTTGCTGAAACGCGGGAGCTCTTGTTCAAACACTGATGTTTAAACGAGTGGCTACCCTCCGCATGCCAAAAAGAGATTTACATAGAATTACATATTTACACTGGCCACACAGGCTTTGTAATCCCAGCGAGGTAGCCAGGATGTAATTCTAATAGACAACAAACCCATTAATGTAATACTGATGTAATAGTTATAATTGGACCGGTTGGGGTAGATGGGAGAATACGAGGAAAGATAATAGAAGAGACGAAAGAATGTAGGTACCCAGGGGAATGGATAGGGAAGAATGGAACATGAAGGCTAAGGAATGAGAAAATTATGATAATGGAACAGTGTATGGAATGTGACAACAGTGAGAGTTAAGCATGGTTCACACATGCCCGAGTCCGAGCCCGAGTTTCCACGAGTCGCGGGGACTCGCGTAATGACTGGGGCATTGTCGCAGGAACCTTTTGGAAACTCGGGCATTGTCATGGGAGACTTTGTGGAAACTCATGGGAACTTGGCTCGGGGAGCCAAATTTTCATCCCTGCATGAAAATCTGGGCCCAAGTCATCTCAACCTCAAGACGCTCGTGGTAACTTGTAGTGGCTCGTGAACACACGTAGTGACTCATAACTATTTGTAACTACTCGTAAATGTATCGTGAACACTCGCGGCAACTCGCATACAAAACCACATGATCAAAAACTGCCCAAGTAATCATGAGTGTCCACGAGTCAGTACTAGTCGCCACGAGTCATCTCGACATCAAGACACTCGTGGTAATTCTCAGTGACTCGTGAATACTTGTAATGACTTGTAACTACACGTAACTACTCATAGCTACTCGTGATCAGAAAATTACAGTTAAAATTCAAATTTTCCCCCACTCTCCGTACCCTCGCTGGCTACTCGTCGTGACTCGTGGACACTCGTGTACATGTGGGGAATTTTGCTCAGTCAGGCTAATTTTGGCCGAGTGTCCACGAGTGTGGACTCGTGGACACTTGGGCTCGGACTCGTGCATTTGTGAACTAGGCTTTAGTACAGTATATACTGCTGTACGGAAAGTGTGGACAGATTTTGAGGTCCCTGGAATAATGTATGGAATAGATGTGAACAGCGGTATAAGAGGAGAAATGTATTATGCTAAATGTGGAAACAAATAAAATTGGAAGAACAGGGCGAGAAACGAGGAGAGGTAATGAGGCAGTACGTGGGGAAATGGGATAAAACACATCTAAGGAGAGGATATTGAAAGCAAAGATTTAGTATAAAATAAAGTTAACATAAATGGAAATTCATGCATGGCCTAGCAAAATGCGTGAATGGGAAGAGGGAAAGAGCAAATGGGCTAGGGAGTGTAGAACTGATCAAGATAGGATTAATGTGTGACGCCTGCCAGCGTTGGCAGAATCGCCGCCCAGTAGCCACTAGTGCTCGCCAGGGCAGTGAAATGGGCTACAGTCTATCTACAATGTTGTACTTTCTTTCTTGTGAATCGTCATGTCACAGGCAGTATAGAAGTGGTCTTTATTTTCGCCTGTGACAATGCATTATATTTTATATCATGAGTTGAACATAAGATGCATTGTAGTGAAGGAGAGAGAGCGAGCGAGCAGCGTGGGAGGAGAGTGTTGCTTTCCCTCCTCCTTCCTCCCTCCCGGAGGAGTCCCTCGCCCGCGTGGCTTTCTCTCGGTTCTGCACGATTTCATATATCGGCCATCGTATTATATGCTGAAGCTCTCAGATATTACATGTTTAGTTAGGCATTTTGGAGGGGTTACCATTTTGTCTGTAGAGGTTCGACACACTCACTGTGTCTCCCTACCTTTTTTCTTGGCTGTCTGCTGGGCTATTTAATGCTAGACTGGGGTGAGGCTATTGTTGTTGTGATTTCCGATGTGTACCAGGTTTTGTTGAACCTGTACAATCGCAACGGATACGTGGTAAGCCTAGGTGGTCTTTCTGACTGTGTACCTTGTGAGTTTAGCACTGTGTTGTGAGTGAGAGCTTTTGCCTCTGCCACCCAACACTATGCTAACTCGTTTTGTTTTGACTTTGCGAGGGTCGCCAGGAGAGAACCAGATACTAGCGATCTGGATCTCTCAAGAGAGCACCCCGTCATTTAACGTAATTAGGCCGTACACTCTTAACCTAAGAAGTGCGCATGGGGGGTATGAGACACCACACTCCTGTGCTGACGTATTTGAGCTGTTCCCATCACTAACATCGTTATTTTACCATAAATAGCATTAATACTTATCCATATGCACCTATTATAGGTTGATTATAAAGGTATTAACCTGTTAAAACAATAAAACAAGTGGAAACAGTGTTTGGATGGTCAAAATCGGCGATACAGGCCGGGAGTTACATAATGTATGGCTGAGGCAACCTCCCTGCCCTCCACCCCTCCCCTTGTCTGGAGAGACACTGTTCCGCAATAGTCTCTCTCTCGCTCTTTCCCACGCTTGGTAACAGTGATGACAACGCCCTGCTACCAACTCGCTAATGTTAGCACGAAAATAAACCACAGAATAAGGGAATAACAGGGAAAATAGGTGATAACTGAAGGAAAGTGGGGAAGGAGGGGAGGTGGAGGAGTGATATTTAGCATGGCGGCTCAGGGAAAAAAACAAAAAAAAACAAAAAAAAAATTGTTTTGGGTGTTTTAAATGGATTTTCATTTTCCCTTACTCTTAAGAGTGTTCCTGCAGTCCGCCGGGGGAACTCTTGAGTCTCCCTGCAGTTCCCGGGTTAACTACCTCGCAAGGCTACGAGCCGCTTGCTCAGCCATTGTTTCCTAGCCTACTACATCCCAGCTAGACTTTATTAGCCTAGCAGACACCCGATTAGGATTATAAACTCTTATGTTATGTATGCAGCATTTTTATTCACGTTGACTGTAAGCCTTGGTTGTTGTTGAGTTTCACAACCCGAGCAGGCTTTTTGAGTTGCCTGAGGAAGTACTTCTTTTGTTGTTGGAGATAATACTATTGCGCATTTATTATTATTCCCGGGCCAGTTAACCCTGTATGTCCCTACACTTGTCATATCTTGTTCCTGCTATATAGATAACAGTTCAAAATCTGATTCGATCATCTTACGCAGCATCAGACTTTCTTCAGAAGATTCCTGCTCGATGCTTTAGGACTTTCGTTCACTTTCTTTAATATAGGAGTGACAGTTTATTATTTTTTAGAGTAACTTTAAATATACCTTCTTCTAGTTTGCATTAAATCATTGCAGTGATTTAATTAAGCTTTCTATCTTTTTCCTTGTATACTTTATTAACGTAATTGTATGTTGTTGTGATCAGGCTGTATCAGAGATCATCAGCCTGTAGTAGTAGTGCATTTATACCGAGTTATAGGATACCCCGTTATCGCAGATTTAACTCTGGAGGGTATAGGTGTTTTTTGTGCGCCGCATTATAAGTTCGAGGGTTGGATCTAGTGTTACCGTTGTGGCTGTGAGCCTTTCTAGTCCAATGATTAAGAGCCCTTGTTTTATACGAGTCCCGGTCGTAACAAAATTAATGCAAAACAGAATAGAAGAGATTTAGAGGGCAACAGATAAAAATGTGGAACTAGGATTAGGAAGGCGGCTAGAAAGAATACTGAACGAAGTAGAGTGAAAGAAAAAAGATGGAGAAGCAGATAAAATTGGAATAAAGTCGAGGAGAGAGAGTTTCTATGATGGTAGCTGGGGGCTGAGTTAATTATGTAAAGCCAGTACAGAGGCCCTGCAGAAAAACAGAAGAACATGGAGGAGTGAAACATTGTGAAAACTGTACTGACGGTGGCCAACAAGTGGAAGAGGTGATAGAGCATAAACGTATTAAATGCCAACATTACAAAAGAGAAAGAGATCAGCCGGACGACTAGCTAGGAGAACATATGGGTGAACATGAATGGAGTTAGGTAAGAGAAAGAGAGGACGATGGTGTGAACTTCATACTAGGTCTTAACCCAAAAGAACAAGGAGAAAAATTAGAAAGAATGAGATTAGTGAACACATTCTAGGTAAAATGAGGAAATAATGAAAGGCTGAAAAAAGTACTGGTGCAATCAGTAAAGTGGATGGGAGGATGAGGACAATGGCGGAAACTAACACACAATTAAGGAAGTATTAAGGCGATATTTGTAGCAAAGTGCGTAAAGCAAAAAAGTTAAGGATTGATAAACTAATAAGAGAGAAGAACATATGGGGAGCATTGATAACAGTGATACAGATAGACTAACAAAGAGGGAATAAAGTAGGTCATAAAATAAAAGTACTGTCCTGTACAGAAGTAATAAAGGATAAACACTAACAAGGTAGAAACATACTGTATATAAATAATATATAAAGTGCGAAGAAGTATAGTTAGGAGAAAATACTAAGAAACTAACATGTACGGTACTGTACTGTGTGGTTGTGTAACGTACAGTAGTACAGTTTGTGTGTGTGTATTGAGTAAATCAGATAAGACTATTATAAAGCTATTAGTGTTATATTTAAAACATAAAGCATAAGCAGATATAATGGGGAGCAAGATATTATTATGTTCTCTCCACCAACCAACTCTACTCCTAAAATCGATTAATGAAATTAACAACCACATGTGGCAGTCCGGGGATTCGAACCCAGGCTGCTCACACCGAAAATCAACACACTATGCACTGCACCACGAAGACAGTTAAAGATTACTGCACAAGCCTACGATTTATTATGAAGTTTCGAATCCTGCATACCAATCTTAGCATGTACAATATCCCAACTGCGCTATCGGAGGCTATGCATAGGTGAAAGGAAATATGTATTTAAGTTATTATTTTTGTGCATGAAATAATATTTAATTTAATTTGTATATTTCACTCCCAACACCAAACGCCTCCCAATCAAAGTAATTAATACAAGTGATCCTCCCGGGATTCGAACATGGGTTACCACATACAGATCTTAAACACTCTAACCATTACACCATCAAGACAATTATAGGTTAGGCACGTGACTACGATTTTACATCCATTTATCGAATATTGGATATTAATCTAATCATGTTATCAGACCCAACTGCACACTGAATAGCGTATTGTTTAAGAGAGAGAGAGTAGTGAAGCAAAGTAAGAGAAGAGTAGATGAGGAATTTGGAAGGAATCTGAGTGTAAAATGGAGGGAGTGTAAGAAGCTGTTCTGGAAAGAAGTAAAGAAAGTTAGGGAAGGTAGCAAGGGAAACAGTAAGGGTGTGAAAGATAAGAATGGGAGAATGCTAGTCCAGAAGCAAGAGATAGTCGAAAGATGGAGGGAGTACTTCAACGAGTTGCTAAATGTAAGGAATGAAGAGCCAGCAAACATAGTTGGATATGGTATAGGAGGGAGAAGAAGAGAAGTAGTGGAGGAGGACGTGGGGATCAGGAGGTCAGAAGTGTGGGAAGCCATGAAAAGAGTTTGTGACGCCTCCCGGCGTTTTAACAGAATGGTTGCGTGGGGCATTGCAGCTCGTTAGCGCTCGCCAGCATGGGGGGATGGGCTACAGTTGTCCTAGAATGATCTGCTTTGTGCGATTGGTGTCGTGTGGCCACAGACAGTCTAGAAATGGTCTTTGTTTTGGTCTGTGACCGCGCCTTGTATTTTATATTCGCTATAATATAAATGTTGCTTGTGTGAGAGGCGAGCGAGAGAGGGAGAGGGGGTACACCTGGCAGCGGGGTGAGCTATCACGCGGCTCGCTTGGGCGGTGACGGCGTTGGCGGCCGGGTGGTCAACTAGTCCCTGCCCATCGCGGCCGCGTGTTCTTTACCAGCTCAGAGCTTGCCTGACACGCGTATCGTCTACATCCTTTGCAATTCTGTCCCCCATACTCGCTACTTTGCATACTATTTCTCTCTCTCGACTTCTCCTTTCTCATTCTCTAATCTTTATTAAACTCAACATCCCTTCTGGTTTCAGCATAGACGTTCACCGTCGGCCATTCGTATTGTACGCGAAGCTCTCAGATATTTCCATGTATTAGGTTAAGGAGGTATTATGCTTTATTGAGGTTGGAGAGACGGACTTTTCCGTGTGTGTCCTCTCTCGGGAAGGTTGTAGACCAGTATATGTCTCCCTGGCAAGGTGTTGAGTGATTCTGGTTGGTTATCTAAAGCTAGACTAGGGGTAAGGTTACTGTGTCGTTGTCTCCGATGTGTGCAGTGTTAGCTAATCCCTGCACGACATCGACAGGTACTGTGGGAGCCTAAGTTGTCTTCGGGTGGGTTTACTTTGCGAGCACAGCGCTGTGGTGTGAGAGGGGTCCATAGCCTATCCCTGACAACATAGTGCTGCCTCTTTGTGTTGACTTCTGAGGGATCACCAGGATAGAACTAGGTACTAGAGACCTAGATTTATCAAGAGACCATCCCCGTCATATAACGTAATCTTCATTATACCACCCTCGGACAACGTTAGGCTACGAGCCGCATGCTCGCCCATTGTTGCCCTGCCTTGATACCCCAGCTAGACTTTTTTAACTGAGCAGACACTGGTTAGAGATAAGCCCCCATTATTATATGTATGCAACATTATTATTCACTGCACTTTTGAGCCGAGGTTGTTGTTGAGTTGCACAACCCTAGTAGGCTGTTGCGTTGTGTCACGAAGCATTTCTTTAGTTGTCGAGCATTACTACCTTTGCGCAGCTTTTATTATTCGCCTGCCTATTATTACTATGTGTCCTAGTATTTATTGTGACCCGTATTCTGCATTATAATTGTTCAAGATTCTTTACGAACATCTTCCCAGCATCAGACTTATTTCAGAAGTTTCCAGTTGATGTTGAAGGACTAGCATTGCACTTTCTTTAATACAGGAGTGCCAGTTATTTGAGTATCTACCGTAACGTTAATTAATCACGTTAACTATCTTTTCTTTGTGTAACCTAATCGAGTAATCTTTTACTGTTTGAGAATAGGCTGTTTCATCGAGCGTCAGCCTAGTGTGTGTGCACCAGTTACCGAGTCATAGGATACCTCGTTGTCCAGGCACGACTCAGGGCGGTAATGGTGTTTTGTTTTCCAGTGTTTAAGGCAGGGGTTGGATCTAGTGTTACCGTTGTTGCATTTTGCCATTATCTAGTCCAATGTTGAAGAGCCCTGTGTCTTTGAGAACCTGGATCGTAACAAATGGCGACCTAGCTCAGGATCTTGTGAACTAAGAGATAATTGCAGGATTGTTGTGGTCATTTGTTTTTATTGAGGAATATAGTGGGCACGTTAATTTTTTTTTGGCAAAGTAGTATAGCACTTGAGAGTCTTCAGACATTTTGGCAAGTGAATAGTGCTACATAAGAGTTTGGGGTACTTCTTTTCTGAATATTGTGGTGAGAAATTTTTGTGAGCATCATGTCTTATACCGGGTCAGAGGAGAATGGAGACACAGTACGTAATGTCGAAACTGAGGAACAGCAGCATGATGAAAGAGTTAATCGGGTGAACTGTGAGGAGGATGCTAGGATATTTTTGCAATGGCCTGTTACTGCCGAGCGGTTGGAGGGTATGGATCGGTACGGTCTTCAATGCCTGGCCACAGCTATCGGTCATGCGGTTACTAGCAGCATGACCAAGGATAACTTGATAACGTGTGTACTGGGCAGGGTGACTGGTGAGCGAGATGGGTTGAGTACTCAGAGCCCTTCGGCCATGCTTCCCCTACACTCGACTCCCAGCCATCCCAGTAGTTTGCCGACCCCGGGTACGCTTCCGCAGTTGGGTGGTGACTGGCAGGGGGGGTTGCCCCTGGGGGGACCACCGGTAATTTCAAACATTGTAGCACCTTCACCTCCTCAAGGGTTAACTCCAGAATTATTGCTTCAGCTCGAATTAGCTAAGATCCAGCAGCAAATAGAATTAGCCAAGATAGAAGAGAGAAAAACTATCAGTCATGAGCACATAGAGCTAGCAAAAATCCAAGCTGAGTCGACTAGGTACTGTGCCGACATGGACGTAGAGAAGTCGCGAGTAGAGACAACGGGACAGCGACTTGGGGCTGGTAACTGTGTTCATGAGCAGTCTCTCTCGCACTTATTGAAACTGGTTCCGGTGTTTGATGAGAGTGGTGTAACAGAATTTTTCACACGCTTTGAGAAGAAGTGCCAGATCCATGAGTGGCCTAGGGAGAAGTGGGCAGCCCTTGTTTCCTCTAGACTTGTGGGCAAGGGACTCAGGGCTTATGATGCATTGCCGATAGAGTCGTGTATTATCTACGAGGAACTCAAGGAGGCTGTCCTGAGAGCATACGAACTACAACCAGAGACGTACAGGTTGAAGTTCCGGGGTGTTACCAAGGGTCGGGAGAGCACCTTTTTGGAGCATGCCCGGGAGCTGTCCGATGCTTTTGGGAATTGGCTGAGGTCGGAGAAAGCTACTACGTTTGACGACATTAAACAGTTGGTGCTTTTAGAGCAGTTATTCAAATGCACCTTAAAGAAAAGCAACCAAAAACTCTACAGGAGGCAGCTGAGATGGCTGACCTCCGGCTATCACTAATTCGTGGGTGCGGGTCTGCCCAGCGTAGTGAGGCAGGTAACAAGGGGCGTGACGCCCCACCCACCCGAGTTAGTGATATACCTTATGCAAACAAGTACAAGAGCCATGATACCAAGACTGACCACAAGACTAGCACCGTCCCATTTAAGAAGGGGCCGGGCCCTTCCCAGTACCAAGGGAAGCCCAAAGGGGAGTTGGAGTGTTATCATTGTCATAAAAAGGGGCACTTTGCAAGAGTCTGTCCTAGCAAACCACCTACAGCAGCTGTGTCTTTGGCCTGCAACATTGGTGTGTCTCCGAAGTCATCTGAGTTTGCCCGGGGCAGTTCGTCAGAGGCTGAGGCACAGCCAATGCAGAAGCACCTGGGAGGCTCGAACCCTGCTCAGGATGTTTTTTGTGACCATAGAGGGCGGGGTTGCGTGATGTGGGCGGGGCGCAAGCAAGGAGTAGAGGTCTTGCGTGATACAGGTGCTTCCCAGACTCTGATGAAAAACTTGACTGGCTACCCTATAGACGCGGCTCGGGTGGTAGTGGTGCAGGGTATTAATGCAACTCGGTCATACCCGCTGGTGCGGTTGGAGTTGGAGGTGGATGGTGTGGCACGTGAATTGGATGTCGGGATTGTGGAGAAACTGCCAGTGGAGGGTGTCGACCTTCTTCTCGGCAACGACTTTGCAATGCCCGCTTCTGAGGTTCTACCCTTAGTCGTTGCCGAGAGGCCGGCCGACGTGAGTAGGGAAGAGCAAGAGTGGGTCGAGCGGTGCCAGACACAACCCATGGCATGTGTTGTCACCCGAGCTCGGGCAGCTAAAGTGTCACAGCCTAGTCCTCCGTCTTCAGACCAGCTGAGGAACGATCAACAGGAGGAGGCTAAAGCTGGAGTTGGTTTTAAGAGTTTTGACTCGGCGGCTCTCCTGGGTGATTCAGTATTAGCACCATTACTTAATTCTGGAGTAGCCCCTGGGCCTGTCATCGAGAGTGACGATGCTGGGCATGACGAGTCTCCACGACAGCAACGTTATGTACATCGAGAGAGACAGAGGGAGCAGCCCAGTATCGGGGAAGGTCATGCATTGCTCCGGGAGCAGTTAGATCGCTTGGCACCCTCAGATATACGTCGGTTGCAACTAGAGGACCCTGAGCTCCAAACGTGTGCTAATGGAGCTGTAGAGCTCGACGAGGACGGCGATGCACAGCCAGGAGATTTTTTTTATTTAGAAGGCATCCTCTATAGGCGTTTTCAAGACCCTAAACGTAGTTGGCAAGAGGGGTCCGGAGTAGTGGACCAGTTGGTGGTGCCACGGGAGTGCAGGGATAGCCTACTGAGGTTGGCGCATGACATACCACTGGCAGGACATCTAGGGGTGAGAAAAACGGTGGCGGCTTTAGAAAAATTGTTTTGGTGGCCGGGGTTGAAGGGGCAGGTGGTAACCTGGATAGCAAGGTGTCATACGTGCCAGAGGGTTGGAAAACCTAACCAAACAATTCCGAGAGCCCCGTTGCACCCCATTCCTGTCAGTGGACCGCCCTTCAGTAAGGTCATCATTGATATGGTCGGACCCCTAACCCCTACTATTGCCGGTAATAAATTTCTATTAACTATCATGGATGTGGCCACTCGTTATCCTGATGCATATCCAATGAGAAATGGCACGGCGAAAACTGTTGTCCGGAACCTGCTCTTGTATTGCTCGCGGTATGGTTACCCGCAAGAGGTGCAATCGGACCAAGGTTCTAATTTTACATCTAATCTGTTCAAACAAACTATGATTCAGCATGGCATCAGCACTGCCGTCTCTTCTGCGTATCACCCGGAGAGTCAAGGGGTGTTGGAGAGGTGGCACGCCACGCTGAAAAGCATGCTTCGATGTTATTGCGCAGAGAACGGAAAGGATTGGGACCTTGGTCTGCCGTATGTTTTGTTCGCGGCAAGAGAAGTACCTGGAGAGAGTCTCGGTTTCAGTCAGAATGAGCTTGTTTTCGGGCATCAGGTGAGGGGCCCTCTCCACATGGTGAAGGAGATTTGGGAGGGTACCGCTAAGCCATGTTCTATGTTGAGATACGTCCTCGAGAGCAGAGAGAGAATGCTTAGAAGTCTGGAGCTGGCCGGGCGTAATTTGGAGAGTTCGCAGGCCCGTATGAAGGACAGGTACGATACTAAGGCGAAACTCCGGGAGTTTCAGGTAGGTCAAGAGGTGTTGGTCCTGTTGCCTTTGGCAGGTCATCCTCTGGCTGCCAAGTACGCTGGGCCTTATCGGGTGGTGTCAAAGATCTCCGATCTGGATTACCTCGTTGCCACTCCAGACCGGAAGAAGCGTAACCAACTATGCCACATTAATTTGTTGAAGGAGTATGTGAGGCGCCCACCTGAGTCACTAGCTGTCCCTGTGTTGACCTGCTGCAGTCATGGTGGAGAAGGAGAGGGGGGCAGCAATGATCAGGTGGATGATAACTGGGATTGTCATGTCTCGGCTGATCAGTGGGCGGGGAATTCGAGCCAATGTGCGCATGATGCTCTGGCGCACCTGCCAGAGGAACAGCAGGTGGCAGTGCAGCGCCTGTTCGATTCATACCCCACTGTATTTGCCGAGCACCCAGGCCTCAATACTCAAGCGGTGCATGACGTCGATGTAGGAGAGCACCCCCCCTTCAAGTCGATACCTTATCGGGTGCCACCCATTAAACTCCCAGCGCTCAGGGATGAGCTGGAGTATATGCTGGCGAGAGGCTTGATCGAGAAGGGGGCAGTACGGTGGACTTCTCCCGTCACTCTGCAGCCCAAACCTGATGGAAAAGTTCGGTTCTGCATTGACTTTAGGCGGTTGAACGGGTTGACCCCCACCAATGCATATCCTCTTCCCCGGGTGGATGCCAGTGTGGATAAGATCGGGAAAGCAAGGTACTTGACCAAGGTAGACCTCGTCAAAGGCTACTGGCAAGTACCACTGTCTGAGCGGGCTAAAGAGGTGTGCGGGTTTGTGGTGGATGGCAGTACTTACCGTTGCAACGTGATGCCATATGGTCTGAAAAATGCACCGGCCACTTTCCAGAGCTTAATTATGAACGACATCGTAGCAGACATCCCAAACTGTACTGTCTACCTTGATGACGTGATCATTTATGACAACGATTTCCAAAGTCACTGTGAGCACATAGAAGCCTTATTTAGTCAACTTAGTAAAGCAGGCTTGGTGGTTAATCTGGGCAAGTGTGACTTTGTGCAAGCCACGGTGCAGTATCTGGGGTTTGTGGTTGGGTTAGGGCAGGTGAGCCCGCCCCAACAGAAGATACAGGCTATCGACTTGTTCCCCAGGCCGACCACCAAGCGGAAGATCATGAGATTTTTGGGCATGATTGGGTATTACCGCCGCTTTATAAGAGGCTATTCTACTGTGTTAGCTCCTTTGACAGATCTACTAGCCAAAGATAAAAAGTTCCGCTGGGCACCTGAGTGTGAGCAGGCGTTTCGAGTAGTTAAACACCTTTTATGCACTCACCCTATCCTCAGGGCCCCGGACTTTGAACGACCATTTCAGTTGGCGACTGATGCCAGCGGAGTAGGGGCTGGTGCCGTACTTTTGCAGACAGACGAGGAAGGTCTTGAGCATCCAGTCAGTTTCTTTTCAAAGAAATTTAATTCAGCACAGAAAAACTATTCGGTTGTTGAAAAGGAACTGCTGGCAATCGTGTTAGCGCTCAGACACTTTGAGGTCTATGTTCCTGCCTATGGGCCAGTCGTGGTAGTGTATACCGACCACCACCCGCTTAAATTCCTCAATCAATTCCACAACCGGAATATGAGGCTGACCAGATGGTCGCTCATGTTGCAAGAGTACAACTTAGACATTCGCCATATTGCCGGTTGTGAGAATGTGATTGCGGACTGTTTGTCGCGGGTGGAGGATCCGGGGTAGGCTACCACAGTATGTTGGTATAGCCTCCTGTCTTGGCAAGCGGTGTATTTTTGCGCTGGTGCTTGTTGGCTCGCGTGTGTAGCATCAGCGTAGGGTCGCAGGGCAGGAGTTGTTGGCTTTGATTAGAAAAAAAAAATTAGGCTACATCTATAGTAGCCGCCAAAAACAACATTAAAATAAAATATGAAAAATTAAATAAAAACTCTTTCTTTTTAATAATTAATTTTAAGATAATATTGTAGCTGAGTACTGAGTGCAGATGATTTCCCCTCAGTAGGCTGTGCTTCTTAAAGCTCGCTCTGGGAGCACAATGTTATGAATTAATGTATTATGTTTGGGAAGGGTGATAAGATTTGTTTTTATATATATAAATGTTGTTGTATTATTTTTTGAGGAGACTGAGCTTGCATTCCATGAGTGGCAGAGTGGTTAGGAGTGGCAGATTCTAGCGACATTCTGTCTGTTCAGATATGGGCCCATGGTTGAGTGTCCCATATCTTGGGGGGGGGGGGGACGCCTTCCGGCGTTAACAGAATGGTTGCGTGGGGCATTGCAGCTCGCTAGCGCTCGCCAGGATGGGGGGATGGGCTACAGTTGTCCTAGAATGATCTGCTTTGTGTGATTGGTGTCGTGTGGCCACAGACAGTCTAGAAATGGTCTTTGTTTTGGTCTGTGACCGCGCCTTGTATTTTATATTCGCTATAATATAAATGTTGCTTGTGTGAGAGGCGAGCGAGAGAGGGTGAGGGGGTACACCTGGCAGCGGGGTGAGCTATCACGCGGCTCGCTTGGGCGCTGACGGCGTTGGCGGCCGGGTGGTCAACTAGTCCCTGCCCATCGCGGCCGCATGTTCTTTACCAGCTCAGAGCTTGCCTGACATGCGTATCGTCTACATCCTTTGCAATTCTGTCCCCCATACTCGCTACTTTGCATACTATTTCTCTCTCTCGACTTCTCCTTTCTCATTCTCTAATCTTTATTAAACTCAACATCCCTTCTGGTTTCAGCATAGACGTTCACCGTCGGCCAGTCGTATTGTACGCGAAGCTCTCAGATATTTCCATGTATTAGGTTAAGGAGGTATTATGATTTATTGAGGTTGGAGAGACGGACTTTTCCGTGTGTGTCCTCTCTCGGGAAGGTTGTAGACCGGTATATGTCTCCCTGGCAAGGTGTTGAGTGATTCTGCTTGGTTATCTAAAGCTAGACTAGGGGTAAGGTTACTGTGTCGTTGTCTCCGATGTGTGCAGTGTTAGCTAAGCCCCGCACGACATCGACAGGTACTGTGGGAGCCTAAGTTGTCTTCGGGTGGGTTTACTTTGCGAGCACAGCGCTGTGGTGTGAGAGGGCCATAGCTTATCCCTCACAACATAGTGCTGCCTCTTTGTGTTGACTTCTGAGGGATCGCCAGGATAGAACTAGGTACTAGAGACCTAGATTTATCAAGAGAGCATCCCCGTCATATAACGTAATCTTCATTATACCACCCTCGGACAACGTTAGGCTACGAGCCGCATCCTCGCCCATTGTTGCCCTGCCTTGATACCCCAGCTAGACTTTATTAACTGAGCAGACACTGGTTAGAGATAAGCCCCCATTATTATATGTATGCAACATTATTATTCACTGCACTTTTGAGCCGAGGTTGTTGTTGAGTTGCACAACCCTAGTAGGCTGTTGCGTTGTGTCACGAAGCATTTCTTTAGTTGTCGAGCATTACTACCTTTGCGCAGCTTTTATTATTCGCCTGCCTATTATTACTATATGTCCTAGTATTTATTGTGACCCGTATTCTGCATTATAATTGTTCAAGATTCTTTACGAACATCTTCCCAGCATCAGACTTATTTCAGAATTTCCAGTTGATGTTGAAGGACTAGCATTGCACTTTCTTTAATACAGGAGTGCCAGTTATTTGAGTATCTACCGTAACGTTAATTAATCACGTTAACTATCTTTTCTTTGTGTAACCTAATCGAGTAATCTTTTACTGTTTGAGAATAGGCTGTTTCATCGAGCGTCAGCCTAGTGTGTGTGCACCAGTTACCGAGTCATAGGATACCTCGTTGTCCAGGCACGACTCAGGGCGGTAATGGTGTTTTGTTTTCCAGTGTTTAAGGCAGGGGTTGGATCTAGTGTTACCGTTGTTGCATTTTGCCATTATCTAGTCCAAAGTTGAAGAGCCCTGTGTCTTTGAGAACCTGGATCGTAACAAATGGCGACCTAGCTCAGGATCTTGTGAACTAAGAGATAATTGCAGGATTGTTGTGGTCATTTGTTTTCTTTGAGGAATATAGTGGGCACGTTAATTTTTTTTTGGCAAAGTAGTATAGCACTTGAGAGTCTTCAGACATTTTGGCAAGTGAATAGTGCTACATAAGAGTTTGGGGTACTTCTTTTCTGAATATTGTGGTGAGAAATTTTTGTGAGCATCATGTCTTATACCGGGTCAGAGGAGAATGGAGACACAGTACGTAATGTCGAAACTGAGGAACAGCAGCATGATGAAAGGGTTAATCGGGTGAACTGTGAGGAGGATGCTAGGATATTTTTGCAATGGCCTGTTACTGCCGAGCGGTTGGAGGGTATGGATCGGTACGGTCTTCAATGCCTGGCCACAGCTATCGGTCATGCGGTTACTAGCAGCATGACCAAGGATAACTTGATAACGTGTGTACTGGGCAGGGTGACTGGTGAGCGAGATGGGTTGAGTACTCAGAGCCCTTCGGCCATGCTTCCCCTACACTCGACTCCCAGCCATCCCAGTAGTTTGCCGACCCCGGGTACGCTTCCGTAGTTGGGTGGTGACTGGCAGGGTGGGTTGCCCCTGGGGGGACCACCGGTAATTTCAAACATTGTAGCACCTTCACCTCCTCAAGAGTTAACTCCAGAATTATTGCTTCAGCTCGAATTAGCTAAGATCCAGCAGCAAATAGAATTAGCCAAGATAGAAGAGAGAAAAACTATCAGTCATGAGCACATAGAGCTAGCAAAAATCCAAGCTGAGTCGACTAGGTACTGTGCCGACATGGACGTAGAGAGGGTCGGGAGAGCACCCTTTTGGAGCATGCCCGGGAGCTGTCCGATGCTTTTGGGAATTGGCTGAGGTCGGAGAAAGCTACTACGTTTGACGACATTAAACAGTTGGTGCTTTTAGAGCAGTTTTTCAAATGCACGGGCGGCGACCTGACGTTAAACCTTAATGAAAAGCAACCAAAAACTCTACAGGAGGCAGCTGAGATGGCTGACCTCTGGCTATCACTAATTCGTGGGTGCGGGTCTGCCCAGCGTAGTGAGGCAGGTAACAAGGGGCGTGACGCCCCACCCCCCCGAGTTAGTGATATACCTTATGCAAACAAGTACAAGAGCCATGATACCAAGACTGACCACAAGACTAGCACCGTCCCATTTAAGAAGGGGCCGGGCCCTTCCCAGTACCAAGGGAAGCCCAAAGGGGAGTTGGAGTGTTATCATTGTCATAAAAAGGGGCACTTTGCAAGAGTCTGTCCTAGCAAACCACCTACAGCAGCTGTGTCTTTGGCCTGCAACAAGAAGAGCCCTGTGTCTTTGAGAACCTGGATCGTAACAAGTTAAGTTGGGGAAAGCACCAGGAACAGATGGAGTGTGTGGTTAAATGTTGAGGTATGGTGGTGAGATAGTTATCGAATGGTTATGGAAAATGTGCAAACTAGCATGGGTGAAGGGGAGTGCACCCGATGACTGGAAGACTGGCATAATAGTTCACCTATATAAGGGCAAAGGGGAAAGAGGAATGTGTGGTAATCAACGAGGAATATATCTGCTAAGCGTAGTAGGGAAGATGTACAGTAGGGTAGTGATTGAGAGAGTGAGAGTGAGAACGGAGAAATGGATAGGCGATGAGCAGGGAGGTTTTAGGAAGGGAAGCGGATGTGTAGATCAGATTTTTACCCTAAATTGTGTTGTGGAGAAATATCTGGAGAAGCAACAAAAGGTGTTTGCTGCCTTTATGGACTTGGAGAAGGCCTATGACAGAGTGGATAGAGAAGATATGTGGAAAGTACTTAGAATATATGGAGTACATGGCAAGTTGATGAAAGCAGTGAAGAGCATGACTGTATGAGGGTGCAAAGGCGGCAGTATGTGTGGAGAATGAGCAGAGCGAGTTCTTTGATCTGAATGTTGGGTTGAAACAGGGGTGTGTGATGTCCCCATGGTTGTTTACTGTATATATGGATGGAGTCATGAAAGAAATACTAGGAAGAGCAGTGGATGTTTGTGTATCGCTGAAAAGGGAGGGAAATGAGTGGAAGCTGCCTATACTGCTGTTTGCGGATGATACAGTTCTGATGAGCGATAATGAATGGGAGTTGCAGGGTCTGGTAAATGAGTTTGAAACAGTGTGCGAAAAACGGGATTTGAAGGTCAATGCGGGGCAAACCAAGGTTATGGTCTTTGAAAGGGGTGAAGCCACAGAGTATGAGGTGAAGCTGAACGGTCAGGCTATGGAGATCGTCAACTCTTTTAAGTATCTGGGCAGTGTGTTGAGTAAAGATGGGACTATGGATGAAGAAGTGCGAGAGAGGGTACAACATGGGAAGACGGTTGTAGGAACGCTGAAAGCAGTAACAAGAAATAGGGTGGTCAGTATGGAAGTGAAGAAGTCCTTGTATGACAGTGTGGTAATCCCGACACTGACTTACGGAAGCGAAGCATGGACGTTGGATGAGAGACTCAGACCAAGAGTGAGAGCGGTGGAAATTAGTTACTTAAGAAGTGTGTGCGGAGTTACATGGAGGGATAGACAGACGAATGAGGAAGTAAGGAGGAGGTGTGGTGTGGAGGTAGATGTGCTGGAAAGGGTGAAATGGAACAACTTGAGATGGTTCGCCCATATGGAACGTATAGAAAGCGAGAGAATGACTAGGAGGGTGTACGAGAGCGAGGTGGAAGGACAGAGAGGGAGAGGTAGACCGAAGGAGAGGTGGAAGGATAGAGTGAGGAAGTATATGGATGAAGGCGGTGCTGGTTGGGAGGAGGGGCGTCGACTGACTGGGGACACAGGTGCATGGGGACGGTTCGTTCGTGTCCACCCCTTCGGGGATCACGGCGTCAGGCAATAGATAGATAGATAGTGTACTCAACCTTTAACTGTGTTGGTGGTGTAATGGTTTATGTGCTTATGTTCTGGGTGTGGTGTCCCGAGTTAGAATCCCGGGAGGGCCATATGCTTTTTTTAGTTTATTCAAGTACATTGGGGTTTGTATTTGATATTAATGTTAAAGAACGGGGTGTTACTTATCTCAAGTTATCTGCACATAATCAGTTATTTCCCCGCTTAAAACATTATCCCGAAAAACTCACACTTAATGTTTGATTATCTATCTTATTTAATCTCCTATAAGATCCTTAACTATTACTAGCTATTTGGCTGGGTGCCTTTACTAACAATAACAACTATATCTCACAGCACTTCATCTCTTTATACATATATTTTATAGCTTGAACCACTGATTAGTCTTAGTATTTACTTATTTTGGTAAGTCTGTTTGGGCCCTTAAGCGTCCTTTAATAAAATATTTTGTAGTCTCTCCTAGATTCCTTCACCACTTCATAGCAGGCCAGTATACCATCTCCATCTCCTCCATCCCATCTACCACCCGGTGACCATCTTGAATCGCTTGATTTATTGTGTGACGACTAGCAATGTGTCGGCAGGCATCAGAATATTGAAGGTGTATCTGAGCCGTGGGTGGGTGATGTACTATGTCCTGGTTCGTCTGGCGTTCAGTAATGCAAGGTTGCTGGACAAGAGGAACAGGCCTACTTGATTCCCCATAAGTGCCAAATGAGGCTCAGGGTCGTATTTGCTAAGAGCGTCCAGGTGTGATCCCTTCAGGCACCTGTGGCTGAGTGTCTCCTCAGGGAACGGAATAGAGGAATATAGATATGATGAGACAAGTAATAATAATTTTGATCACCCAATGCCTCGAATACTAGAGTTGGGACAGAGGAAGTAGTAGGGGGTGAGGAAGTGAATTGTAGTAGGAGATGAAGGTGTCGGGGGCTTGACCCCAACCTGGGTGAGTTGTGTTTTTGGGCTAGGATGGGGGACAGGCAGGACAGACAGACACTTATGAACGGAGGAATATATATATGATAAGACAAGTAATCAAATTTACCACAGGATACGACCTTGCCAATGCCGTTTTTACACTCCAGGTACCCATTTTTATGTCTGGGTGGGACAAGGCTAACACGAAAGCAAGTCAGCCCAATGATTTATGAGCAATCCTGGTGGCTAGCCAAGTTCTCATTCTCGTGTGTTTGATTGGTTGCAGGAAGCCACCAATCAGGTCCCTGGATTCATTTGAGCCACAACGATTCCAGGTACTCATTTTCGTCTGAGTGAGACGGAACTACACAGGAATTGGAGTTTGTTCAACACTCCTGGGCTACTTGGACCCTGGTGGCAAGCCAGGGAAATTTCACCCATCCCATGTATGTGTGGCAACCATCTGATCAATGTTGGTCCCGGGTGCAATCACCCATCCAGCTACCACCGTGCTGGTGCAGGGCCACCAAACCCACCCAGCAGCTGTGTGCCGGTACCAGGTGGTCACCCATCCAACTACTGACCAGACCCCACGTTGCTTAACCTAGCTGATTTAAACCAGTGTTGCCAACCCCATAGGCCAGGGTTGCCTCCTCAGGCCCCGCCCACCTCCCTTTATACCCCTCCCTCACAACCTGGAACCCTGTGATTGGCTGAGCCGCGTGCCCGGGAGGAGCATGCCTAGCCAGCTCGCTTTGTATTTGCCATTTCTTCTCCTCATGCTTCATTCCATCTTCGTAATATTCTCCGTGAAGCTTATTGGAGATCTGCTGTAGTGGCTGACGGGAGTGAGAAGGTTGCACCATGGTAATAGGACATCTGCGACCAGGATAGAATATACGTGTGTGAACTAGGAGCGAAGTTAGTGGCCGGCGTTTAAAGGGAAATACAACTGGCTCTACTCGTTGTGTCACAGGGAGTGGCTGATTGGTGGAGAGTGAGGGTGTGGCAGGAGTCTTCTTGTCACAAGTCTTAAAGGTGAAACATTGCCTCTTCACGCGGTCTAATCCTCTTGTCTGATTTGCAGACGAAATTTATCCTTTAATTATAATCCCCTTTGATTCATAGAGAGCTTTCTTAAGCTGAAGAAAAGCTTCTAATTATATCAGATGAATAGTAGAAATGTGATTTGTGTTCTTATCGCATACCATTAAGCAGCACAGAGCATATCAAAATGTGTAGCCCTTCTGGCTGAAAGAAAAACTTAATTTGTCTAACTACAAATGTAATATTTTTGTTTTAATTTCTTGCTTCTAAAATTAATTGTGTTTCGTTATAGTTGAGACTATTTGTTATTAAGAGATATATACATGTTGGTTAGATCATGTTCGTCTTATTATATACATACATTCTGCATGCGCCTTTGATTGTATTTTTTTGGAATCTACAATATCAATTAATTTTAGTAGACTATATACTGTAATAGAGTGTTATCAAACTTGGTAATGCCGACCGTCTCTTCTGTCACCATGGTTCATCAATGGCGGTGATGACTGTCCAGGAGTCTACCACTTCGTTCCTTCTGGACAATGTCAATAGAGAACTGAAGAGTCTGTAGTAAAATAAGTTATTTTCATTTCCCAATAATCAATTGAAAGTCATTACAATTAATATCCAACTTTTCCCGAACACACAATGAAAATATTTAAGCAATAGTATCTTGAAATTGAAATTGAAATTGAAATAGTTTATTCAGCCCAAGAACATTATAATACAAAGTAATATTATCTTAGTACAGTACATAATTGGCTGTGCCTTATTGAGAGTTGCCTCTCTTATAAAGACACCTGAATTAGTTAAACCCGAATAATAGGATAGTCCCATTATTTGACATTAGAAAATTTAAACAGCATTCCTGGCAAATACATAATAGTGATATATTATATACACATTTATATACTTTGTTTCAACCTTTACATTCATATACATACTCATACTATGTATCATACAGATACATATACATACTCACATACATACAAACATAATTATACCAAATATAATCATACACAATTTACTATCAAGCAGTCAATTCGCTCAATCCGCAGAGTTTCGGTATATTGCTTAGGTTTATTAGAGGCTTAAGAGTTAAATGTATAATTAAATTTGCAATGGGTAAAACGGAAAAGGGATAAATCAAGAAACATATCAATGATACGGTTTCCTACAGCAATCTAATAAAATATAATTGCATAAATACAATTTCCGAGACTCCGCTGACTACACGCGCCGACCGCATATACAAATGGCAATTATTTTATTTAATCATACACCCATTTTTTCAACATTTATACACCTTCATTCATTCATAAGTTTACATCTTATATACCATATTCACAGTCATCTCTTGCATCCACATAATTATGATTTACGCACCACTCCTAACAAACAAATATTTATAGTATATACATAATACTATTATATTTAGTTTTCCTTTCAAAGACAATTCATTCATACAGAATGAACACTCAAATTCAGAAAAAATACAGAAACAATCGTCTATTCGTTATTACCATTGTGATTGTATTTACAGAGTAAGTAATTTTTCAGAGCCTTCTTGAAACTTAAAACTGTTAATTTATCTCTGATGTATTGCGGGAGACCGTTCCATACCTTCACTGCACGATAAACAACTGATGACTGTGATTGGCTTGAAGTCATGAGAGGAATTTTTAGAAGACCCTTGTTTCTAAAGTTGTATCTATAATTCACGTGATATTGAAACATGCTGTTGTCCGTATTATTATTTACCGATTTAAAAACAAACAGAGAATTGCAATAAATGTTTATGTCACTTATTTTTAAAAGTCTTAGATCATGAAATAAATAATTTGTGTGACCATATTTTGATTTATATGGCATTGTTCTAATTACCCGTTTTTGAACGATTACTAATGGTTTCATTTTTGTTTTATTTGCGTTTCCCCATACCGTATGGCAGTAAAATATATGCGGATATATCAGGGAGTAATAAATGTTCAATAAAGCGTCAGTATTAAATAAATTTCGAGTCAGGTAAAGTATACCGCATTGTTTATTCATTTTTCAATAACAACTAAAATAACAACAGTAAAATTAATGGTCCTTCAAACGAAGCGAAACTTACGGGTATAAAGGCGTTCCCCAAAGCAGAACTACGATTAGTGGACAAATATTACTACTATCAAAAGAATAACAAATATTGTCAGTGACATTAAACTTCTCAAACAATATGTTTTGAAGCTATATGAGACGTTTCAAGTACATGATGACCATGGGATGAGGCCTAACCTCTGAGTCTGTTGTACCGGAGACTAGTGATGTCATAACTCGACAGTAAATATTAGAGCACCAAGTTGTATTAGTAAAATAATATTATAATGATAGGTAATTGGTAATTATTGATTTAATTACATGTATAATACACGAATAATATATAATTGTTGATTACAGTTTAAGAACATGCCGATATTTACGGAAACCATAGTATGTCTCTACTATGCAAACTGTATTTATTTTCCTATAATTATTCCCTTTACTGTATAGGTTATGGACAGTATTCATGGTAAACATTAATTAATTTATTACAGTATATACAGTAGGCAATGATCAAAGTATATGGGGACGCGTAATTACTTATTTGTTTACTATAAGAACAAATACATGAGTGTAAATGTAATCAATTCATTCATCTTACTTTATAATCTCGATTTGTGTTCTTCATCAATCAAATTCATATATCCAAATATTGTGTTCACTTAATTGGTAAAATAGAAGGTTCACGAAATTGTGCTACTATTTATAATTAGTAATCCATTTACAAAGAGTATGACATTTACCCTAATTCTGTTGAGCATTAACATATTTTGTTATTAGCTTCAGAAAAGGATTTTGGGTATGGTGTTGATAACTACCTCCAATCATTCCTTGTTGTCTTGTAATGCGACTACCAGAAAGCAATTTAATTAGGGGCGAAGGGTTTATTTTTCGGTAGATTTTGTTTATTTCTATATAATGTTTATAGTTTCCTCCCTAGATGTCCATCGAACTTAGGAAAAACCATCCCTCATGATACCCCTTTTAAAACCATCCCTCATGATACCCCTTTTAAAACCATCCCTCATGATACCCCTTTTAAAACCATCCCTCATGATACCCCTTTTAAAACCATCCCTCATGGTACCCCTTTTAGATGTATTTGTACAATTATCGGTAGAACATTACAAGCTTGCTATCGCTCTCCACTAAAATACCGACGCCTAAATGACATGAACACTCTTAAGACTGGCGAAGGAATGGGCCGAAAGGTCATATAATCGCCAAACTAATGGACCGAACGTCTTACTGTATAATCTGAAAACAAATGGGGCTAAAGATAAGGGAGAAGGGAGGGCCAGACAAATCAAATATATCCCCTTAACTAAACTAGGTGAAGTTATCAGGAAGTCATTGAAATATTCGGGTCACACTATTGTAAATATTATGTTTAATTCTTCTAGGAATCAAAGGGGGAAATAAACCATCTGGATATCATAGCACCTTCTTGTATGTATGTATGTATGTATTTACTCAGGCCCATTTCCCAATGTTCCTTTTGTTTTATTTTGTTTTTATTTTGTTATATTTTTACATATAATATTACATATAATATTACATATAATCACCTAACGATAGCCAGATTAGAAGGTAAACATTGCACTGAAGGAGTAAATCAATAACTTCCTACGCCATCAGAATACATTATATGAACACAAATAATAATACAAATTTGACCAAACTTTCTCTTGTAAACTGCTTCCGCGATGATAAGAAAAAGCCCCTTTCTAATCCTAAGTAACGATGGCGGGAAGTAGGAACTAAGTGAGAGGCGGTGAGTGTGATAAATAATGGCCATTATTAACAGTAGTGCTGGGAGAGAGTTATATGTCTTCAACCCAGTTCTGACGGCTATTGTTATAATTATCATCACGGGATTATGACCCGTATTCCTGGACAAACCCAATCTTTGATGGAGGTAACTGTTATAATTCACTGTTTCCCTAGCAAACCAATACGATATGCTAGGTGTTGCAATGAGATAACGGTATTAATGTGCAATTGCAACACCTAGAGTATGAAAAGATTAAATAAAAATAAAAATAACTAATCAATATTACTGTATAATATAGCTAATGACAATGAAGGAGTTTATGTCGGATAACGGACCAATGTTGTAAATTAGTTGATCTTTGTATGGGACGGAATGTGGCGAGCTAGTAATAAATGGTATAATAACATAGTTTGGCAAATAATTTAGAATATTGGTTAATGGGAGTTGATGTAGAGTTGGTTATATTCCGAATCAGACGTGGAGTACGTTAAAAGGGGTCATGTGTCATATAGTCATAGGTACATTTTGGGATTAATATGTGGAAAGAAAGAGGCATATTTGTATACAAAGCACATACAGCACACATACTGATGCATTATTACCCCTTGAATGGCCTAAGCAAACCTCCAATCTACAAATAATAGTTAGATTAATATTAAACAAATATATGTAAACCTCAAGAACTTAAAATACTGATTAGTCTTAAAATTAAACTGTATTATTTCCAGAATCTATGACCTAGATATTGGGTTCAAAGGGGGAAACAAATTATATTGTAATTATTCTCACTGTAATTCAATCCTATTAATCAGTTTATAAAGCAACACCAGTAAGTAAAGAGGTTCATCGAGAGAGTTTCTACTTCTCACAATTCTATAAGTTCGTCCAATACGGAGTTAAATCACATATTGCTAAATGATACTATATAAACATGGATAGGACGTAATTGCACGGAAGATAATTTTATTTAAACTTCACGTATTATGGTAGATTTGGATCATGTGAAAGTGAATATGTGAGAAGAAGTTACATTCAGGTACATTGACATTTGAAACAAAAATGGACAATATTAAATGTCTGATTTGAACTATGGTGTATTTGCAGGGCTAGTATGCAATAGCTATGTGCAGAGAATGTTGAGTAAATGCATTCTAAAAACTATAATACTTATTAAGATACACTGCCAGCTCACAAATAGCATAGGTAAGAATTTAAATTGCATATGCTGTAGGTTTAAAATCAAAGAACCCAATCGAATTATTCTGCAATAAAGTAAATCTCTTAAGGTCACAATTTGAGTTTTAGGGTGTACAGTATGTGAGATGGGTCTAAACTCTCTATATGTTATATTTGGTAAGTATAGCACTTTTTAGCTTCAGGGATTCTTACATATCTACCTTCAGTTGAAATCGTTATCTAAAGTTAACAAAGATAAGTTTAAAGTTACATCATCATAGGAAAAGAGTGGTGGATGTGTTTGAAGACGGAAGAGTTGTCCGATCTCTGCAGATCTAGAGGACTACAACATCCTGACACAACATCCCTTGAGAAGATCATGGAGTTTTCTCCGCTTTCACAGTCGGCTAATTAATTACAATGTTCCCATTAGGGTATAGAACAGTGCCTGTTTTATCACCTCTTTGGGATAATGGAAGGTTTTGTCAACCCTATATTTATATTTTTATTATTCTGATATAAATTAAACTAATACATTTCCGAATATTCGCTTCCGCATTCGCATGTACGAATATTCGCTATGTTTTTTTCAATATTCCTATTTGTATTCGTATCCGCATTTCCATTCATAGCTATCTGCGAATATCCGAATATTTTCACGAAACCAATGGAATATATACAAACATATAAAATATTATATGTTAAAGTTAACACAAACGAATAAATATAAGTGTAGACGTGCGTTGGGGCCACTAGAGGGGAATACAGGAGGACTGAGCAGTGTTGCCACTTAACTGTCTTTAATAGCACCAGATCGAACCAGTGAAAAGTGCAAAATTATTCGAAAACGTGCCAAATACAGTGAATACATAACTTACCTTATATTAAATCTCTAGATTTCAAAAGTTTGAAATGTTTTTCAGTCATACTGTCTCTCGAGTAATGTCACACTCCCTGCTATAACCGTGTACTTTTATCGCTACTGCCACTTTCTGAAGAGTTCACCTTCTTTTAAAAGAGAGAGAGAGAGAGAAACTAAACATATGTAGTGTATAATGGCATAGGTATAATTAAATAAAGGCAGCAACTCGCAACATAACCACATACAGGTGTGCTTCTCACTCTTAGTCAGGCAAGCCTGCTCGGACAGAGTCTCTAAGCCACACCCTGACTCACAATGCTCACAACAACGGTAAACTGTGGCACAATAACAATCATGCAGAAATAATAAACCCCTAGCTGTTAATCTGCCAAGTGGCAGAGGTCTAGCCGGAAGGATATAGGCTTCAGATACCCGGGCTGAGCCACCTGCTCTAGCCTAGGGACGTTCCCAAGTCTGTGCGCCAAATTACTCTAATTGAAAGGGTGCTCTCTTGAGAGACTCAGATCCCAAGTATCTGACTCTCTCCTGGCGACCCTAAAACAAAAGCAAGACGTGCTAGCGCAGTGCTGAGTGGACTAGGCAAGGGCCCTCACACGACACAACACTAGACACACAGGGACACAGACAAGAAAATGCCCCCAGACTCCCACGGGTATCCTAGTAAAGTCGTGCGGGTCCACAGGACTCGCACCAGCAGACTTTACTTAAAGGATCGCAAAAAGCCTCCCCTCCGGTCTAGCCCCTGCTCATCTGCCACAAGAACACTCTAGCAAGCATGAAACCACCAAATATGAGACAACAAAAAAGCTTCCTAGGTCTCATTAACAATTACATCTCTGCATAAGGCCCACAAATCCTACCTAATTATCTGAGAGCTCGTCGTTAATACAATAATAGATATAAGGTCTATCAAGGGGATGGGATAATTAAATAGATTGGTGAAGTAGTGGAAGGAAGGTATACAAAGTAAGAGAGAAAGTTTCTAAGTGGGGTTGAGAGGGATAGATATCAAGGGGGTCCGAAGGGTACGACAGTGAGGTGAGCTCTGAGTCTTGAATCTGTCTGGACCCCACCCTAGGCATGCGAAATACATCCCATGCTTGGCAACACTCAACACAGTTGCCCGGTCAAAATCCTCTACCCCTTGCGTGAGTCGAAACTAAGCCTAACTTTGCGATCAAATTGGCAACATCAGGCTCGTCCCAAGCTAGACTCTCCGCGCGAAGCAACGTCCCCCAGCCGGTCTCTCTCTCCCGCTCGTCTCCTCCCACTCTTACTAGACTTACATCTTATATATTATAATGAAACAATCAACTATCGAGAATAAAATATACTAAGATGCGTTGGTTAAGAAGAAGGGCAGCTTCAAGCTGTGAAACAACATAAGAATATCCCAGACATTAGTTACAATGTCGTAGGATATATACTAAGGAAAAGCCGGCCGGCCGGCTACCGCCAGCCGGTTTCTAAACGGCTGGGCAGCCGACATTCGCGCATGCCCGCACGTGGCTACTATGCAAGAGCGTCACACCTCCCCCAAGATATAAGACCCTTGACTAAGTTCTTCATATCTAACAGAAAGCTTCTCATAGTACCACACACTGTTGCGACACAAGGCACTATATATAAAAAAAAAAAAAAATGTTGCGCTCCACCGAGCAAGTTCAACTAACTTAGCGACAATAAGCGAAAACATTCAACTTAGATACTGCTACAACATCTTATACAAAATTCTACACGTTATAAAAATAAAGAATTTTTATAAGGTTTTTGCTTTTTTTTATTTTTTTTTATTTTTCGGCTGAACTACAGTGACAGCCTATTTTCCTCCACACTCAACCCTCAATCCTGTAGCAGTCTAACCAACATCATCCACCCTTGATAGACAATCCACTATCACGTGATCAGAACCGGCAATATGGCGTATGTCCAAATTTTTTATTTTTTTTTTTTTTTTTAAGAGACAATGAACAGAGGAAGGAAAAACACAGATAAAACAAAAAGGTCCATGTGCCTAAAGGCATCCTCCATTCATAAAATGTTTGTAACAACTGGATTTAAACATTTGTTGATTGTAAGTTTGTGGAAAGCAATTCGAGGGAAGTGAATTCCAAAGAGTAGTAGCTCTGGGGATAAATGAATTCTGATAAGCAGAAGTTCTGCATTGTGGAGGAGAAAGTGTAAATTCATGGGCGCTCTCAGCTGCCCTAGTTCTACGGGGAAAGATGTGGAGAGGCGGCACAATTGAAGCAAGTTCCTCGGAACAATTGCTGTGAAAATATCTGTAGAATAATGCAAGGGATGCAACGTTTCTTCGTATGGCTAATGTAGGAAGGTCCTGTGTGATTGCAGGGTTATTGATTAATCTAATAGCTTTATTTTGAATTTTGTCCAACTGCCTCAATGCAACCACTCCACTTCCACCCCACAGAGGTGAACAGTAATCCATCTGAGAGCGCACATGACTTTATATATTACGGCCAACTGCTCGTCAGTGAAGAATTCTCGAACTCTGTACAGGAGTCCCAGTTTTTTAGAGGCATTCTTAGCAATGTTTCTAACATAATGTGTCCAGCTCAAGTTAGTAGTTAATGTTACACCGAGAATGTCAATACTAGGGGAAGTGGGAATATTTACATCATTAAAAAATATATGGGAGTCAGTGAGATTCTGTCGGTTAGAAAATTGAATGTACTTGGTTTTCTGTGCATTAAAGGAAACTAGATTCTCTTGTCCCCATTCATTAATTCTAGAAAGGTCCTGGTTCAGAGAAATTGCAGTGTTTATTTTTGAATTTATAAGATCGGGTTGGGTGAAAGAATTGGTAAATGTGAAGGAACTGTGGAGTGTTGAGTCATCTGCGTAGGAATGTATTGGATTATGAGTGGTAGATATGAGATCATTGATATGAATGAGGAACAGAGTTGGGGCCAAAACTGATCCCTGGGGAACACCAGCATTTATTGAGTGAAATTGAGAATAAAGGCCATCTACCATTACACGTATTTTTCTGTTATGAAGATAAGAAGAAATTAGTGGAACTAATGATGCAAGGCCGTAGTGTGACATCTTCGACAATAAGGATTGATGCCAGACTCTATCAAATGCCTTTGATATATCCAGTGCTATTGTATGTGTTTCACCATGTTGGTCTGTAGCTTGGTTGATTTGATGCGTAAGAAGGCAAAGAATGTCTGCAGTTGATCGACATCGTCTAAAACCATATTGCCTATCACTGATTAATTATTATTCTCCAGATGCTTAATTATGTGATTATTTAATATAATTTCAAAAACTTTGCCAAGAGTGGAAGTTATAGCTATTGGTCTGTAGTTCGATGGATCTGAAGAGGCACCTTTTTTAGGAACTGGATGGATGTTTGCTTCTTTCCAGGGTACTGGGAAGCATGAGGTATGAGTACACAGACGGAAAAATTTTGCCAATACAGGAGCGAGCACCAAGGAGCAATTCTTAAGTACTATTGGAGGAATTTCATCTGGACCAGGAGCCTTATCTACTGAGAGATTCTGCAAAATAGTTTTGACATGTCTGGTGTGGATCTTAAGTGAGGGAATTTCAGGTGAATTAAAATTAAGTACAGGGACATCTTGATTTATTTCATCTAAGGTTGAGTTGGTGGAGAAAATATCTGCAAGAAGGTTAGCTTTACCTCGTGGGTCACTTACAAGATTGCCAGTCGGAGATTTTAATGGTGGAATGGATGAAGCAGTAGTGAAGTTGGATTTGAATGAGTTAAGAGTAGACCAAAATATTTTGTTATCATTTGGATTATTTAGAAGTTTATTTGCCTGCTTATGGAGAAAGTTTGATTTAGTTAGGTTTAATACAGTTTTGGCATGATTTCTGATGTTTCTAAAGTAATTAAAGGCTTCATGTGTTTTTGATCTTGTGTATGCATTGTAGGCTATTGCTTTTTGTTCAGTTACTCTAGCACAATTATGGTCAAACCATTTAGGTGAATTAGATCTTTTACTGTACTTTTGATGAGGAATAAAAGTTTCCATTCCAATTTTTACAAAATCTTGTATGTGGCTCAAGGTGGAGTGTGCATCATTAGAAAAGAAATTATACTCCTGAAGCATGAGTGACCACCTGGTCAGCCTCATATTCCGGTTATGAAACTGATTCAAGAATTTCAGAGGGTGATGATCGGTATAAACCACTACGACTGGTCCGAAAGCAGGAGCATATACATCGAAGTGCCTGAGCGCCAGCACTATCGCCAGGAGTTCTTATTCAATTACAGAGTAATTCCTTTGTGCACTATTGAATTTTTTACTGTAAAAACTCACTGGATGTTCGATACCTTCATCATATGTCTGTAACAAGACAGCCCCAGCCCCTACGCCACTGGCATCAGTCGCCAGCTGAAAAGGTCTGCTGAAGTCCGGGGCCCTGAGTATGGGGTGGGTACATAACAGGTGTTTCACCAAGGAAACGCCTCTGCACACTCAGGAGACCACCGGAACTTCTTGTCCTTAGATAATAAGTCAGTTAAAGGTGCAAGTACAGTCGAATAGCCTTTGATGAAGCGACGATAATAGCCTATCATACCTAGAAACGGCATTATTTGTTTCTTAGTCGTAGGCTGGGGAAACTGATCGATGGCTTTGATCTTTGTCTGTGGAGGGCACACCTGACCCATCCCCACCTCGAACCCCAGGTACAAAACTGTGGCTTTGACAAAATCGCACTTACCCAGGTTTACCACCAAACCTGCTTCATTCAGTTTATTAAAAAGCTGTCCGATGTGAGCACAGTGACTGTTAAAATCATCGTCGTATATTATGACACCATCTAGGTACACCGTACAGTTGGGAATGTCGGCTACAATGTCGTTCATTAATTTCTGAAACGTTGCAGGGGCATTTTTCAGCCCGTATGGCATAACATGGCAACGATATGTGGCACCGTCCACCACAAACCCACACACCTCTCGCGCTCGCTCAGACAAGGGCACTTGCCAATAACCCTTAACAAGGTCTATCTTAGTGAGGAACTTGTCTGTTCCTATCTTATCCACACTGTCGTCCACGCGAGGGAGAGGGTAGGCATTTGTGGGGGTTAAACCATTCAACCTGCGGAAATCTATACAAAACCGCACCTTGCCATCTGGTTTGGGCTGCAGTGTGACGGGGGAAGTCCACCTTACTGCACCCTCAGAAATCAGCCCACGTTTCAGCATATAATCCAGCTCTTCCCTAAGTGCTGGTAATTTAATAGGGGGAACACGGTATGGCACTGATTTAAAGGGCGGGTGGTCCCCATCATCGACATCGTGCACCGCTTGAGTAGTGAGGCCAGGATGCTCCGCGAAAACAGCTGGGTTTGAATCAAACAAGTGCTGCACAGCTACACGCTGTTGCTCAGGCAGGTGCAATATCAACTCGTGAGCCACTTCGTCTAGAATTCCCCGCCCACTGATCCGCGGAAAAATGACAATCCCAATTATCCTCCCCCGCAGCTTGACTGTCCCTTCCTCCTTCTACACCACGATCGCTGCAGATCAACACCGGGACAGTGAGAGGCTCGGAGGGGCGCCTCACATACTCTTTCATCAGATTTACATGGCAAAGTTGGTTCCTTTTCTTACGATCAGGAGTAGCTACTAAATAGTCGAGATCAGAAACCTTCCTTACAACCCGATACGGACCAGAATACTTGGTAGACAAGGGGTGTCCCACCAGAGGCAGTAGTATCAGTACCTCCTGATCTACTTCAAACTCCCTCAGCTTCACCTTCTGGTCGTATCTGTCCTTCATCTGAGCTTGTGAACTCTTAAGGTTCCGACCTGCTACGTCCAAGCTCTTTAGCATTCTCTCACAGCTTTCATCTACATACTTTAGAAGCGAGCATGGCTTTGTGACTCCCTCCTAGATCTCCTTGACTATCTGGAGGGGCCCCCTGACCCTGTGTCCAAAAACCAACTCGTTCGGGCTAAATCCCAAGCTCTCCCCAGGTACTTTTCTCGCAGCAAATAAAACAGATGGGAGACCTAGATCCCAGTCCTTCCCATTTTCCATGCAATAACACCGCAACATACTCTTGAGAGTCGAGTGCCACCTTTCCAAAACTCCCTGACTCTCGGGATGGTAGGCAGATGACACCACAGACACTATCCCATGTTGCTGCATGGTCTGCTTAAACAGAGCAGAAGTAAAATTGGATCCCTGATCAGACTGGATCTCCTGAGGGTAGCCATAACGAGAGAAGTAGACAAGTAGATTTTTTACAACAATCTTAGCCATCCCGTTGCGCATGGGGTAAGCATCTGGATACCGTGTTGCTACATCCATTACAGTTAGTAAAAATTTATTGCCGGCACTAGTGGGGGGCAATGGGCCAACCATATCGATAACTACTTTGCTGAAGGGCGGCCCAATGACAGGGATGGGTTGTAACGGGGCTCTCGGGATGACCTGATTGGGTTTCCCAACAACTTGACAAGTGTGACACTGTGACACCCATGACACGACACTCGCCTTTAACCCAGGCCACCAGAAAAGCTTGCTCAGAGCTGCGTCCGTCTTACGTGCCCCCAGGTGCCCTGCCAAAGGCACATCATGAGCTAATCTCAATAAGCTCTCACGGCACACCCTCGGTACTACTAACTGGTCCACTAATCCTGACCCGCCATCCCACTTTTTCTTGGGATCCTGATGTCTCCGATACAAGATCCCCTCGGACAAGAAAAAATCACCAGGCTGCGCATCCCCATCGCTCTCCAGTTCGATAGCACCATTACCACACGCCATGACTTCAGGATCTTCCAGCTGCAAGGAACATATATTAGCAGGTGCGAGATTATCCAAGTTCATCTTAAATAATTTATTTCCACCTCCAATGTCCCGCTGAGCCATCCTTTCCTCACGCTGCGCATAACGATGCTGTCTCAGAGTCTCTTCCTACCCTGCACCTGCACTAGCGGTGACAGGCCCCGGGGCCTCTCCAGACTCTAACATAGGTGCCAATAATGAGTCACCATGAAACACTGCCGGCTCAAAACTCTCCGATTGACCAACACTTCCCGTTTTCTTGTGACCTTTCCTCCGCGGTTTGATAGACTGAGGTGGTGGCTGCAAGGCTCCGGATGTCTGAGAACGCGTCACAACACACGCCATGGTTTGTACGCTACACTTCTCAACCCACTCCTGTTCCTCCCTACTAACATCGGCCGCCTTCTCGGCAACGACCAAGGGTGAAACCTTAGAAGCAGGCAGCGCAAAGTCGTTGCCGAGGAGGAGGTCGACGCCCCCAACAGGCAAGTTCTCTACAATTCCGACATCCAGCTCCTTCGCCACACCACCCACCTCCAGCTCCATCCGCACCAGCGGGTAGGACTTCGTAGCATTGATCCCCTGAACTACCACCACCCGAGCAGCGTTAATCGGTCTACCAGTAAAGTTCCTTAACAAGGTCTGAGAAGCCCCAGTATCACGCAATAGCTTAACTCCTCGCCTTTCCCCAGCCCACCTCACAAAACCATGCCCTCTATGACCCCCAAAGACGTCGCGGACAGGGTTCGAGCCTTCCGGACTCTTGAACACAGGCTGTGTCCCATCCTCTGACGAACTACCCTTGGCAAACTCAGAAGATATAGGCGACACCCCTATGCTGCTGGCCAATGACACAACCTTGTTTGGTGGCTTCTTCGGACAAGCATTTGCAAAGTGACCCTCCTTGTGACATGCAAAGCACTCTTTACTCTTTGGTTTCCCTTGGGAGTGGGAGGTACCATTAGACTTCTTATACGGGATGGTATTTGGTTTATGTTCAGTTTTATTGTCAGTGCTACATGGTTTTGTGTATTTATGTGTATCAAAATTCTTGGGAGGGGGAGGGGTACGATCCTTTGCACCCGACTCACTCCTAGCTGCTGCTTCGCACCCTCGAATTAATGATAGTCGGAAGTCAGCCATTTCTGCTGCCTCCTGGAGAGTTCTAGGATTTTTTTCCTTTATATTTAATGTTAAGTCCCCGCCTGTGCACTTAAAGAACTGCTCCAAGAGAACCAGCTCACTCAACTCCTCAAAAGTAGCTGCCCTCTCAGAATGCAGCCAATGTCGTAGTGCATCAGACAAGTCCCGGGCGTGTTCTAGGAAGGTACTATCCTTGCCCTTAGTAACACCCAGAAACTTCAAGCGGTAAGTTTCTGGTTGTAACTCATAGGCCCGTAGCACAGCCTTCTTTAGCTCATCATAAACTACACAGGACTCTAAAGATAGTGCATCATACGCTTTTAGCCCCTTTCCTAGGAGTCTTGATGAAACTAATGCTGCCCACTTTTCCTGAGGCCACTGGTGTTCCTGACACTTCTTCTCAAATCGCATAACAAACTCAGTCACACATAATTCATCGAACACAGGAACTAGTATAAGCAGGTGCGACAATGATTGGTCCTGATGTCTGTTACCTCCCCCAATATTTCGCCCCTCTCTCCAGCTCCCTGTCAGCCCGATACCTAGTAGACTCTGCCTGCAGTTCAGCCTCTCGTATAGCTGTTCTCTCTGCAGCCTCAGCCTGCACACTAGCCTGTCTCTCGGCAGCCTCAACCTGAGCTCTAGCAACCTCAACCTTGGCCATCTCAAGCCGAAACAACAAATCTGGAGTTAACCCTTGAGGAGGGGAAGGTGCATTTAATGGAGAGGGTCCCTGTGATTGAATTCCACGCTGCCATTGACCATCAACTTTGGGGTATGTACTAAATTCAGGCACCCTAACGTTTGATATGGGGGTAGAGTGGAGGGGGGGCTGGGGACCGGGGCCCCCAGTCACCTCTCCACCCAGGTCTCTCCCTTCTAAACCCAATATCAAAGTCCTCAGCTGATCTTTCCTCATGCCACTTAAACCCTGGTGACCCTGAAGACCTGCCACACACTTTAAGCCATACTTATTCAGCTTCAACACCCTGGCAGCGGTAAGGGGCACCTCTAAAAATCTTCTAGCACCCTCCTCGCTATCGACTAGCCACTCCACAGGTCTTTCTCCCTCCGAGCCTGTATCGTGACCTGACCCACCACTGTGTTCTGATGTATTAGACATGTTTGTGTACTGCATTAATTATCACGGTTATAGAATGTGCCTTATCTCCTATGCAAGTATGTATATACTAATGTTATTTAAAGTCTTTAATGTGTTATATTGGTTGCTCCAAAAAAAAAACTCTATGTCCACTGTATTCCTCTAATCATAAGGAATCTCAAAACAAATGACCACTATATTCCTCTGTTCAGTAAATCCTATGCAAGGTCGCCATTTCTTACGTCCTGGGATATATAAACACTGGGCTCTTTCTATTGGACTAGGTATGCGGCAATAAGCAACAACGGAAAACGCTAGATCCAACACTTATCTATAAACCCAGGCAACAAACCACCCTAAACCGTCAAGAGTCCTGCCTGGACAACAGGTATCCTATGACTCGGTTACAGGGTGCACGCACTATAGACTGCTGATAGTCAAGCAGGCTATATAAAAGATCACACAATTAAGTTGACTTAAAGCTTCAAGGAAAAGATAGATAACGGAATTAAATTGCAGAAACAATTTAATAACAAACTAGAAGAAAGTACATTTAACGTTACGTTAATTAATACAACTAATCACCCCTGCGTGAAAGAAGGTGAAAGCAAACAGTCCTCAAAACATCGTACAGGTAGACAAGATGCAGGTTTCTAAACTGCATGCGGCTACTGTAGGATCTGATGCTTAGCAAAGAAAGTACGTTACGGATTTAGAGAACTCTTAACTCATAAGCAGGAATAAATACTAGTGATAGGCCATACAGTGTATAATGGCATAGGTATAATTAAATAAAGGCAGCAACTCGCAACATAACCACATACAGGTGTGCTTCTCACTCTTAGTCAGGCAAGCCTGCTCGGACAGAGTCTCTAAGCCACACCCTGACTCACAATGCTCACAACAACGATAAACTGTGGCACAATAACAATCATGCAGAAATAATAAACCCTTAGCTGTTAATCTGCCAGGTGGCAGAGGTCTAGCCGGAAGGATATAGGCTTCGGATACCCGGGCTGAGCCACCTGCTCTAGCCTAGGGACGTTCCCAAGTCTGTGCGCCAAATTACTCTAATTGAAAGGGTGCTCTCTTGAGAGACTCAGATCCCAAGTATCTGACTCTCTCCTGGCGACCTAAAACAAAAGCAAGACGTGCTAGCGCAGTGCTGAGTGGACTAGGCAAGGGCCCTCACACAACACAACACTAGACACACAGGGACACAGACAAGAAAATGCCCCCAGACTCCCACGGGTATCCTAGTAAAGTCGTGCGGGTCCACAGGACTCGCACCAGCAGACTTTACTTAAAGGATCATAAAAGCCCCCCCTCCAGTTTAGCCCCTGCTCACCTGCCACAAGAACACACTAGCAAGCATGAAACCACCAAATATGAGACAACAAAAAGCTTCCTAGGTCTCATTAACAATTACATCTCTGCATAAGGCCCAAAAATCCTATCTAATTATCTGAGAGCTCGTCGTTAATACAATAATAGATATAAGGTCTATCAAGGGGATGGGATAATTAAATAGATTGGTGAAGTAGTGGAAGGAAGGTATACAAAGTAAGAGAGAAAGTTTCTAAGTGGGGTTGAGAGGGATAGATATCAAGGGGGTCCGAAGGGTACGACAGTGAGGTGAGCTCTGAGTCTTGAATCTGCCTGGACCCCACCCTAGGCATGCGAAATACATCCCATGCTTGGCAACACTCAACACAGTTGCCCGGTCAAAATCCTCTACCCCTTGCGTGAGTCGAAACTAAGCCTAACGTTGCGATCAAATTGGCAACATCAGGCTCGTCCCAAGCTAGACTCTCCGCGCGAAGCAACGTCCTCCAGCCGGTCTCTCTCTCCCGCTCGTCTCCTCCCACTCTCACTAGACTTACATCTTATATATTATAATGAAACAATATTATAATGAGACAGCGTCCCCCAATCACAGACCACTACGTCATGAAGAGCAGGCGTCATATGACACGCCAGGCCCGCCATCCAATCACGAGCGTGGGAACCCCCCGCCCAAGCGAGGGATGCGCACGTACATACTACCACCTCGCTGCTCCTTCTCGCTCTCTCTCCTTGCAATTCACACTACATATCTTATACTCTATCAATGATATAAAATACTTCCAAGTGTCACAGACAAGAATAAAGACCACCACTGATCTGTCTGTGACAACATGAATACTTAGACAAAAAGAACATCATTCTACGATTATTATAGCCCATTTCACTGCCCTGGCGAGCGCTAGCGAGTGCGAGTACATTCTGGCAAGCTGGCGAGCGTAACAATTTTTATTCCCGAACCTAGTCGTATCCTATACCTTATTGTGCATGATTGTGATCAAGGTGGTAAAAGGATAACCCCTCGGCCTTGATTCACTGAATACAGATAATTATCATACTGTGATTATCTGTTATATCTGTTATCATATAACATACTGTGTTGTATCATACTGTGATTATCTGTTATATACTGTGATTATCTGTTATCTATTATATCTGTGTTACAGATAATTATCATACTGTATTCACCAAGATGGCAAATACAGATCCAGGACCGTCTAAATTCCGGACTGACTGGAGCAAGTGTTGTCTTTGCCAGAAGAAGAAGAGTGAAGAGCTCAAGTCACCACGTGCACAACAACCACAAGAACATGATGGCTACACTATGATTGCGACTACTATTCCCCTCATTCACGCAATTAATGAGATGCCTATTGTTCTGGATCCAGCCAGACTTGATGATGGTGGTGGCATTGAAGAAACTCTGAGGAGGAACAAGACGCAGTATCACCAAAAGTTGTCGCCTTATGTTCAACAACACGAAACTGGAGAAAGCCAGAAAAAGCAGAGCAGAGAGTGCTCAGCCAGTAGAATGCCAGACCAAGCTATGTAGAACCAGCCTTGAAGGCCAAACGTGTTTCATATGTGACAAAGAAGCCCCATACTCTGAACTCAGACAAATTATGACGATGAACCTCAATAACAGACTTAATGAATGTGCACAAACTTTAAATGACGGATATCTTCTTGCAAGACTCAGCGGTGGAGATACTATTGCACAGGAGCTCAAATACCATTTTGCATGCTTGACAGACCTGTACAGTAGAGAGAGGACATACCTCAGAGCCACCAAGAGACTGGAACAGGATCGTGCACCCGAAGAGGATGCCCACCCACAGGCATTCTCAGAGCTAGTCACATATCTAGTGGAGACCACCAGATCTGGCGAGGGTCCTGCAGTCTTCCGACTTGCAGACATAGTTCACCTGTATGCCCAGTGCCTGGAACAGCTGGGTGTTGATGCACCTGCTGTCAACTCCACAAGACTGAAGGAAAAACTATCTATCTATCTATCTATATGCTCAGGCCCAATCCCCATTTTGGGGGTAGCCCAACACTGCTGTCAGAAATACCTGAGTTGGAAGTGCACAAGCAGGGAAGGGATGTTCTTCTGGCTTTCCAGAAAGATGTGGGCTTTGTCTTGTCAGAAGCCTCTGACTATTATAGTGAAGCTATTATCCTTGGCAAAGCAGCTAACATCTTGCGAAGACATATGCTGGACCACAAGTCCACATTTGATGGAACCTTCCATGAGGGGTGCATCGAGCAGGCCATTCCACTCACTTTGCTTCATTTTGTGGCCATGCTTGAACACGGAGCATACATCAAATCTCAACTGAGGTTTGGCGCATCAAAGACAGATCTAGCAATTGCTCAGCTGCTTCAGTACAACTGCTACGCAAGGTACACAGAAGGAGCAGCAACTCACAGACACTCCAAAGACAGAGAGACCCCATTCCCTGTTTACATGGGGATGTCCGTCTACACAAAGACCAGAAAGAGAGAGTTGGTGGAAATGCTTAACGAGCATGGCATCAGCATTTCATACGACAGGGTGCTACAGATATCTGCACAGCTGGGAGATGCAACAGTCAGCAAGTACGTGGAGGATGGGGTGGTCTGTCCACCAGTTCTGCGAAAAGGGCTGTTCACCACATCAGCCATGGACAACATAGACCACAATCCCACTGCAATGACAGCGACCACTTCTTTCCATGGAACCAGCGTCTCTCTTTTCCAGCACCCAACCAAAGAAGACAAAGGTGAAGAGCGTGGACAGCTGAAGTTCGGAGAGGAGAAACTGAAGACAGTTCCAGAACTTCCAGACTCCTTCACCAATGTCTGGCCCGCCTTCTTTACCAAGAAGAAACCCTCACCTGCTGATGCTGCGGTCGATGCAAATGCTACTGCTTTGGTCTGACCTGCACGGCACTGTGCAGCTGCAGATGCGAGGTTTAGAAGCGTTGTAGTATACGCATCCAGGCAGCAACACAATAAGTGACACACAAGTATAGGCCTACTGCCTACATGTACACCCAATAATATATCGGACTGATGGTGCCTATGATATGGGCACTTTTTACCCTAATTATGATTCCGGGACTGATATTATGGTACAAGGAAGCTAGTGAGTAAGTCCATGGTTCCAAATTCGGATTCTACATAGTGAAAATTGTATGATTTGACACCAAGATCATTCAAATAGGACAAGTCTTTGCTATTTTATTGCGAAATGCAATATTTCTGTATATTCAATGGCGGCCATCTTGAAAAATGGCCGCCATCTTGAATTTTTAGGTGGCTAACGGGTTTTATCAAAAGAGCAATACCCAAGGAGTATGTGTGCCAAATTTGGTGCTTGTTTCCGTAAATGAACGATTCTCCTGAAATTTGCAGTTATCTGCTCCACTATACCCCTACTACTACAAATGGCTATAGATTCACGCTTTTCACCATAAAAGTGAAGATTTGCGCACATAAATAAATGAGAACTACATGCGCCCATATACGAGTATGCAAAAAGCTAGAGATGTACACACTGACACTTACAAACACATAACACACAATCTCACACAGATACTTACAAATACATGACAGATAATTATATACATTGTAATATTTATTTAATAAGTATGCTTTGAGGGCTATTTTAAAACTGGATACCATAGGTTTGGCTTTAATATCACGAGGAAGGAGATTCCATAGTTGCTGTTGTTGTTGTTTTTCCCCAAGCTGCCTGGCCGAACAGCCCCAAGGCCCCGAACAAGGCCAAGGCCATAACCGAGCGCCCCCACAGAACCCCTTCCGCCGACCACAATAAAGCCTGGGTGACCGAAGCCACTCCATGGCGGGGAGCTGAGGAGGGTGCGGAAACGCCCGGGAAACCAAAGCCCCACCCAGGCCCCTGTGCCCCTCAGCAATTATGAAGAGAAAGTTGAGGGGCAAAGGAAAGATGTGACGCTGTGGCTTCCAATCTTGGTAGATTAGGAGGTCAATCCACGCAAGAGACGTCGTCACTTGAGATCTAGAAAATATACAAGTAAAAGGAACAGTCAGAGTAAGCTATGGGTATGGCAGAGATTGCTCAGTTCTCACTCTGATAGACCAGCCCATCACCAGAGATTCCATAGTTGTACACCATGGTAGTTAATTGAGGTTTGGGATTGTTTTCAAGTCATAATCGGGAATTTCAAGTCGTTAGTGTTTCTCATGTTATATCTGATGTTTGAACGATAGCGGAATATCTCTGTATTCGTATTGTTATTTAAGGATTAGTAAACAAAAATAGCGCTACAGAAAGTGTTTACATCTCCTAAATTCAATAACCGCAATTACTTGAAAAGTTCTTTAGTGTGTGCGTATTTTGGCTTGAAAGTAATTGTCCTCATAACTTTCTTCTACACAACTTCTTGGGCTGTATGGGCACGTGGTTATTCTCTCTTATGTTGGCTCTGCTTGGTTTCTTAGGTAACCATCCCAAATAGCGAATAACTGTGAAAGACCACGTGTCTTATGGCCATGAAAAGTTATTCGATCATGAGTTACTTCGGATGGGAGAACTTGAAGCTGGGTATGATGTTGGAAACTAAATTCAATTACACGTGCTTATGGTATGATTCCTGTTGTATTGTGTACCGGAAGAATTTACCTCTGCCTTCACCTACCATATAACCCATCAACACCACCCTCATCCCTCCCCACCTGACCCACACGGAAGAAAAGAGCCCCCCACTTAAATTGTGAAAAATTGATAATCGGGCCTCCAGCAAACACAAGTGTCATGCAAATTAATGTTGGCTGGTGGTAGCAGGGCACGGGGGACATACGTACAGTTCCGAGCATATGAAACAGAGACACCGCCTCAGGCTATCTACTCAGTCAGTGTCCTTTCTGGCTGGAGAGTTACGATGAGGGAGAAGGGGGTTGGAAGTAGGCGATGGTGGGAGGGTGATGGTTTGTGGAATGGGGGGTAGAAGTGTTAGCGAGGATGGAAAAGAAGGTGTGATTGGGGCGCCTTCAAAGTTTAGGTGGGAGCAAGGGAGTATTGGAATTCGTTGATCTGTGGCAAATAAACTATTAATTACGTAATATGCTTTGACAAAAAGCGATTATATAAGCATGATTTATGCTTTGGTAATATGTGCTAATTATTATAACATCGCCATACATTTGTGTTGATATTCATATTACCGTGATATATAACTATAGTCTCTTTATTTTCAGCTGATGGTAAATTGCCATGTCCTCATCTTTAGTACTCAACTATTACGAAGATTGTATAACGAAATAGGTTGTAAATTCTAAGGACTTGGCATAGATATGTAGTAGTTTCATATTTCACCATTAAGTATTGATTATAAGTATCGAGGAATCAGTTGCTAAGGGATTCAATTTTCCGTCATCTGAAATGAAACGGACTATAGGGTAAAATACACCAAGCTATAGCATTCCCCCCCCCCCCCTCTTTGTGTTATGTAACAACATATTCAGGCTTACTGTACTTTGAACCTATAATGGTGTGTATTTCGATATGTTTGTAATTTGCTTAATATGCCAGTATGCTATAATTTACCCATCCATAATTAATCGTCATTTGTCATAGTATATCATTAAGCTTCAAACAGTGGTGGCAGAAATGGTCATTTCGCAAAAGGAATCTTCAACAATTCCAATAACTGCTGGCTGGTCTAGTTAATTGCTGAAATATTTGCAACCTGAGATATGCTCTGACCTGTCTTTATTCAAAGTTACTATATATTACCTGGGAAACAGGCGTGCTCCTTGGGAATCGTAGTCTTAAGGGGCTATCACACTGGCCTATACTCCGTCGATCTTCATCAAATCCACGATATGCGTGGTCCTTCATTTCAACTGAAGTCCGAACCAATGATATAAAGACGAAATGTATTTATTTTGAATTGCAAAACAACTAAATGGTCATGCCATTAAACCGCTATACAATACTGATTTAATTGCATTTATCTTCAATAATCGTATTTGGTGGCTTATTACAGAAAGCACAGGCTGTGATATCATTAACCGGGATCGAGTTTCCCGTGGATGCGATATTTTTGTATTATTTTATTATTTTTGTTTGTTTTAGTTTTGACTTCGAATGGCATTTTACTAAATTAAATACAATAATTTACAGATATTGTGTTAATTTTATATACAATACGTTTTAATTGGCTTGGGTTATTGTATACAATAATACTGCAGTTTAGGATATGGTAATCTAGGTTAGGATATAACAACAAGTTAGGATATTATAAATTAAGTTATGAAAGGATACAGTTTGGTTAACATAGTTGTGTTAGTTAGATTACGGTAGTTAGTGTAATAACATCAGATCCTCAAATATTGTAAGCCTAACTGTAACAAAGATACATTTATTTGTATGAAATCAATATACTTTAACCTATTATAACCCTTTGAGTACCAGCGACGTGTGTTATATTTTATTCTAGCTATATTTAGACCATATTATGCAGCTTAAGAAGGATATGTGGTAGTTAATAGGGTTGGTTGAAATAGTTTGAAGCCTTATCACTGCTAGAGGTCCTTCCTAAGCTGAATAAAATCACCTAATAATTGCTAGAATATGATGAAAATTACGTCACCGGTACTGTACGGGATAAACATGATAGTCTAGGCTACCATTCATTTGTTTAAAAGTATCTAAATTATAAATTAATAAAGAAGGCGTCGTCCGAGGGGTTCGAACTCCTACTCTTTTAATTAATCCTATTACGCTTACCACTGATAATCATCGATGTATTATCATTCATAATTAATTTTACACGTGAGTTGCTACCTTCAAATCGTGTCGACTTTGTTCAGTGAATTATCGGTCAAAATTTATCATAATTGCGTTAATAATATATACACCCTGCTTTTGTTTAGCGATTGCGAAACAATGATTCAGAGGGAATGTATTCAAGCCAACATTGGAGTAAATAAAGCCGAGGAGCGAGTTCAACCTATATTAGTTGATGACGACGGTCTCTCCCTCAAATAAATTTTTCCTTCATCCTATGACTTAGATTCGTGAGTCCAGGCATTTTGACTCCAACGTCCCTTGAGAATTTGGCTTTGTCACTCTTAACTTTGGGGAAGACACTCGCTACAGGCAACCTGCCTTTTGTCTCCTCCATATAGCCTACATAGAAAAACAAATGCGTTAAGCCAATGTGATAGGGAGATGACGATTCCATGCCAAAGGTCGTAGGACGACAAAAAGTAAGTCCCCTTAGGTTATGAGAAAGAGGAGGACCAGGTAATCACAGACTGCAAAGGTATTTGATTTAAGTAATGAAAGATGATTTATATTTATATTTACTTCAGCTAATGGTTAGTTCATACTCTCCGAATGACTTGCATCATATAATATTATATTGTTTAGTGTATTGAACTCTATTAAATCAAGTTTCATGGAAAAGTATAACAATAGGTCAAATAATGTGAGTCTTAGGTTAAATGTATGAAAAATACTGTTACTATAGATATTATTCTTGTTGGTAACTTTACATTCTGATGCTGACTCATAGATGAGGAGTAGAAATGTTGAAAACAATAGGCCTACAGATGTTCGTGATTGCCGCTTTCGCCGTAAACATATTACTTTATTATAATATGAGTAGCCTATGCAAATAATAATTAATAAAACTATTAATTAATTATGCAGTACAGATCATAGTACTCTGAACATATTTAAACATCATGCCATCAATGGGATAATTATATTGAAGTCTATGAACTGATTTATTGAGGCAAGGGGGAAAAGGCGCAGACACAGCTTAGGTCAGATCGTGCTGACGCAATTCGACCGGATGAGCAATAAAAGGCATAACAATATTAGTTTAGGTTAGCAGGTGTACTCAATTTAATTCTGACTGATCCAGAAGCTACTTCGTTTGGCCCCATGCATATGGCAGCAACGGCACATGACCGTGGGGTCCACTTCATAATATGTATCAGTAATTCAAGAGGTAAGAAAGTTATATAATTATAGCTAATGGTTATAAACAAAACTACTATATGATTACGGTATCACTTCGATACTTGGTGTTACCAATCTGGCCAACCACAAAATACCAAAATCCGTACAGTTGGTTGCCCTGTTCTCCTCCGCACCAATTTGCGTGAACCCTAAAAACAATTGTTTGAACAATTCCAATCAATTATTAATGCTAATGCTGCATTACAGATTTAACAGCTCTAGCTTATCAGATAATACACAACGGGACACTTTAATTAAGTTCAACTCTCAAATAATTCATTTGATGTAAAGTGGGCTGGCATCTATGCCCCCCCACCCCTCTTTCCACCTTATACAGTGGTGTCTGCTACCCCACCTATTACCGCCACCCCCTTCTACCCCATCGTAACTCTTCAGCCAGAAAGTGTACACCAGGGATTCTCCGTGGCTGAGGGGCGTCTCTGTTTCATGTGCTCGGAACTGTACATATGAGAGGGTCATTGACCCCATCTAAATTTAGGTTAAATGAACAAGGTCTGGTGGAGGGTTGGATATTGACCCTCCCTGTTAACACAGACAATTTCTACCGTTACACAACACACAATGCCCGCCTAATATCACGGCCAACTGATCCATGGACCATCACCAGCCCAGACACTCTAACTAACACTACCGGTACACAACACACAACGCCCGCCTAATATCACGGCCAACTGATCCATGGACCATCACCAGCTCAGACACTCTAACTAACACTACCGGTACACAACACACAATGCCCGCCTGATATCACGGCCAACTGATCCATGGACCATCACCAGCCCAGACACTCTAACTAATACTACCGGTACACAACACACAACGCCCGCCTAATATCACGGCCAACTGATCCATGGACCATCACCAGCCCAGACACTCTAACTAACACTACCGGTACACAACACACAACGCCCGCCTAATATCACGGCCAACTGATCCATGGACCATCACCAGCTCAGACACTCTAACTAACACTACCGGTACACAACACACAACGCCCGCCTAATATCACGGCCAACTGATCCATGGACCATCACCAGCTCAGACACTCTAACTAACACTACCGGTACACAACACACAATGCCCGCCTGATATCACGGCCAACTGATCCATGGACCATCACCAGCCCAGACACTCTAACTAACACTACCGGTACACAACACACAACGCCCGCCTAATATCACGGCCAACTGATCCATGGACCATCACCAGCTCAGACACTCTAACTAACACTACCGGTACACAACACACAACGCCCGCCTAATATCACGGCCAACTGATCCATGGACCATCACCAGCCCAGACACTCTAACTAACACTACCGGTACACAACACACAATGCCCGCCTGATATCACGGCCAACTGATCCATGGACCATCACCAGCCCAGACACTCTAACTAACACTACCGGTACACAACACACAACGCCCGCCTAATATCACGGCCAAGTGATCCATGGACCATCACCAGCCCAGACACTCTAACTAACACTACCGGTACACAACACACAATGCCCGCCTGATATCACGGCCAACTGATCCATGGACCATCACCAGCCCAGACACTCTAACTAACACTACCGGTACACAACACACAACGCCCGCCTAATATCACGGCCAACTGATCCATGGACCATCACCAGCTCAGACACTCTAACTAACACTACCGGTACACAACACACAACGCCCGCCTGATATCACGGCCAACTGATCCATGGACCATCACCAGCTCAGACACTCTAACTAACACTACCGGTACACAACACACAACGCCCGCCTGATATCACGGCCAACTGATCCATGGACCATCACCAGCCCAGACACTCTAACTAACACTACCGGTACACAACACACAACGCCCGCCTGATGTCACGGCCAACTGATCTATGGACAAGCCTCTATGACGTACACTTACCTTTCTCAGGCTTAATTTTTGGGATAATGTTAAAAGCGTCATAGATATCGTTGTCTGTGTACACACACACACAGACACACACACACATGCATTAATTTTAATGACATACTCTATATTTAAATTACCCAATTCCAATCGTTTTAGACCTCAAATATCGAAAAAAATATGGTTATGCCTACAACAAAACTACACATGGTAGTGCACACCTATGAAATTAACCCCTTCATTACTCCCTTACACAGAGGGCCTCGGAGTCGGACGGATCCTAAATTGAGTGGTCAATCCTGTAAGTCCTTCAGTAAACTGGCTCTGGTTGTCCCTCTTACAGGGAATAAGTCCTCTTGGGGGCATTCTGTGTATGGCCACCCTCATTAAGGGGAGTAAGGCGTCTGGCAATAGATAGATAGATAGATTACTCCCTTCATTAGTCAATTCTGGCAATCACTAGATGTGGCTTTAACAACAAAAAATTATAAATTCCTATTGCTCCTGCAACATATATCACACCCCCAAAACTTTTTGTTTTCTATTTTTGACACCATTGTAACTTATTTTTGTATAATAGTACCCATGACCCCATGGCGTGCAATACACTCCTACATATTATCGGTTTAAACTGAATATATCGTCTGCAAGCTAATTACTGTTAAAATGTGACGGAGAGCACAAGAAATCATGTGAATCTGTATAATCCATATTATCTATTAAAGGTTTATGTGAAGACTCTTCATTATATTTATTTTAGTTACCATAAATTAAGGGACTGTTATTTTAACTTACTGTATAATGAAACCTAACATATTACCTCAATTGATAGTCGACTCTTAAGTGACTGCTGAAATTATACAATATATTTATTTATTTGTTAATACGGTATATCCAAGACATTTGATTTAATACATAAACATTCCTATAGTTGTAAAATCTATCTCCGTTAACCTTTTGATTCCCAGAGCTGTTTCGTTAGGGGACTGTAATCGTTTATTAACCCTGTCCGACATAAGTTGCTAACTTACTGATGGGGTGGCGGAGCACCCAGTAATTCCCTCACAACACTTTCCCTGACACTGAGGTAACGGTAGAAGTCGGAGGTATTTGGGGTTGCCACCAACTGACAGATTCTGATCTAACTTACCTAACTTACTGAGCTCAATATGACGCAAATGCGTTATATAACTTATTGAGCTACTTCACTACGTTCATATGACGCGATCGCGTCATATAATACTCTTGGGCGTACCGCCATATGAAGCGATCGTGTCATATATTACGGAGAGGGTTAATTATTCAGATACATTTAACAACGGTTATATAACACGGAATTATTTAACACCATAAATTACCAGTTGGGTCGGAATATTATTGGCAAGAGAAGATCCCATAATATATCGATAATATCTCGTCATTTAGTTATATGTTACATAAAACAAGTGTTAAAAAAATGTTCCATTAATTAAGTGCAGTGGTATCTATGTATGTATGTATGTATGTGTATACTCTGGCACCTTCCCCATTTTTTTTTTTTTTTTTTTTTTTTTTTTTTTTTTTAATGGGGGTGACCAACTCGAGACAGAGCCCGAACAGGGACATCACAACAGATCAGAAAAACAAAACACAACAAAACATAAAATCTCACACACATCCAGGTCACCCAGGAGAAATACCAAGAGACCCAGGCCCATTTGGGGTCCCCAGCAAATTATTCCTAGGTCCCAGATCCCCCGGAGAGGCGCCGATTTATGCAGGCAGACCCGCAGCGAAGCTTCACCACCACAAGCCCACCCACCATGTTTCCAGGCAAACCCTTCATTACCACCGGCGGCTCCCCGGGCCAGGCGCATGATGGACTACTATCTAGTCCAACTGGCGCATGACCCTCTCTCCCTAACGACCGACCGCGTTTCCATTCATCTATTCACAAGTATTCTCCATTTATTCCTGTTTATTACCACTTCCTTTGCCTGATCTATAGTCATTCCTCTATCATCCAAACTTGTCTTACACAGTCTCTCCATCTCAATGGGGGTCTTCCTGCCCTTCTATCTCCCCTTGTATCTGACTCCCATATTCTCTTTGTAAGCCTTTCATGTTCCATTCGTTCAACATGACCATACCAGCTCAGCACCCTTCTGTCCAATCTGGCCGACAATTGGTATCTAATACAAACAAATTACGGCAGGTTTATTAGTGGAAGAATTTCGGAACTTATGCTTGTCACCGAGCTTTTTCTTTCTGAACAAGATCATTTATGCCTATCTTTTGTCGGCAATGAATATAATAAAGCCCCTAACACGCACAAACAAAACCATTTCTTCAATCTTGTTAAATATTGTGATGAGGAAGTATTTGGCATTCCAACACAGAGGGAGACATCTAAGGCTACATTCAAAAATCGTTTTCTTCCTTCAAAAATGTAAATACACTTAACACGCACAACATTGCCACTTCTTCATTCATTATTAAATGTTGTGATAATGAATTATGGTGCATACTAAAACATAAATAGACAGATAAGTTGCGAGGGTTGCACTTTATTTATTAACGTGACTGTATACTTGTTTGGACTATTAATATCTTCCCCACCCTTCTCTCACTTGTCTCCTGTCTTTATGTCCCTCTCCATCTGTGTTTGTATTGTATACTGACAACCTTGCCCTCCTCCCTCATACATACATCACCGCTGCACCCTTGTTCCCTGTGTGTACCTACCACGTTTTTGTATGTTCTTCTTCACCCCTCTATCTGAACCTGTACAATTATTTGCCGGACATCTATTTATGCGCTTTGTCTTGGTCAGTATATTGTGTGGGTCTTTCTTTACTACAATCTGAAAGAGGTTTTCTCTATATTTTTATTTTGGTTACCGAAAGATAATGAGCATTATGATTCATATTATTTTCACCAACCAACTTTACTTCTAAACTGAGTTAATGAAATTAAGAAATACATGTGACACTCCAAGGTCTCGAACCTAGGATACTCACACCGAAATTCCGCGCATTTATGTATCACGCTATCAAGACAGTTTTGTAATTGCTTGTACTAAAATTGGAGATGTGTATTTGGAAATTGAATGAAAACTTGAAGTTTCACACTTGGCTGATCATTTGTGTATGTTTATCTCTGTAATCATTAGACCTGTTATATAATTGTAGCTTGTGGTGCAATAACGATAATAACATTCATAGACTACAGTATACCCATTCTTAATTAGCATGCTAGTTTTGTCTCCAAAGCAGTGGTAAATATTTGATTAAAAGACGAGTCTATGGTAATTCTGTTATGGATGCATAATTATTCAACAATACATATTGCTACAAATATCAACAAGACGATTACAGACGTATATTTATGTATTGATCAAAGATGTCCGACAAAATTATGTCATAAACATTACTAAAAAGTTAACAACATGACCTCTAAGAACGACGAAATAACTTGCCTGATCAAGATCTAAATGATTTTTAAGTGAACAGTAAACTGATCATCATACTAATTAATATGCATCTTGGATTACAGAAACATCTTTGAAGTATTGTTTTAGAGTTGTAAACACGTAAAAACTGCATAACAACTGTGTATTTCTATTATATTGATCCATTATGATGACGTATTATGCCATGAATGAAATATCTTGGCGTCATTAAAAGTTGTATTATAGCCAACGTTGGGCATTTTAATTTAACTCAACACAAATTCCAGGATGAAGAAGAGGTAATGTCTCTCAATCTCCCATCTAACCCCAACTGGTTCTTCTTTAACAATATTTAAATTTTCAAAGTGATAGTCAATATATAATGCAAATAGGCGTACTGAAATAAAGCCATTCATATATGCAAGCCTTAATTCTATGCTAGACCAACATATAAGTCAACTGTATTTTTTTACAGTTGCCTGCTAATATTAATACATGTGACATTATTAGTTCCACTACAATATATTTCCTAAACCTCTATTAGAGTAATATATATATATATATATATATATATATATATATATATTCTTAACTGTAACATGTATTATACACTATTTAGACTTGCTTCCACTGCAAGTACACTGAAATGAAGAACCGTGTAAGTGTAAACAAATCATAGAATACATGGTTAAATAAATTTAATAATCGGTTAGTTGGTTAATTAGCTAGTGTTATGGTGTTTCATAATACCTTTAGGTAAAACACATACACTTTATACATGTACTGTACATACTACATATGTATGTACAGTATGTACTGTATATACTCAGGCATTTACCACTGTTTTATTTAATTTTGTATGAGGGTGGCCGACTCGAGACAGAGCCCGAACAGGGACATCACAACACATCAGAAAAACAAAACAAAACACAACATTTCGCACATCTAAGTCATCCAGGAGAAATACCCAGAGACCCAGGGCCATTTCGGGTCCTCAGCAAAAGATTCCCAGGTCCCAGATCCCCCGAAGAGGCCTCCGATTTCCGCAGTCAGACTCACAGCGGAGCCACCACAAGCCCGCCCACCATGCTTCCAGGTGTACCCTCCATTACCACCAACTCGCCGGGCCAGGCGTCTGATGGACTATTTTATTCCAGTCCAACTGGCGCATGACCCTCACTCCCAAATGACCACGTTTACACTCATCTATTCACTAGCATTCTCCATTTATATAAAAGGAATAATGATATAACAATATAGGTACAGTTGCCTGCTAATATACATGTGACAGTATTACTTCTACTGCAGTACATTACCTATACCTATATTGGAGTATTATTATTATTTGGGCTCCTAAGTATAACATGTAACAATATAAATATTTTGTCCTAATCATAGTTTCAAAGACTCTTTCATCGACTTGTTCATGATTTGCTCAAGCATTTTCAGGCTCCCATAATAATTACCCTAATCAAATATTTCACCCAAACCTGTTTTTATAATATATACTTAATATCACACTTGCCCTGATGCATCATTGTCATTCCAAATAACAAACAAACGAGGAAAATAGTTACAGTATTTCATATTTGTCTGATAAAGAAAATATATACGAGGGTAAACTTGACCTTAACATTACTCGTGGGCTTAAGCGAAACATATATGTGTGAGAGAGAGAGAGAGAGAGAGAGAGAGAGAGAGAGAGAGAGAGAGAGAGAGGGAGAGGGAGAGGGAGAGACTGGTTGGTGAGGGCGTATAATGACAAATGATCCCTGGACATGCAAACCTTCCATTTACCCAGCCAACCTTACTCTCTGCTGTCCTCATAGGCCGGTATGGATTCCTGGTGCCTTTGGAGTACAGTAGAGTTCTAACATGGATCAACACCAACAATATAGATCTGGCAGCATCTGGTATATACTGACACCTGGATACAAGTTGTGGAATTATATTTGGTGGTAGATATACTCACGCGTAGTTCAAATGGTATACGCCAACTGGTCATGTACTGTAAATTAAAGAGTGTAACAAAGAATACACCAAAATTATAACATATAATAGGTGCGTTTTAATCATATTCCCAAATAAGAAAAACACATACCGGTACTTGCAATTGTTTACACCCCTTTCGGACGCAGGTTACAAATATGTATTCTACGGGAGTATTGGCATTTTACTGAACTATTAAACAAATAGTCAGGATAAAGTTACGTGAACTAAACTAAACGAACATTTTACTGCGTGGTCTTGGGTATGTTATTCTATATGTTGCTAATTAAAACAGCTTAATAGTCATTACTAGGAGATAATTCCACTCTGTTAAATTTTTAAGCTGGCGGTAAAATATATGTTTATGATAATATAACAATAATAATGGCATGCAGATGATTACTGCTTATTGTGTGTGTGTGTATATATATATATATATATATATATATATATATATATATATATATATATATATATATACACCGGTATATATATATACTGTATATATATACAGTATATATATATATATACCGGTATATATTTATATATATATATATATATATATATATATATATATATATATATATATATATATATATATATATATACATGTATATATATATATATATATATATATATATATATATATATATATATATATATATATATATGCGTGTGTGTGTATGTGGGTGTGTGTATAATTATATAGATGGATAGAGTAGATAGATAGATATAGATATATAATGTGTATGTGTATTTGGCAACACAAACATACCTATTGTTCCCAACTTATTATTGCCGGTTGGTTTTACAATGCAATAATCATAACAATAATGCGGTCATTATTTTAACTGGTCGAGAAATGTATATATCCGTATCTTGATTACTGGCCTGAGGTTGGATTTTAATCATTCAGTATATCTAGTTGTGTTTTTGTTTTCTAAGTTAAAAACAAATCAACTGCTTCGGTTAGGTCTATATGGATAAAATGGTTGGCTTCTCCCTATGAAGAACTTAACCTCCTCTACAAACCTCCCACACACAAACACACCCACCTGTAACATGACACCTGACGTCCTCATTGATCTCCGTCCCTCTATCCTAGTTTATTATGAGCAGCATGTCGGTGTATCGGTGCTTATGACGCTACATACAAACACAGAGACTACATAGACTAACTGTTCATTAGTGGGTGGTTTGGCCTAACCCCTGCCAGTGCGATGGTTTCTTTCGTAATTACATTTTGACCATACTAATACACTGGTATTTACTGACTGAACTGAGGAGTGAATGGGTTAATTGAGGTAAACACTATGCCAAATTAATTCGAGGAATCACCAATCAATACAAGTTGGTGCACAAATGAAGAAACATATTAACTATTTAAATATTTTAAATAAAATTACCCCAAGTATTGGAATATTTGATACAGGTGTGGCCCTTAATGCTGCCATTAATATAAAATCTCCAAACTTGTATTTACTAAATGTAATGTCATCAGTAATACACAGCACAGTATAAGTATTCACATCCTGTAACATATTCTATGTTGTATTAATTTCACCACAACACCAAACACCTCCAATGAAATTAATGAAATCATATATGTGATCCACCAGATTCGAACATAAAGCAATTGTTTAACATCAATTCATAATTACCTAACGATCTTATCCAATCTACCAAAACAATTATTAATCCTAATGTATACATTGAGAGGAAGCGGAATTATACAGACAAATCTGAAAGTCCTAAAGTCTTATTCACACAACGAAAAAGATCATCCTTTCAGCTGTAATTAAGGGCCAGATCTCGTCTTCACATTTCTTCCTCATAATTTTCCATATTTGCAGATCAAGTTTCCAGTCAATTATTCTCTCTGGCAGCAAGAGGGCTGAAAGACAGAGAACAAACAGGGAAAACAAATTGAGAGTTTTAATTAAGGCATTGCCAGACTAAGATAATTGAATTTTCCAAAAGTGCAAAGAATAAAGGTGAGGTCTGTCTTATTGAGTATTGGGCAACTTATTCCAATACTATTAACCAATTTAAAGCGGTGGATTCATGCTTGCGTATATTTTGGATAACCGTAGATGATGTTACTATTATACGGGAGGACCTGATAGAATTTGATGGTTATAAGGATATCATTAATACCTGTTTGCTCTTTAGAGCTTCTTTCTAAACAGAGTAAAATCGTCTAATACCCAGCATAAAATGGAAACTAAATTTGGTTGTTTAAATAATAAATGTTGATACATCCCATAATATTCCTATCATCAACGTTTTCAGTACGACGAAGAGCCTTTAACTATAAATCAACCAATTTTACTTAATTTTGTTTAAATTTCTAGAAACCAAAGGTGTAAAATATACCCAAAGTGTATCCCTCTAGTACCACTGATCCTTCCCAAATCGCACATAATAGGTGTAAATCACCAGATGTTACATCATACTACATGTTATATATATATATAAATATATATATATATATATATATATATATATATATATATATATTGTCACTCCCAAATGAGTTTGTAGCCTATATAATTTGTGAGTGAGTTATAGTTGCAAGGCCTGTTGTGGGGGGGAGGGGGACCCTGTGCGAGGCTAGTAGCTAGCTAGTCATCGTGGCTAGCAGGTTCGCGCCTGCAGTCGCGTGTTGCGGTCAGGGCAGCCCTATAAATAAGTTAGTTTATTTAGCCTTGTGTGATTAATGCAGTTTATCATAAGTTCACACAATGTTGACTTTATTCATTTGATTACGTTTGTTGTTAATGAGAGCACAGGCTGCCTGAGATAATCAAGTATTCTGGCAGTGCGTGGCGCTCCCCTTCTCTCCCTCTGTCTGGCCGTGGTAATAAGAGCAAGTGCCAGAGCTCACTCTAGTCCTGGCTCTCGTTCTGACAACATCTCTGTCTGGTGTTGGTTCGGCTTGCTTCGTGTTTCCCTTGAATACCGCATATTTCTTTTTGTTCTTTATTTGATTGGAGCATAGCAGGGGCTGGAGGTATATTAAGCATATTGTTTTGTTTTAACATCCTTAGTTTAATCTTAATTACTGCATTCATTCATTCTTTGGCAATCTAGAATATAAGCTTTTTTTATTCTTCCATGTTGTGTTCTATTATTCTGCTGCATTATATTTATGTGTGAATAGTATTCATGGTTGGTATCTATAGTGGTTTGCAGGGTTGGCCTGTTTGCTTAGTTTTGGTAGGTCTTTGAGGAACGGGGTTGTTGGGTGTGTGTGTAGGCTTGCAGTGCCATAATAGGCTACTGCCTTTTTCCTTCTACCACACAGCATCCTCTAACGCAGGCCTTTGTTAACCCTCTAGGGGGTTGGTAGCCAATTTCCAACCTACTAAGATACCAACACTTGGGCCTTGTGTAGTTTTAGCAACAATACATCTGGTGCAGTTAGGGACTAGGGGTGGAGCCTGTTACTAGGTGAGGTTGTCCCCATTGTACTCGGGTTGTATTGAGCTAACCCCAGACGATGTTGTAAGGGTTAAGTCATTAAAGTTGTTTACCCCTTACAACACCACCGCTGTGCTGTGCTGAAGAGAGCCACTCGGTGTATTATTAGGACATCGGCTAAGGATAATAGGCTTGGCACAGAGGTTTATTGCACTGGACTTTCCATGGGTTTTTGCTCTGGATTGTTCTCAATTCCTAAGCGATTGGGTATGATATAGTGTTCTGGGAGTCTAGTAAGGGTATGGTTAGGTAATGTTGGTGTAGTATTGAATAACCTTAGAAGTTCTCTTGCATACTACACGCACTATGGATGAGACTCGGGGACAATAGATACATTTTTGTGTCTCCTTGTTACTGCTTTAATAGAGCAAAGAGGAAGATAACAATTTTTCCTAGAGAACCTGCGTGTCTTGGTGTTTGAGTCAGATATTAAGAGCGTGTCTGTTGCAGGGTAGTACGGTGCTATGGGCTAGGCTAGGTAAGCATCAGGTTGCCCCGGCTCCCCTCGTAACAGTGGCGACCTCAGACCAGGATAGTGTGATAGTATAGAGTTCTTGTGGTGTGAAGCAATTATATTTAGATTGTGAATAATTTTTCTTGCAGTTGAAAGTCTACGGACATAATACTCTTATTTCATTAACCCGTGTCCACAACCATTGCTAAGATGTCGCATGTTGATTACATTCCTGTTCATATTGTGGGGAGGGAGGACGTTGTGCAGTTCATTAGAACCCAACCTAGTCAAGCAGAGGTTGCTAGCAGGAGTAATGATGAATTAAGACATGTGTTGGAGATGCATGGTTGGAGGTGCAGTGGAATGGCTAAGGCAGAGTTAGTGCAAGAGGTGTCTAAGCTAGTTGCACAGCAGAATGGTCTTCAGGAAGCTAGTACTCGTGTCGTGGATGATGGCACCCTCCAGTATGTACCACAGCGTCCTATCAGTCAGGCTAGCTACCATTCTGCTGGGGACCGGAGTGGAGCAACAACTCCAGAGCAAGGTGATACTGTATGTAGGCAGTCTCCTACTATTACCACCGCACCTGCCACCACGCTTCCGCCGTCAGCATTTAACCCTATCAGTACGGTCCCTTCATGTTCACAGGGCTATGTTCATGCCCCTATGGCCAGTACATTTGTTTCAAGTTATGCTAGCAATCCCCAGTATCCTCCTTCTTCCCCCCATGTGTCGTGGGCCACACCCCAGCATTTCACTGCCACTTATACGGTGGCTGCTCAGCACAATGTTCCCCCTTATGCCCAGTTTCCTCCAATAACCCCAATAGGGTCGAGAAGGAGTCCAGAGGTCGAGCTTCAACTTAGGAGGATGGAGTTAGAGGAGAAGAGAATAGGCCTACAGGCAGAGAGAGAAGAGAGACAAAAAGATAGAGAGCTTGAGGTGAGGAGGATAGAGATGGAGGAGAAGAGAATACAGGTAGATTTGGAGAAGACCAAGTTCGAAACTAGTGGGCAAGGACGACAAGGGAATAATGCTGGTCATGCATCTAGGGAGGAGGCAGAAGAGGTGTTGTTGTCTCGACGGCTGAAACTCGTGCCAGCCTTCGATGAACTTAAGGTCACAGAGTGGTTCTTACGTTTTGAAAAGAAGGCCCACGAGTATCATTGGCCGAGGCACCGCTGGGCAGCGTTGGTGTCTAATGTGTTAAAAGACAAGGCTCTCGATGCATACGATCGCCTAGAAGTGCAGGAGCTAGAGTATGATGTACTTAAAGAGGCTGTGTTAAAAGCCTACGAGCTGCGTCCCGAGGTTTACAGGTTGGCCTTCAGGGGGGCTCGGAAGCGGCAGGGGGACTCGCACGTAGAATGTGCCAGGCACCTGCGCGATACTCTTGCTAAGTGGCTGCATTCAGAGTCAGCTGGTACTTTTGAGGCGCCGTGTGAGGTTTGGCTGATGGAGCAGTTTACAAGCATAGTTGAAAAGGACGTTGGGGAAACATTAAATTAAAAGCGGTTTAAATCAATAAGGGAAGCAGCAGTTTGGGCTGATGACTTTGCACTAGCCGGGCGTGGCACGTGCATGGGGAGCGTTGGTGACAGGAGAGACCAACCTGTGCACCAAGTAGCCACAGTATCAGCTCGCCCATCATCACCCAAAGGTACCACAAATAAGACGCAACATTATACCCAGGCTGACAACCAGCAAGCTTCTACAGAAGTGAGATGTTATTTTTGCAAAGCAAGTGGGTCATATTAAACCTCAGTGTGCTAAATGGAAGGCTACCCAGGAACCCAAGGCTGTCCAGTTGGTGGCGACATTAGGGGAGATGCCTGCGAAAGGGAAGCCAGGTACTGGTGAGTTTGGGGGGCAGTGTTGGCCAGCGCGAAGCAGGGTAGTAAGCACTTTGCCGCCCAAGATGGTATCACCACCTGAGCATAACCAGACTTCCCATGATTGGTGTTGGCCATTCATACATGATAGATTTGTACGGGTTGGGGAGCAGACTTACCCTGTCAAGGTGTTTAGGGATACTGGTGTGCAACAATCCATGTGTCGCCACCTGACAGGGGGACCTATTAGCACGAGAGAGTTTGTAATGTGCAGGGGAATCAACAGTGAACAATTCTGTGATTTAGTCCCGGTGACCCTAGAGTGCCCACTTTTGACTGCCGAGTGTAAAGTGTCCATGGTGGACACTCTGCCAGTTGAGAGGGTGGACTTTTTGCTCGGGACTGACTTGGCAGGGGATGTAGTTTTCCCGCCGGCTATAGTCGTCGCTGAGGCTGCTTTTGTACCCCCTGGTGGTGGTTGTTTGCAAGAAGATAACATGGACTCTATCTACCCTGTTGGTGCAGTGACCCAATCAGTGGCACATTTGGCACAACAGGTGGATGATTTAGTGGATGCGGGGGCCGACAGCCATGAGTGCGGGCCATCCCATGATGCACTACTAGATGACACTGGTCCGGAGGCAACTGTGGGCTTGGCTGACCCCAGTGAGGCTACCGAGATTAGTAGAGGTGACCTAGTACCGGATGAGGAGTCTGACATAGTGAAACCGACTCAACCTTCTGATATTTTTGAGAGGTCAGAGGTAACTGCCTTGATGGAGTTACCTAGAAATAAACTGAGCAAGTTGCAGCAAGAGGACCCCAGTCTGGGCCTCCTGTTTAAGAAGGTTGGTACGACTGGTGGGATGAACGGTCAAGCAGAGAAATTTGTTGTAAAGGGGGCATTGTTGTATCGGCAGTGGAAGCCGGATACGAACTCAGGTTTGGGGGAGGAGCAGTTAGTGGTGCCTGCCCAGTTCCGGGAAGGACTGGTTAGGCTAACGCAGGTGGCACCACTGGCGGGTCATTTGGGGGTATGTGAAACTTTTGATAGGCTACAGTCTCATTTTTGGTGGCCTAATATGCATGCATCGGTGGCTTCTTTTTTGATGTGTCATATTGGAAAGGTAGTTGGAGAACCCCACCCAGGAATGCCTGTGGCACCTTTGATCCCTACACCTGCAGTTGAACCGCCATTGACTCGTGTCATAGTTGACATGGTTGGCCCCTTATTACCCACCAGTTCGGGAGATAAATACTTGCACACTTTAATTGATACTACCACTAGATACCCGGAGGCTATTCCAGTTAGCAGCATGAACAAACAGGCTAAATCTAGGATGTTCAAGGTGGGCGACGAGGCTTTGGCACGGTTGTCAGTTCAGGGTCGACCCATGGCTGCTATGATTTGTGGTCAGTATCAGGACATTAAGCAGATTGGTGAGGTTAACTATGTAATAGATACGCCCGACCATCGCATAGCCTCCCAATGCTGCCGTAGTAAAATGCAACAGCCCTACCATAAACCGACTGCATCTGGCCGTGGCGCTGAAGGCGGTGATGCTGCGCAGGCAGGTGTAGCCGCAAGGAATGCGGGGGTGCGCATGTACGGTATCGGCGGGGAAGCCTTGGCACTTATGAACTGTGGGAGTGACTGCACAGGTGGTACAAATTGTTCCTCTCATGACCTGGCTGTAATAGGGACGAAGGAGGAGATGGAGGGAGACTATAGTTTAGAGGCTGCGGTCCCGGCTGGGTTATGGGAGGACAATGAGAATGTTGTTCTTCGAGATAAATTGCAACCTCTTGTTCCTAAGTGCCAAGAGGAGTTGTTTACTAGGCTGTGGCAGTACTTCCGCATGTTTGTTGATTCTCCAGGCCTGATGTCCGGGGTGACACCCGACATAGAGGCTGGAGACAGTGAAAATCTCAAGTTGGCTCCCTACCATATAAATCCTGCTCGACAGCCTGTCTTAGAAGCAGAGCTGGACTACATGTTGGAGAAGGGTCTGAGGGATAAGGGATATCGTGAGTGGTCTTTGCCAGTGACTTTGCAACCTGAGCAGGGTGGCAAAATCCGTTTGTGTGTTGATTGCAGTAGTGTAAGTGCATTATCCCAGACAGACACCTTTCCATTACCCAGAGTCGACGACCCCATAGACTGCATCGGGGCTACCACGTTCACCACTAAGGTGGAAATAGTGAAAGGTTATTGGTAGGTCCCGTTGCCAGAGAGAGCGAAGAGAAGTGCCAGTCTTGTGATGGACTGGGCAGTTTATCAGTGTCAGGTGTTGTTTTGCTGCCGGAACACAGTTTGGCTTTGTGACATGTTAAGGGCACTGATAATGTTCTGGCTGATTGTTTGTCACGGGAGGGTATGTTTTAAGGAGAACCCTCGCCGTTCAGTCAGTGTTGGCGTAGCCTCCTACTTTGGTTTGATTAGCATGTTTACGTCTGGTGCTTGTTGGTTGCCGTATGTAGCCCAGCGTAGGGTCGTAAAGTAGGAGTGGCTGTGTTTTGTATAGAAGAAAATATTTAAATACAAAAATATAAAAACTATAAAAATACTATAAAAAAGACTGTAGTTGTGTGTGTCTTGTAGTGCTATTTCAGTATGAACAGTCTGTTATTTCAAGATGCACCAACAGACTCCCCCTGGGTGTGAGGGTGTCACTCCCAAATGATTTTGTAGCCTATATAATTTGTGAGTGAGTTATAATATCAAGGCTTGTTGTGGGGGGGGGGACCCTGTGCGAGGCTAGTAGCTAGCTAGCCATCGTGGCTAGCAGGTTCGCGCCTGCAGTCTAGTGTTGCCGTCAGGGCAGCCCTATAAATAAGTTAGTTTATTTAGCCTTGTGTGATTAATTCAGTTTATCATAAGTTCACACAATGTTGACTTTATTCATTTGATTACTTTTGTTGTTAACCTCTGAAGTGCTCATGGGGGGTATGAGACACCATACTCCTGTGCTGACGTATTTGAGCTGTTCCCATCACTAACATCGTTATTTTACCATAAATAGCATTAATACTTATCCATATGCGCCTATTATAGGTTGATTATAAAGGTATTAACCTGTTACAACAATAAAACAAGTGGAAACAGCGTTTGGATGGTCAAAATCGGCGATACAGGCCGGGAGTTACACAATGTATGGCTGAGGCAACCTCCCAGCCCACCACTTTTCTCCACCTCTGGAGAGAGACTGTCGATCGATACTCTCTCTCTCTCTCTTGCACTCGCTTGCTAACAGTGATGACAATGCCCTGCTTGCAACTCGCTAATGTTAGCACGAAAATATACCACAGAATAAGGGAATAACAGGGAAAATAGGTGATAACTGAAGGAGGCGAGGAAAGTGGGGAAGGAGGGGAGGTGGAGGAGTGATATTTGGCATGGCCCAGGGGCAATACAAAAAAAAAAAACAAAAAAAAAATTGGGGGGGGGGGGTATAAATGGATTTTTTTTTTTCCCTGACTCTTAAGAGTCTTCCCGCAGTCCGCCGGGGGAACTCTTAAGAGTCTTCCAGTTGTTCCCGGGTTAATGAGAGCACAGGCTGCCTGAGATAATCAAGTATTCTGGCGGTGCGTGGCGCTCCCCTTCTCTCCCTCTGTCTGGCCGTGGGAACTAGAGCGAGTGCCAGAGCTTACCCTAGTCCTGGCTCTCATTCTGACAACATCTCTGTCTGGTGTTGGTTAGGCTTGCTTCGTGTTTCCCTTGAATATCGCATATTTCTTGTTGTTCTTTATTTGATTGGAGCATAGCAGGGGCTGAAGTCATATTGAGCATATTATTTTGTTTTAACATCCTTAGTTTAATCTTAATTACTGCATTCATTCCGTCTTTGGCAATCTAGAATATAAGCTTTTTATTCTTCCATGTTGTTTTCTATTATTCTGCTGCATTACATTTATGTGTGAATAGTATTCATGGTTGGTATCTATAGTGGTTTGCGGGTTGGCCTGTTTGCTTAGTTTTGGTAGGTCTTTGAGTTGTTGGGTGTGTGTGTGTAGACCTGCAGTGCCATAATAGGCTACTGCCTTTTTCCTTCCACCACACAGCATCCTCTAACTCGGGCCTTAGTTAACCCTCTAGGGGGTTGGCAGCCAATTTCCAACCTACTAAGATACCAACCCTTGGGCCTTGTGTAGTTTTAGCAACAATACATCTGGTGTAGTTAGGGACTAGGGGTGGAGCCTGTTACTAGGTGAGGTTGTCCCCATTGCACTCGGGTTGTATTGAGCTAACCCCAGATGATGTTGTAAGGGTTAAGTCATTAAAGTTGTTTACCCCTTACAACACCACCGCCGTGCTGTGCTGAAGAGAGCCACTTGGTGTATTATTAGGACATACGCTAGGGATAATAGGCTTGGCACAAAGGTTTATTGCACTGGACTTTCCATGGGTTTTTGCTCTGTATTGTTCTAAATTCCTAAGCGATTGGGTAGGATATAGAGTGTTCTGGGAGTCTAGTAAGGGTATGGTTAGGTAATGTTGGTGCAGTATTGAATAACCTTAGAAGTTCTCTTGCATACTACACGCACTATGGACGAGACTCGGGGACAATAGATACATTTTTGTGTCTCCTTGTTACTGCTTTAATAGAGCAAAGAGGAAGATAACCATTTTTCCTAGAGAACCTGCTCGTCTTAGTGTTTGAGTCAGATATTAAGAGTGTGTCTGTTGCAGGGTAGTACGGTGCTGTGGGCTAGGCTAGGTAAGCATCAGGTTGCCCCGGCTCCCCTCGTAACAATATATATATATATATATACTTTATATGCTTTTAATATTAGGTACGTGTGTAGGCACATATTTAAATAGATATATGTGCCCATTTGTACTCTTGTTTCCTTATTTTAGTCGACCCCACCCCTTTCACTCCATGACACTTTTAAATTCGCCACCCACATCAGCTCTATCTTTAAACCTAATTAGATTTAATTGTTTTAATTATGCTCCCTCGCTTCTGTCCATACTATTATTTTGCCAATTAACGCCTCTTTTCAAATTTGTATATTAGTCATTATTGTCCCCCATAAGTTCTTATTTTGCATAGCAATCATTATTATTGTATACAATATTTTCATTCCTTATCCCCTTTTATATCTAAACTTATAATATAATAATATATATATATAACTGCTAGGGGTAGGATTCGAACCATACAGGCAGGATGTCCAGCCACCTATACCACCTCAAACGTTCAAAGGAGAAATCTGATACTTCTACCAATATCCAAACCCCCAAACTTACACTGGTGGGAGGAATATTGGTAGAAGTATCAAATATCTCCTTTAAAACATCGTGGTGGTATAGGTGGCTGGACATCCTGCCTGTATGGTTCGATTCCTAGCCCTAACAGTTATATATGTCATCAAATACAATATATATATATATATATATATATATATATATTATATATATATGTAGATAGATAGATATACGTACTTTGCTACTCTTCTTTCCTCCTGATTGTTATAATTTATACTTATGTCCCCCCAATTCAATTCCGTGCTCAGAAGGTGCGTGCAGACTCATACATAATCTGCGGAATAATAAGGCATATATTTCTCCTAAGGCAGTTAATTTGTTTTTTATTTTAGTTTGATTTTTTTTGTCTTTGAATAATTTCCCTTATTATTCTTGTAATCAATATGGAGTTGGCCAACCTTTGTATACTGTACATTGGTATTACTGTACAGTTCATGCTCCATATACGGGTCAATTTGAAATTATATTACAGTTTTGGCTTTGATGGGCATGCAATGGAAATGATATATTTTTTGTTTTGTTGGGGGGGGGGGGTATTTCTGAAGTCGTACGTGAAAATCAACCGATAATGGCATACACATAATCAAGATATAGACAAGGTCAAACACTGATTCCTGGAAAATTGTTGATTGCCGTACATTACTATAACCGTCACATGCGTATAATCAGCCAGATTTTGAACTAGTTGGTTGCACAATAGTATGTAATGAGTAATGTTATTAATGTACCGTTATGTAAGGGACTTACTTGCAAGTCACTGTGTTAATAAACTTTACTACATCACCTCTTCTGTCTCTTATATATAAACAAGTAAAGTGTATATGTTTACTTCTCCGTTATTTCAACCAGGTCTTTCTAGGAAGACAGCGTTTGACGAAAGTCCGATCTATAAAATATATATAATAATAAAAAATAAAACATAACAAAACACAAACAAACTGGTATACACAGGGGGGAGCCGTCGTATTAAAGGATTATAAAAGTAGGGTGCTTATACGGACCATAAAGCCAAGACCCAACGACCAACTCGTGATCCAATTTGACAACCTTGTGTACCGGAAAATCGAAGTAACTCCTCAAGGAACGACGTGTCATGGAGAATATGTAAGTATGGAATGTAGCTTTATTAGTGAGATTATGAAATAATCTCTTTCTACCAATTATATACATTCATCTGCACGCTTTGGAACCAAAGACTAATTTCCCCTTTCTTTCCGAATGTCTATTTCTATGAAGAACAAAAAATGAATACCAATAATTATAATCGAAACAGAAAAAGAGATACCTGAGCATGTTAGGTGAAATACTATTACGACCGGGGCTACGAATAAAACAAGGGCACTTAATGATTGGACTAGTAATAGGGCACTATGCAACAACGGTACGCTAGATCCAAACCCTCGAACTTATATGCCGGCGAACAAAACACCTATGCCCTCCAGAGTTAATCTGTGATAGCGGGGTATCCTTAACTGGGCATAAATGTACTCTACTTCAGGCTAATCGACACTGGTATAGCCTGATAACAAACAAGATGCAAGTTACGTTAAAATGCATAAAAAGGAATCTATGGAAAGATCAATTAAATCACTGCAAGATTTAATACAATAAAAAGATGCTTCAATACAGTTACTCTAAACAACAATACACTCTTCACTCCTATCTGAAAGAAAGTGAAGTATAGTCCTACAGCATAGACCTGGAAACTTCTGAAGAAAGTCTGATGCTCTTAAGATGCTCGTATCTTAAACTATATAAAGGCAGGAGGCAGGACACCACACGTGTAAATCGAATACACTAAAAGAGAGGACATATAATGTTAACTGACACGAGAATACTATAAATGCGTAACGGTCGCAATGCTCTACACTAAAAGAAGTACTTCCTCATCAACGAAACAGTCTACTATGGTTGTGTGGCTCAGCAACAACCTAGACTTATAAATGCTGTGAATAATAATGCATACCTAATTATCAAAGAGCTTATATAAAATACTAAAAAGTGTCTACTCGATTAATAATGTCTAGCTGGGATACTCTAGGTAAGGAACTGGGGTTGAGCAAGACAGGCTCGCAGCCTAGCGATGTCCTTAAGACTGCATCCTTTAAGTTACGTTAATTGACAAGGGAGCTCTCTTGATAGATCCAGATCACAAGTATCTGGTTCTATCCTGGCGACCCTCTAAAGATAAGCAAAGAGGCAGCACAGTGTGGAACTGGTACAGGCCAAAACCCTCAGTCAACACAATGCTGCACTCGCAAAGGACGCAACCGAAAAGACAACACAGGCTACCACAGGACCGGTCGAAGTCGTATAGGTATAAGCAAACCGTACACACATCGGAGACAGCGACTACAGTTACCTTATCCCAGTCTAGCATTAAATAAAAGAGCAGAAACACTAAATGAATAATGGAGACACAAAGTTCTTAACCTATACTAACTAAGAACCCTCAAACCTATTCTAAGTACATGTAAATATCTCTGAGGATGGCGCATGCAATACAATGGGCCGGCTATGAAAACCGTATGCAGAACCCAAGGGGATAAGTAATTGAATAAAGGCGAGAAGTAATGGAAAAGAAGAAGTTCAGAGAGAGAAACAGTGATAAAGATGGTGATCGGGAGAGAGTATGAAAAGGGATGTTAGAAGCATGCGCGCCAAGCCTGTCCTGACGAGGACAGCTCCTGGGGAACCTCATGTAGGAGGTAAGTTACACAGGAGCCTGCAAAGGCGCAATGGTCGGCCAATCACAGGCCGAGACGTCACAAGACAACAGGTGTCACGTCACACAGCAAGACACGCCGTCCAATAGCGAGCGAGAGGCAGGAATACTCCCGCACCTACAGACGCTCACTACCATCTCGCTCTGAAAGTCTCTCTCATTTCCACGCTGGTACTATCATCACTACTGTTGATATAAAATATAACCCGTTGTCACAGACGAAAACAAAGACCACCACTGGACTGTCTGTGACAATGCGATTACTAGGAAAGAAAGAACAACATTCTCTGATAACTGTAGCCCATTTCGATGTCCCTGGCGAGCGCTAGTGGCTAACGAGAGGCGATTCTGCCAACGCTGGTAGACGTCACAATACAATGTTATGTTAGTGCACATTTCCAATAAATAATGGTTCGTCTTTCTATCTTTTGCCAGACGTCACGATTCCCAAAGGGGTGGCCACAAATGAATCACCACCATGAACCTCTGTCTCCTGTCAGCCGACGCCCCTCCACCAATCCAACATCGCTTTCGAGCATACACCTCTCAACTCCACCCTTCCACCTCACTCTCGGTCTGCCTCTCCCTCTTTGTCCTTCCACCTCACACTCGTACACTCTCTTAGTCATTATTTCCCTTCCCACACGAACCATCTTAAGGTGTTTGTTTCACACTTGTCACCACATCCAAATCCACATCCCACCGCTCTCGTACTTCCTCATTCACCTATCCCTCCACGTAACTCCACATGCACTTCTCAAGTAACTTATTTCCAACCCTCTCACTCCTGATTTGTGTCTCTCCAACAATGTCCATGCTTCACTCCTGTACGTCAATGTCGGGATTACCACGCTGTCATGCAAGGACTTCTTTTCTCATTTGCTGACCACTCTGTTCCTTGTCACTGCCTTCAGCCTCTAAAGGTTTGTGGATAACTTGATGTATGGATGTAATTCGATTGATGTTCAGCAAGATAAAGTTAAAACACATTGGCATAACTTATATATTTATGTAAAATATAGTTTTAAATTAAGTTATATTTTTCAAGAAGTGATTATTTATATATATATATATATATATATATATATATATATATATATATACCGGTATATATCTATATATATACATACGAGGTTGAATGAAATGGCAATTTCTGCGGTGGAAATTTTATTATTCAAAGTTTCCAGGTCTCTGATGAGTTTTTGCTGGGAGGCAGGAAGTAGATGAATGAGATGTGCAAAATTAATGGTGGTACAGAGTTACATAAATGTTCATGATGATACAGGATATACGACGCGTTTCACTGGACGACCAGCATTATCAAGTAAGGGTAGAATGATATAAAAGGTAAACAGGAAGGGTATATATAGAGGGTGGAGGATCAGAGGAGGCGAAAATCAGGGGGCAAAAGTCTCCTATTGGTGGAGGGGTATTCTAGGAGTGCAAAAGGGGGAACCGCTTCACGCAGGCGCACTGGATGCGGGATGGTGGTGGTCGGTTGGCGGGGTCAAAGCTGATTGGCTGGGTTGGCTGATTGGGTAGGTAGGCGAGGTAGGGGGGGAGGGGAGGGGGTAGGTAGGGGGGGAATGAGGGGGGGGGGGGGGGAGGAAGGAGGGGGGGGAGGGGAGGGGTTGGTGGGAGGGAGGGTGTATGGGGAAGGAAGGAGGGGGGGGGGGGGGGGTAGGGGCTCATTGTTGGTTAACCCCTCCAGACTTAACTTTACCTTTGAAAAATCAAACAATGGACAACTCCTCTTCCTCGACATCCTCGTAGCTCTGAACGACCATGGGTTCAAAACCACCGTCTACACTAAACCAACTAACACAGGACAATGCCTCAACGGCGATAGTGAATGCCCCCGCCGTTATCTTCTATCCTCCATATCCGCCTATGTAAGGAGAGCCCTCACGCACTGCTCTACCTGGGCCGACACCCACCAGGAACTAGAAAGACTATCCCAAGTTTTAGTGAATAATGGATACTCCAACTCCGACATCTCCAGCACCATCAACCACCATCTTGAAAAATGGTACACCCAAAGCCCTCCCAACATTTACCCCCCCAATGAAATTAAGATCTTCTACCGCAATTACATGTCCTCTGAACACAAAAATTACGAGGCCGTCTTAAAAGAAATAATCTCCAAGCATGTCCACCCAACCAACCCGGAAAACAAAATCAAAATAATAATTTATTACAAATCCCCTAAGACCTCCAACCTCGTTCTCCGCAACAAACCAGCTTCCATCAAGATAAAGAGCCCGATGACCGATGATCACGTCATTTACCAACATACCTGTAATTATGAGGACTGTGGACCTCATTCCTATATTGGCATGACGCAGACTCGTCTTTCACGTCGGTTAACTCTTCACCTTCAGGCTGGAGCCATCAAAGACCACTATCTCACCCCCAACCACCCCCACCTCACACGCAACGAGTTAGAGAAACACACCACCATACTCGATAAAGAAAGTGACCGAAGGAGATTACCTATACTCGAAGCGTTATATATCCAAGCCTTTCATCCTAACATCAACAACCAAACTCTAGACCTTCAGATCCTTCCTTCTGCCAAAAGGCACTACCCTACAGGACCTAACGCCCCCCGGTGCCCTTGACGCAGCCCCCCGCGCTACCTCCTTCAGCTTCGTCTTCTGCCGGCGCCACACGTACCTCGCAACTTAGGCCACGCCCCTCGACACGCAGCCAATCAGCTTTGACCCCGCCAACCGACCAACACCATCCCGCATCCAGTGCGCCTGCGTGAAGCGGTTCCCCATTTTGCACTCCTAGAATACCCCTCCACCAATAGGAGACTTTTGCCCCCTGATTTTCGCCTCCTCTGATCCTCCACCCTCTATATATACCCTTCCTGTTTACCTTTTATATCATTCTACCCTTACTTGATAATGCTGGTTGTCCAGTGACATGCGTCGTATATCCTGTATCATCATGTACATTTATGTAACCCTGTACAACCATGCATTTTGCTCATCTCATTCATCTACTTCCTGCCACCCAGCGAAAACTCATCAGAGACCTGGAAACTTTGAATAATAAAATTTCCAACGCAGAAATTGCCATTTCTTTCAACCTCGTATGTATTACAGAAAATGTATTACTTGGCTTTACTAATATATATATATATATATATATATATATATATATATATATATATATATATATATATATATATACATATATATACTGTATATATGTATACTGTATAAGTGTATATATATATATATATATATATATATATATATATATATATATATATATATATATAAGTAGCTGTATATGTATAGTTTATAGTTTATTTCTACATAGGTAAAAATTACAAACAAATATCCTCGTGTATTTTTCTAATACATATTCTATATCATTAACTAGCACTTTATCATTAAAGCAGAGACAAAGGATAGTCTTCCACAACTAGTTATTGTCACCAGTGGTAGGTACCCTAGATCATTGTCGAAAGATGAGTGTCTTTACCATTACCGAGTTTCACGTCATCTTCCCAAATATTTACCTGTGAATATATACACACACACATACACACTCTCACACACTCTCTCTATCGTTCTCTCTCTCTCTTGCCGTCACACACCTCCTATAAACACTCCTCCCTCTCCATATCAAGTGTCAATTTAAGGGTTTGTGTAGATTACATTATTCATAGCTTCCACTAACCACTGCCGAGGCTGTTATGGCAACTCAGGATTTCCGGCCAGGAATCCAAGTTCGGTTTGTGTGTGTGTGTGATGTGTGTGTGTGTGTGTGTGTGTGTGTGTATATGTATGTGTGTGTGTGTGTAAATAGTTGTAATCTAATAGCCACATTTTATAAACCTAATGAGAAATTGGAAATTTTGTATACTGCAGGCTTTCTTGTGAATTCATAAACCATTTAGGTCCATGGACATTTTTGGTCAACTCTCAGAATGTTGATAAATTTACAATAAGTTGGTTCCAGCTCGGTTGATATGAACACAGTTAATGGGAATCTCCAAAACTAGTTATCAAAATGTCAGCTTGTGGTAGCTGAACTAACTTACCATAGCTCCCTATAAACGACTATGTGGCTGTGTATAGTGAATATGGACAACGTGTCAATGGTGCTGCCCTTCATCGCAAATGTCTTTTCATTGGATCTTGAATATGACATTCTATACAAGCGTGGGCACTAATAAGTACACTGTATTGCTACATGTGGGATTGATACAGTTTTGTGTCCTTTACTTTACATGTGATAAGGTCGCTCTACATGTAATTATTAATCCACATTTACTATAAACATGTATATTTTGTTTACTATCTTAAAGTGGATGCCTTGACATTACTATGGAATTGGTTAGTCATTTAGGCTAGGATAGTTTTTATTAGGGTTGTTTGATATTGATGGAGGCGAAGGTACGATCGGCCGCAACTCTGTTAGCGAAAGTACAGTTAATATGTTTCCTCTCCTCTCCTCCAAGGCTAAATATTTGTGTTATAGTAAAGGAAGGCCGAACTACTGAGGCCCCCCAGCTGCCTCAACCAATTGTTGGGACGTGACCGGACTTAAACATGAAGGAAGATAAACTGATGGACCAACACACATACAACGGATACTGGATAGAGAGAGAGAGAGTGAGAGTGAGAGAGAAGCTTGATCATATGATGTAACTTTGATGTTTTGTTGAATACTCTTGGACTGGCATTGTCCTGTAATTATTCTTCCTTTATATTCTACATTAAATATATGAAATATCCGCTAATACTTAATGGCCTCTGTGTCACATAGGCCATCCTTATCGAATCACCAACAACATGATCGTGATATATTGGTTTATCTAATATTCCATTGATTTATGAAGTATCTACTGGTTATTCAAAATATTTACATATATTACTTAGTATATATCTGGGAATCATTGGAAAGCATGTTATATTTTATGTAAATATAATTTGCAATACATATATAACTCTAAATATTCAAGTCAGTATTTGTTCTAATCATGTAGGTTACATAAGTGACGCCATGATGTCCTCCAGTAAAATATTGATACATCCTAAGATTCGATGATGGCAGTGTTATTTTCAGTGGCATCTAATAATGCAAACACTAAAAGAAAAACATAGGTTAGTACAAACAATTAACACAAAAGAATGGCAAATATGTGTTTATTTATGTTTGAAACATTTACAAATGCAGATAGAACAGGAGGTTTTAAAAGTGGTTGAGGAATGCGTAAATCTAGACCAGGTTGTAAATGCAAACCAGAAACACATTAAAGGAAGTCAATCAAATAATAGGTATGGGATGGAACGCTTTTGGCAAGCAATGATAATTTACGAAACACAAGCTAAATGAAAAGAAAAACATACACTTTGTATGGTATCTTAAGAATATTTAAATATATATAAAGACAATAATGGTAAACACTGCAAGAAATATCAAGAACGCTACTTAGGTAAGAGAACAGACAAATGGAGATGTTTGTTATATCTTACCCGACTTTTCAAAAGGACAGTCAAAAGCAACTTATTTCATCAACTCACCTCCGCTTACTAATCCAATCTCTCTATACACCTCATAGCTGTATATATCACTATATTCTACCGTTGTTATAATAACCAATGTTCTTCAGAGCTTTCTCGGTGCATACCTCCTCCATTACGGATAGTAGGTGGCACCTGCCTTTCAATTAATTCCCGCCCCTAGTCTGTCCAATTCTCTAACCCGAGAGTGTACCAACTTTTCCAGTCTGTTTTCCACCCAAAAAGCAAACCCTGACACGTGTTTCCCTCAACGTATCTTCCCCTCATCCTACAACATAAAATGGTTCAAGCTCCTTGTGTCCAGATATTTTGATTCTAAAATATCTTGAATTTGGCTGTCACTCTTTCTGTATCTTCGTTACAGACACCTTTGCCTTATGTCTATTTCTTACACATAGAACACAAAATGGATAAGGGTGATAACACCATTACGTAGTTAGTTAAATTATTAGATGGATTGTATTACTTGTTGATATTGCTCTGCTAGAAGCACCCATTCCTACATATGAATTCAGTGGACATTAAATACAAAATATAAATAAAATATATTTCAGTTAAAGTAGGACTATTGCAGTCAGCATAGGTAGGATTTCACCCATTGAATTTGGTAAATAAAAGGAGCATTATCCTACAAACATTTGAGTAAAGAAACACATTCCTAAAATAAAAATAATAAATTAGGTTAGGGTGAACGTCATAATAATCATGTCTACTAATATCACCGAGTTCATACAGCTAATTAATAGGTTTTAGTAATGAAAGGGTTAAAATACATTTGTTGTTGGTCGTAAGCATATTAAATACATCCTGGTTGGGTAAGTTCCAGATATGACAACAAGTATTAGAGTTAAATTAATAAATAAGATTTATACCAGGTTTATAAACTGTACTTGTGTTAAAATATTAATATACTATATAGGAACATACCAAGAGGATTAATTATTATACCAGTTTGGAAGTAGCATTTACCATTTACCCTTCAATACAAAACACATTAAATATGTGTACCAGGGTGACTATTGTATATGCATTGTACAGTAAATTAGACACACATTGTTCATTTGCAATGTACTCTTATTAAGAATGAACCCAAAATAAAACTTCAATAGTTTCAATTTACGTCGATAGAACCAGTTTCTAAAACATGGAATAGGCTAACGTAAGATATGAAATTGGCTAAGCCTGGTTACATTTGGCGTGCATGCCTGTGTGTACATGATACCCGAAAACCGCAATAACACGAGTGAAAATGGCCCATGCTCAATTTGGTTTGGTACTTGTTTTGTTTTCTTTTATATATTAATGCCGGAGACGATATAGCCAGTCAATCTTCAACGCAGTGCTGTATACTTAACCATTATTGACAATAACGGATGGAAACCCGTATAATGCCCCAAAAAAACACAGTTGTGTAACATAGCCAACACTGCTGGTGAACCTGTGAGAGATCCACAAGGAGTGATTAATTCTACTCAGTCAATGTTGCCAGTGGTATTTATATCTGCCACACACATACACACATTACATTAAAGACTGATCTAGACGTGAGTAGATCAGTATGTTTGTTCCGCTTGTGGCAGTGTTCCAGGCAGCTCTGGTCACCTCCTAGTCAGTTCGTTGGCTCCGAGATACGTTTGTAGTACCTGACCCAAGTCTTTCTTGGTCTACTTCTTAAGACTCCTTTCACGTGCATTGACTAGAATTTCTTAACCCAATTATTCTCATTCATTGTTTCCAAATGTCCATACCATCTAAGCCTGCTCCTACGCATCTCCTCACTAATACTCTCAATGCCTAAACGCCCTCCGAGTTCCACACTGGGGGTTCTGGTTCTCATAGCAGACCCACATATCCATCTCACCATCCTCGTTTCATTTCGTTTCATCCTATTAATATTCTTCATTTTGACTGGCCAGGTTTCGTTAGCATTCACCGTCACACGTCTAACGCAACTACTATATAACCTCCCTCAATAGAAGAAAAGGGGGTATAAATTCAATTAGATTACGTAACCTATTATAATTAACGTACTATTTAAGAGGATATGTATTAATATACAATGATTTGCAAGTTACCTTCTTTGTTGAGATTCTGTGTACTGTTACCTGTATTGAAATATATGTAAATTATATATTATATATATATCTATATTATTAAATCAGTTTGTGTGTCTGTTTGTCTATGTGTTCTTAACCCATAACTGTCGGGGCGCAACATAAGTCGAGTATAATAAATCTGGACTATCTGGCGGCGGTCGACATAGGTCGTGTGGCAATTTCAGCACGTAATGTTGCTGAGAGAGAGAGACAAGTGGTGGCAGGAGACTAGCGAGCGTATGACTGCTCCAGACCACCGCGGCGAACCTACTTACACGAATCCCACCTCCTCCCTCCCTCTCTCACTCGCTATATACGGAATTGTATGGGGAAAGTGCCGAATTACATGCTTTTTGCACTCGCGTTGCGCGGTTGTTGCAAGAAAACTAGCCATCATAAAAGGATCGTTATGGTGTTATTGGAAAGCTCTGTTTATGCCCTTTCAGGGATAGATACTTGTTTTACGCTCTGGGTCTTATTTAGGCATGAAAATGATCACGTAAACAGCCCTATTTTGGCTAAAAACACCCCGCTGGTGGCTACATATTATATACCTCCTAGGCCGCTCGTAAGGTGTTAATAGGCGGCCGCAGTTTTGGACCTGGGAACCTGAAACTTTGCATGTGGGTGTCAATTGACCTGGGTCAGGTCATAGAGGGGGCAAGGCCACAATCGGAGGTCGTTTCGAGGCCGAAATAGAAAAAAACAGAAACAATGGCCGTTTGGGGCAGAAGGAGGCCTTCGATCAAAAAGGTGTATGGAACTAAAGTTGTTCGCAGCCCCCCAAAATGGGGGTACTGATGAGGTCAGATCCAATATCGGAGGTCATTTAGCGGCTGAAATCGAGGTTGCCGTTTAATGAGGCACAGGGAGGTCGAGGCCGGTGATTAATGTTTTTTTGTTTTTTGTTTTTTCTATGTTATTGAGGGAGGCAAAAGGCAGAACTGCCTATAGCGAGTGCCTCCCCCATAGTTAAAAGAGTGACAGGGCCAAAATCAAGGGACGTTCGAGCCAAAATGCCTGGACACACGGAGTTTGAAGCAATTTAAGTCATAGGAAGAGGGAAAGACTGATTTTGGGAGAGAGTTCCAGAGCTCAGCTGTTGAGTAGAAGAAAGTTTGAGAGTAACATTTCACTCTTGGGTTGGAGAGTTGCACAGAGTAGGGGTGGCATTGAGTTGCAAGACGGGCACCACGTGCCCTACGTAAAGGAGGTGGTATGCACTGGGAAAGCTCTGAGGAACACTGATTATTATAGTAGCGATAGAGTAGCGAGAGAGATGCAACATGTAGTAGTAGTATTGTGATGATTGTGGTAATAGTGATTGATGATGGTGATTATGGTAGTAGTAGTGGTGGTGATTATGGTGGTACAGAATTATTACCCGGGCAACGCCGGGTACCCCTGCTAGTATGAGTTAAATCAAGACTTAGCGTCAAGGCATATTCAGACACACACACACAATCTGCAACGCTAGCACTATGCATGTTCTCTCATGCATCTCTCTCTCTCTCTCTTTGGCAGTACAATAAACGGTGGGTGTTTAGGTCTGCCACAGGTGTCGCGAGTGGTATTTATCACAGGGAAGTGGTGTTATTCTCAACGACATACTTTAGGTGGGTGTGTGGGGAACGACACAATACACTCTCACTTTCACACCCACTGTCTGTAACTCGTTTGCTCTCTCTCTCTCTCTCTCTCTCTCTGACACACACTCTCTCTATCTCTCTCAACATAAATATAAAATACTAACTCCAAAACTTAAATGTTTGTCGACGAAAATGTGTAAAGAATTAAGATAGTCTTTCGTTAATTATAGTTGAGTTGATAGAGTTATAGATACTGATGTATCGTATTTCTCTTGTCAATCTCCACTGTAAACTGTGTTAATTGTGGCAGGAGGTTACCAACGAATACAATACTAATTAGTAACACACTACAGTACCGGTATATTTAATTAAATATTAAAGTCCTACTATATTTTTATATTTTTCAATATTGCAAATTGTGGTGCAAATGGATAAAAAAATAATATTGGCATCTATATTATTAAATCAGTTTGTGTGTCTGTCTGTCTGTGTGTTCTTAATAGGCGGCCACAGTTTTGGACCTGGGGAGCTGAAACTTTGCATGTGGGTGTCAATTGACCTGGGTCAGGTCATAGAGGGGGCGAGGCCACGATCGGAGGTCGTTTCGAGGCCGAAATTGAAAAAAAAAATGGCCGTTTGGGGCAGAAGGAGGCCTCCGATCGAAAAGGTGTATGGGACGAAAGTTGTTCGCAGCCCCCCAAAATGGGGGTACGGATGAGGTCAGATCCAAAATCGGAGGTCATTTAGCGGCCGAAATCGAGGTCGCCGTTTAATGAGGCACAGGGAGGTCGAGGCCGGTGATTATGGTAGTAGTAGTATTGTGATGATTGTGGTAGTAGTGATTGATGATGGTGATTATGGTAGTAGTAGTGGTGGTAGTAGTGATGGTGATTATGGTAGAATTTAAACCCGGGAAACGCTGGGTACCCCTGCTAGTACATATAATGATCATGGTATTGGAAATGCCTTTTACAACCAAAATGCTGCACTCCAACATATATGTGTACAAAATGAAAAACACAAAAAGGTTACTGTCATCAAAATGTTGACCACAGATGGTGTAAACTATCATCTGATTTATGTGTATACCAAGTGTACTGCTAACCATGAGAGGTTAGTTTAGTAGGGCACATCATATCTTTTAACATGTGTACAATTTGTGATCATCAATAATTTTTGTTGTGTTATTATGTTAATAGTATCCATTAATCATTACCTTCCGTTAGTATCTGAGAACAGATAGACCACAAAACATGCTCACATACAGAACAGCTCACAAAATGCTAATTAGACAAGTCTAGTTACCCATGGAATGTACTCCCAAAAAGTTCTTTATTTCTGTTGATACAAGTAAGCGATAATGCTGTTGTAAAACAACGGGACTAATACAGAGATTGGTCCATAGAATATGCATGTAAACTCATTGACTTAGCAAGAAGTAATACCATGAATATCGATCATGAATAATTTCCTTTTCTTGGGAAGAGGGACATTGAACAAGGTGGGATTGTGGGTCGTGTATTTTATCTAATGCAACCAAATGTTGTATCTACATTATATTCGGGTACCAACTTTGAAGGTACAGATAACTTTACGTCACAATCATTTGTTGTTTCATATATTTTGCAGAAACACACACCTGCACCCTTCAGTTTTTCGTTTATATACAAATTAAACATGTAAAATTTTAAATCATCTTAAAACCTTTTGATAACTTATCGACACTCGTATTAACGCAATGAGGAAAATCATGTGTGCTAGATTTTCTATCTGAAACTCACTTTGAACGTGGATTCACAACAACAATGTGTTGCATCTTATTAATCTGTAAAATTATGCTGCACACATTTGGGACTGTTTTACAGTGATATAAAAAATATTGATGATTCGATATACAAAGTCAACCTTATTATACTCAATACAAGGACCCAATGTGCCCCCTGTACAGAGCAAGAAGCTGTGCAGGGGTAAGACAAACCTTGAGGGGGTTGAGCACAGACAGCTTCTGGGAGGTTGCCTTAGCAAGACTGGTAATATGGTACTTCCAAGTGAGAGCAGAAGAAAAAGAGACACCGAGAATGCTGAGAGAAGATGAAGGGTTGAGTTTTGTATTATTGAAGTATATGGGATAGTCCTCTGGTAGTTCACAACGGGTAGATAGATGGATAAACTGGGTTTTTTGAAGCATTAAAGGCAACAAGGTTTTCTCTGCCCCAATTGGAGACGGTAGTTAGATCAGAAGATAAATGTTGTATTGCTTCATTACGTTTGTCTTTGAGGGATTGCTGGTTGGGGCGTTCTGGGAAACTAATTAAATAGTGTAAGGTAGAGTCGTCTGCATATGAATAGATAGGACTGGAGGTACAGTTGAGAAGATATTTATGAAAATTAGTAAGATAATTGGAGATAGGACAGAACCCTGAGTCGATAGGATGAGGAAGTGGACGATGGCCATCCACAACCGCATCTATGGAATTAGAGACAAATGCACACTGCACAGATGGAGGGATAGAAACTGAAGGAGGGTAGTTTAGAAATTAGAGATTTGTGCCAGACTCTATCGAAGGTTTTCGATATGTCTAGCGCAATACCAAAGGTCTTACCGAAGTCCCGAAAGGACGATGACCAAGAGTTAGTATGATATGAAAGAAGTTCACCAGTAGAGCGACCCATAAGGAAGCCATACTGGCGATCTGAGAGTAGATTATAAGAAGATAAATGCTTGAGAAATTTGAAAGTAAGGATAGTTTCAAATACTTTACAGATTCAAGAGATGAGAGAAATTGGACGATAGTTGGAGGGTTGAGAGAGGTCACCCTTGTTTGGGACAGGTTGGATGAGAGCAAGCTTCCAGGAAGAAGGGAAGACGTTAGAGAGACAAAGACGAAATAGTTTACCTAGATAGAGATTCAGCACAGAACCATAGTTTTTGAGCACAGCAGAAGGAAAACTATCCGGACCGTATGCCTTCTTAGTATTAAGCCCACAGAAGGTAGAAAGTAAATTTTTAGGAGAAACTAGGATATTAGGCATAAGTAGAAGAGAGGGGGTGGACACCTTTCTTAGTTTTCATTCTACCGATCACTAGATGATTTCATCCAATTTTAGAATAGAATGTGGGATTCAGACATTTAATTTACCCCATTTGATAATTAGAGATCCTCTCAAAATCTTAGTGGAATTGCCTGGTATTTACCATATTCATCCAGGCTAGTATTGTGTAGAGGGATTGGGATGGATATGTGTATTATATGAGCAACAATGCACACACAAAACACACACAGTTACATGCACTGAGACACCAACACCCACACATACACAACATGAGACATACTCACATATATTTACTCATTAACAAACTGATAAAAACATATACACAAGAACACATCGTATATTCGCATACCCTTACAAACCTACACCAAAACACAAATATACCTATTTAATCCGTACATGTAATTAAATATATAATCTACACACATATACATATACTCCTCATTAACTTGTATATATTGATCAGCATATACAAAAGTAAGATTATCAGCAGTTATATTATACAGTATAATTATGTATCCTTACATTTTTTAAACGAATACATTATAACATATTTGCATCAATGTTTTAAATGCAATGTATTGCATAATAACTAGTCTTGTTTTGTTTTTCATTATGCATTCACGTATTTCATGTGATGGTAATTGCTGTTAAGAACTATAATTATCAATAACCTTGATTCGTAATTTAAAATACAAAGCATTAAGTCTAGCATGTAATATTTTTTTCAAATATTTCTAAATATCAACATTAAATATTCACTGCAGACAATATGGGTAACGTTACGTTGATTTGACTGCTATTTGTTTAATATTATTTGTAATTTACCTTTTGATGTTTTAAGCTACCAACATAAAATAAGTGTTGTTAGCAGGTAACAGCAAACATATACAATTACATCATATATCCACGACTTGAGGATCATGCCGCATTTCCACATGATATTCTGACGATCATTGAACAATTTAATGCTGAATAGAAAGGATATATTAACATTCAAATGGCAAAAAGTATTGCAACTGACCCTCTGACTTTCATATACCCTTCATAATCTATACAAAATCGTCTAATGATAACCAGAATAAACTGTCAAAATGCATCATAATCCTCAAGGGATAAATATATACTTTGATTTATAATACAGTTTGCAGTTACTTGCATAATTAACAAATTGTTTTATTTTAAGCGAGAACAGAAATTGATATGATGGGTTTCATTAACACGAATATATAAATATCTAATATACATCAGAAATGTAATTTTTTTTCCCCCAGGTTACCAAATGTATTTACTTACTAGAAACATTGTATATTGCCAACAGTACCTTTTCAGAAAGGTAGCTCGTCTTTATTCATGTAGTGTGCAGGTATAAACCCCATTCTCTGTTCACATCCTCTAAGGACAGTAATCTGACAAATTAATGTATCCATCACAGAGTTCGACATAATATTAATATATGCAGATTTTGTAAAATAGTAAAGGCGCTGTCGCACAAGAACTAATACCCCATTCAATAATACCCCAAATGCTGTAGACATTTGATAAGGAATCGCTGGAACTCCTGTTTCATTTGCTTGACCTCTCTTACTGATTCCCTTTGTGCCTCACTTACACTGAGAGTAGTCCAGCATGCTCTCACAAACACCTCCTCCTCCTATCTACTTCACTATACTTAACATGCACACCACACTTCCTCCTTCAAAATTATAACAAATGAATAAGACAGGCCCAGCCTCGGAGCTCCCAGGGGGGGGGGGGGGACTATAAATGCCCCAACACATGCACGACCTTCCCCTACGAACCCTCTAAATGCTCTGGGCCATGGCCTGTCACTCTTACTATCAACTTTTGCATTATTCGCAGCCTTTCCTCTAATGTTCACTCTGTCGAACACCATCTTTCCTCCTACAAACCTGATCTTCTTTTCTTCACCGAAACCCAGGTATCTAAGACAACTTCCAGCAGCCCCTTCTCTGTATCCTCCTACTTTCTCTATCCTAGTTTCAAAGCCTAAGGCGGATGTTGAGCATACGTGCACAACAAACTCACTTGCTCTCGTGTTCCCGATTTCGACTCCTCTGAATTCTCAACTTTATGGCTCAAATTATCCTGTCATTCTCATACTAAATATTTCTGTGCTCTCTATCTTTCCCCTAACTCTACCGACTTTCCCAAATTCATTGACTAGCTAAACTCTAAAGTGGAACACATTCTATCCATCTCTCCCTTCTCTGAAATCTCCATCTTAGGAGATTTCAACGTTCACCACCGCCAATGGCTCTCCTCTCACACTACTGACCGACCTGGTGAACAAGCCTACGTCTTTACTATCATAAATAACCTAGAGCAGCTGGTCCAGCAACCCACCCGTATCCGGATCGCTTCGGAGATCGGCCAAACATTCTTGACTTATTTCTGACTTCTAACCCTTCTTCTTATACTGTCAATCTTTTCACTCCTTTGGGCTCCTCCGACCATAAACTTATCTCAGTCACCTGTCCAATCTCTTCAGTACGACCACCCGATCCTCCCAGCCGGCGGCGGTTGTGGCATTTTGGCGCTGCCGACTGGGAGGCTCTCCGACAGTACTTCTTTGATTTCCCATGGAATGACTTCTGTTTCCTTGGCCGACCACTCTCAGAGAGTGCTGAGTGCATTACCGAGGTAATCCTCTCGGGCATGGAAGCGTACATTCAATTTTGTTTTTCTCAGCTTAATGCAAAAAAATCTTGGTTTACTCACGCTTGTTCTACTGCTGTCCACAACAAGGAGGAAGCATTCAAACGGTACCGACGCCTTAAAACTCAAGAATCTCATTCTTCCTATGTTTCTGCCCGGAATCAAGCCAAATCTGTTCTTTGACTTGCCAAGCACTCTTTCATCAATACAAAATTTACTGAATTATCCAACTCTAACTCTTGTCAAGCTTTCTGGCATCTAGCCAAAAACCTCTCCAACAACTTTTCTTCCTTGTCTTTACCTCCCCTTTTCCACTCTGATGGCACAACCATCACTTCTTCCTCTGACAAAGCTGAACTCTTTGCTCAAACTTTTGCTAGAAACTCTACCTTGGATGATTCCGGTGCTATTCCTCCCTCTCCACTCCCTCTCTCCTACTTATGCCTAATATCCTAATATCTTCTAAAGATGTACTTTCTACCCTCTCTGGGCTTATTACTAAGAAGGTGTGCGGTCCGGACGGTGTTCCTCCTGCTGTACTAAAAAACTGTGCTTCTTTTGTATCTCTAAAGTTTTTGAAACTATTCTTGCTTCCAAATTTCTTAAGCATTTATCTTCTCTTAATCGGCTCTCAGATCACCAGTATGGCTTCCTTAATGGTCGCTCTACTGGTGATCTTCTTTCATATCGTACTAACTCTTGGTCATCCAACTTTCGGGACTTCGGTGAGACTTTTTCTGTTGCACTAGACATATAGAAGGCCTTTGATAGAGTCTGGCACAAATCTTTAATTTCCAAACTGCTCTCCTTCGGTTTGTGTCCCACCATCTGTGCCTTTGTCTCTAATTTCCTTTCCGGCCGTTCCATAGCTGCGGTTGTGGACGGCCATCGCTCATTTCCTCATCCTATCAACTCCGGTGTTCCACAGGATTCGGTCCTATCTCCAATTCTCTTTCTATTTATCACAAATGACCTTCTCAACTGTATAACCAGTCCCATCCATTCATATGCAGACGACTCTACCTTACACCACTCAATTAGTTTTCCAGAACGCCCCAGCCAGCAGTCCCTCAAAAGCAAACGTAATGAAACCAAAAAACACTTATCTTCTGATCTAGCTACTATTTCCAATTGGGGTAGAGAAAACCTTGTTGCATTTAATACTTCCAAGACTCAATTTATCCATCTTACTACCCATTAGGAACCTCCAGAGGACTATCCCTTAGTCTTCAACAATACTAAAATCAACCCTTCATCTTCTCTGAATGTTCTCGGTGTCTCTTTTTCTACTGCTCTTGGGAGGACCATATTACCAGTCTCGCTAAGGCAGCCTCTCAGAAGCTGGGTGTGCTCAACCGCCTCAAGGGGTTCTTTACCCCTGCGAAGCTTCTTGCTCTGTTCACGGGCACAGTGCGTCCTTGTATTGAGCATTGTTCACATGTGTGGGGAGGATCCTCTAACACCGCACTCCTAGACAAAGTAGAAAGGAAAGCCTTTCGTATCAATTACTCCCGTCCACTCACCAACTCTCTGCAATCTCTCTCTCTTTGCTGCAATGTTGCATCTCTCTCGCCATTCTATCGCTACTACAATAATATGTTTTCCTCGGAGCTTTCCCAGTGTATACCACCTCCTCTACGTAGGGTACGTAATACCCGCCTTGCAACACAATCCCACCCTTACTCTGTGCAACTCTCCAACCCAAGAGTGAAACGCTATTCTCAGACTTTCTTCTATTCAACTGCTGAGCTCTGGAACTCTCTCCCAGAATCAGTCTTTCCCTCTTCCTATGGCTTAGGTTGCTTCAAACTCTGTGTGTCCAGGCATTTTAGCTCGAACGTCCCTTGATTTTAGCCCTGTCACTCTTTCAACTCTGGGGGGGGAGGCACTCGATGCAGGCAGTTGTGCCTTTTATCTCCCTCATTCACATAGAAAACAAAAACGAATATTCTGGGAACTACTAGACATTTGTATACAGCTTCACAAGGACGTCTACCAATTAAAATGCTATAGACTATCTAAACTATCCCTTTAAGCTACTATATACCCTTCCTAGGCTTCATAACATCGTCTAAACGCAGCTGAAATAAAATAAATACGATGTCACCGGTACTGAAGGGGTTAATGATATAGGTGTTTTGCGTTTTGAGGGATTCACGTACTTTGTTTCTGTTTTGTTTTGATTACTTTATGATATAATATTATGTTAATCACAATTGTATCATTACATACATATAATTTACCGGAAAATAAATTTGAAACACAATTTCAGAGGGTATTATACTATTCTTATTTTGTTTTTGTTTTCTGATTCTGAAATTTTGCTTAGCACACACAGAGGATCTAAGTAGTGCAAATTACGGAAAAGGAGAAATAACGTTATGTAACAATGTTAATATTACATTATTTACAAAAGTAATTACACCAAAAAACAGGAAAATGCATTCAAATGAATAAAACTTTGACAATCAGAGGCAGAAAAGTTTAAATTACTTCTAAAATGTGATTGGCATTCCATAATGAAATTCTTTCGCAGACCACGTTTCACTTAAAACATTACTCGAAGGTAGTTCTGTTTGTGACAGTGACTAATTCACACTGCCGGTCCATTATTAGCATGGGTAATTTACTCATAATTACTTGCTCAAGAAATGTTAATATGGACCACTGCATCAAAATGCATTTTCCATTCATGCTAACATTAAACGGTGTTATTTAGTTGAGAAAACTCTTCAAAATGAAGGTATTTATATTTTGAAGAACGTGTAGCTCTCTAACATTGTGGACTTTAACCCTCGGGACCCGGGCTGCCTGTTAGAAGGACGGTCCCCCACACCCGGGCGAAATGGCCGAAAAACGTCTAGGCCTAGGCTACCGTATCTTTGTTATTTTACCTGCTAGAAATTTCCCACGCATCCTTAAACGTAGTACGGTTTCCAATCTGTAAACTGGCGTTGAGTAGAGCTCTCTAAGTCAACTGGTTCAGTTGTGATGACGATTTTAGTGGAGCATTTTCAGGCGATGTTAGCAATACGACGATCTTTTCACTAATGAAACTACGACATACAGACGTACAATAACAAACGAGTCTTCTCCTTCTTGTTTTCGGAGGTGCGGTGACGAAGCGACCGACATTGTTTACATTCGTCCGACGCACGGTGTTCGGATCAAGCTTGCAAGGCTTGCAAGCTTACTGTCTGTCAGAAGGATGCCCGGGTACCTCCCCTTCTGCAGCGGTGTCCTTCCACAAGAACGTCCGGGTAGGAAGGGTTAATATAATTACATAGCATAATGAAGATATATCGTAGTAAAGTAATACAGTATAAGCTTTCTCATATATTATAACCTCTACGTCAGAGCCACACGCATATTTTTTAATTATTTTGCAGTTAGTTTGGACATTTTAGTTTTGTGAGGGTTGATTTAATAAATATAATATTTCATAAATAATAATTTAATTGACTGTCAAAATGAATACATACAAATTATGTATACATACATGAAACAAAAGTCAGTAGACCTAATTCATTAGTCTGAACAGACTGTACAGCACTCTAATCATAACAATAGGACGAACATTAATTTTGTCGTGTCTTTTATAACGAGTAGTAGCTTGATTTTATTAAAGACATATGCTGACACAAATCGACATGTACTGTAAGTATGAAGCAGACTTCAAATAGTTTCATATTTTACAATTAAGAAGTTGAAAATCCAAGAACATAAGAGCAACAAGTTTATCGTCCAGTAAAAATGAACATTGTATTGTTTATAGGTGTTGGTTGGCTAACACGAATATGTGACCACAATTAATATTGTGTTGTATTGTTTATATATTTATGTTTTCCTCTATGGGTGAGGGAGACAAAAGGCATAACTCCCTGTGACGAGTGTCTCCCCCAGAGTTTAAAGTGTGACGGGGCCAACATCAAAGAATGCACGAGCCAACATATCTGGACACCCGGAGTTTGAAGCAATTTAAGTCATAGTATGAGGGAAAAATGGATTTAGGGAGAGCGTTCCAGAGTTCAGCTGCTGAAAAGAAGAAATATTGGGAATATAGTTTCATTCTTGGGTTGGAGGGTTGCACAGAGTGCAGAGAGGGGTATAGTTTGTATTTTACCGAACAAGTGAACTCTGGAACTTCCGGTTTCTCCCTCAATCAATGTCATTTATCCTGTGACTTGAACTGCTTAAAATGTCGTGAGTCCAACATTATGACCCCAACGTCCCTTTACTTTGGCTATCTGTCACTTTGTTGGCTTTGGGGGGGACACCTGTTACAGGCAGCCTGCCTTTTGTCTCCTTCATATTCATAAACACAAAAGGTAATCGTTAGGTAAAAGGATAAGTGGTTGGGAGGGGTTTTGGTGGTTAGATTGTTTACGGCTTGAGCATGTGTGTCGTGTGGGAGTAGGGGAGGGATTGGGGAGAGAGGAGGGGTGGACGGTCTGGGTAACAGAGTTGAGGCGGGAGGATGTGCGTAAGACGAACGGCAGTTAGGCACGAGATACGGCAGGCTTAGTACTATTTATTGGACACGGTTTATCATTGTAGGAGTGGACTAGACTCTCTGGGGTGTTGTTGGTGTGTGTTGGTGGTAATTGCCGGATATAACAGTCTGCTGTGGAGAACGTATACTTGGGAGGGTGAGTATTGTTTTTAAGAGTTAGTTGGCAGACCTGGGATACTTATACTATACTCCATTCAATCGACCCGTGCATCTGGCTCGAAGGTAAGGTTCTATATGATGTATGGCCGAGTCAGGAAATCAGACTTGAAGTGGTATATGTCATGTGAGAGTTATCTCTAACGAACTAGTAACTAAGTATACTATTTAAAATCTCTAACGGACTAGTAACTAAGTATACTGTTTAAAATAAGGTATAATTTGCTGATATATTGTGTGCATACTGATAACCAGGACCTTTTTCTCAAACTAATGGTAGATTTCGAACAACATCCTTCTTTAATCCGTAGCACTATTTTGACACTTGTCTTTTTAATAATTTTACTCTCTTAATTAGTGTATTTCCTTTCTCACTACAATAATCGTTTTGTACTTGTTACGACCGGGGCTCGTATAAAACAAGGGCTCTTAATCATTGGACTAGGAAAGCACACAGCCACAACGGTAACACTAGATCCAACCCCTGAACTTATAATGCCGGCGCACAAAAACACCTATACCCTCCAGAGTTAAATCTGCAATAACGGGGTATCCTATAACTAGGTATAAATGCACTACTACTACAGGCTGATGATCTCTGATACAGCCTGATCACAACAACATACAATTACGTTAATAAGGTATACTAGGAAAAGATAGAGATCACAATTAAATCACTGCAATAATTTAATGCAAACTAGAAGAAGGTATATTTAAAGTTACTCTAAACAATAATGAACTGTCACACCTATACTACAGAAAGTGAACAAAAGTCCCAAAGCATCGAGCAGGAATCTTCTGAAGAAAGTCTGATGCTGGGATAAGATGATCGTATCGGATTTTGAACTGTTATATAAAGCAGGGTCAATATAGGACAAGTGTAGAGACAGACAGTGTCAACTGACACGGGAATAACGATAAATCCACACTGGTATTATCTCCAACAACAAAAGAAGTCCTTCGTCAGGCAACTCAAAAAACCTGCTCAGGTTGTGCAACTCAACAACAACCAAGGCTTACAGTCAACGTGAATAAGAATGCTGCATACATAACATAAGTTTATAATTCTAAACGGGTGTCTGCTAGGCTAATAAAGTCTAGCTGGGATGTCGTAGGCTAGGAAACAATGGCTGAGCAAGCGGCTCGTAGATTAGCGAGGTCCTTAAGACTGTGCGGCCAAATTACGTTAATTGACGGGGTGCTCTCTTGAGAGATCCAGATCGCTAGTATCTGGTTCTCTCCTGGCGACCCTCTCAAAGTCAAAGCAAATGAGTTAGCACAGTGTTGGGTGGCAGAAGCAAAATCCCTCACTCGCAACACAGTGCTAAACTCACAAGGTACACAGTCAGAAAGACCACCTAGGCTTCCCACGTCTCCGTTGCGATTGTACAGGTTCAACAAAACCTAGTACACATCGGACATCACAACAACAATGGCCTCACCCCAGTCTAGCATTAAATAGCCCAGCAGACAGCTTAGGAATAGGCAGGGAGACACCGTGAGTGTGTCGAACCTCTACAGACAAATGGTAACCCCTCCAAAATGCCTAACTAAACATTATAATATCTGAGAGCTTCAGCATATAATACAATGGCCGATGTATGAAATCGTGGAGAACCAAAGGGGAGTTATGATATTAAATAGATTGAAAGAATGAGAGGTAAGAAGTTGAGAGAGAGAGAAAGTGTTCTATAGGTAGAAGTCAGGAGACAGGTAGCAAGGAGACATGTGAAGGGTATGCTGGTCAGGCAAGCTCTGAAGAGAATAGCTCCTCGGGACCCCTCCAGGATCACACACAAAGGCATGGTGGTCAGCCAAGCACAGGCCGCTACGTCACCAGGCAGCAGGCCTGCAGAAGGCGCCAGGAACCACCAGCCAATCAAAACCGAAAGAAAAGACCACGCGGGCGAGCAACTCCTCCGGGAGGGAGGAAGGAGGAGGAGGAAAAGCAACACTCACCTCCCCCACCCTGCTCGCTCGCTCTCTCTCTCTCCTTCACTACAATGCATCTTATGTTCAACTCATGATATAAAATACAATGCATTGTCACAGGCGAAAATAAAGACCACTTCTATACTGCCTGTGACATGACGACTCACAAGAAAGAAAGTACAACATTGTAGACAGACTGCAGCCCATTTCACTGCCCTGGCGAGCGCTAGTGGCTACCGGGAGGCGATTCTGCCAACGCTGGCAGGCGTCACATACTATATTTAAAATTTATATTGTGTTTAATGTTTTTTTTTTTTTTTTTTCTCCGTGTTTATTCCTTTTGCTTACTTTTAAACACTACTTTTATTTTATTTTATGTTTCTATATTCTTTTGCAGTCACTGTCTTGTAATATAACCTGATCTTCTGTAACTTTGCATTTTACTATGTGAGTTAAATAACTTCTCTTACTCTTTATATTTGTAACGCTACTCATAGGATGTTTACATTTTTACCTTTATCGGGCAGAGGCTCATCCCTTAGGAAGTAATGATATATAGACTCAGTAATAGGGAAAAGGTAGAACATTAAGATAACAAGACAAGATGATATTAACCCGTACAGCCCCAGCGACGCGCCTGACGCGTCGGCGATGTATGTAACGCACAGCCCCAGAGACGCGCCTGGCACGTCACCCTAATTGCGCCGACCGTAACCTCAGGTGTAGCCACTCAAGAGGGCTCAGATTTGTATGGGAACTGTGTACGTATCCCACGCAACCGTGCCGATGGTTGAAAACTCTCAAAGTCCACGTGCGTGCGCGTGAGCACGCAATAACCTGTTTTTTTGGGGTAATTGCCTTCAATTTTTTACTCTTGTAAAATACGTTTTCGGGGGCTCTGTAGGACCATTCTTTAAGCTTTTTGAGTGGTTTTTCGTGTTTTTTCCTTCATTCCTAACCCATTCGCTATTGTTTCTGGAATAAAACAATTTTTTGAAAACCGGCCGGGTTCTGGTGAACAAATATTACAAAACTAGCCGGGGCTGGACGGTTAACTCGGTCCCAGTCGAGGAATAATCCTGATGAATTACAAAACGCAGTGAGAGATGCAGTACAAATGAACCGTGAAACAGACAATGTAGTTAATGGAGATGTACAAGCAAACCCTGTTAGAGACAATGCAAAAAATAACAATCAACAACTGCAGCCTGCAGAAGAAAATGCAGGAATCAATAATTCGCAAGACAACAGGGGTGTGGAGCAAAATAATGAAAATGGTGTAAACGAAGATAATGAGAGAGAAATAATCGAAAATCGTGAACAGAACGAACGACCTCGTAACGTAAACATGAATGGTGGAGAATGGATGGGACATTCTGGTGACGGACTCACAACATTAGTGTATGAAATCTATACAGAAGTGAAACAATGGCAACATAATAAGTTTGAACTACCAATTTGTGAAGCCGCAAAAGACATGCTGGGGGCACTCAGACGTATGATCCTAAGGTATGTTCAGGATGCTCCTTTGGCGCACGTGGCAATCAAGATAGCTTCTTTCATTCCTCAGTTGTTCCTTCAAAGAAAAAGACTAAAGGGAAAATTGAATGAGAACATTAAAGCGCTGAAACAGAGAATGCAGTGGTGGACAAAATGGGGAGTTAGACAACATTCTCAGCCAAGTACGAGCAATCCAGCAAAGACTGAAAACAAAACAACGAAGAAAGAGGAAGCCAGATGATATGGCACAATCAGCATGAGGATTGGTAAAGTGGCACAAGTATCGTAAATACGATAGGCTATGACTCTTTTGTGATCCCGTATGTCTCTGTGACGTCACGGTCGCTCCTACAGCACAACGTAGGACGAGTAGATCGTATATTATAAGATTGTAAATAAGTTAAGTTATAAAAGGTCTAATATGCTATTAAGCAATATTGCCATGGTCTTATGTAGTATATATGAATTGATCGTATATATTAATATCATTTATCGTATAGAGCAACCTAGATGCGGTACGATAATTTGGGCTCCTGGCGTTTGCCAAGGCAGCAAGGTGTGCCTTTGAGGAGGGCAGAGCCTTCACGAACACCAACCAGTTAACATCTATTGTCCGCCCTCAGTTGATCGCGCTTTTGAGCCTCTAATCACAATACACTGACAGCAATACAAACAGCTACACCATCACGACGCTCTCATCGACGCCATGACTGACTGACAGATAAGCATAATATTCATGTCCTTTTCCATGTAATCATTTATTCTTTCTTTAACTTGACTCGAGTCTCGGGACCGAAGTCTCGTTCCCCGTTATCCGCCATATTGGGTAAACGTTCTCCCTTGCCTCATTGCCACGTGGAACTATTGGTGAGTTAATTTCTGGCTAGTATTAACCCTTATAACCTTACCCTATATAGATCGTTTATTATGTGAGACCTTTGGATATAAATTAGCTTGTTTCAAATCCAATTCAATTTAGATATGGAGTAATTCGATTTAGATTGATTTTATTTGGATTATAGCTTATAGATATTTAACTTCCATTGATAGTTTACCACAACAAGCAGTCAGAATGGTCACAGGGGAAGCCTCAAGTGGGGTTTACCACAACAAGCAGTCAGAATGGTCACAGGGGAAGCCTCAAGTGGGGTGCACGAAGTGAATCGAAACATCTTTAACCAGCTAAAGGAGAAACACCCAGAAGCAAAACCAGCAAGTGATGATGCCAAACTAGACGGGGAATATGTTCCTCCAGACCCGGTGATATATGAGAATATAACTGGAGACCTCGTATGGAGAAAGGCGCTGAAAACACAGGGAGGAGCAGGTCCATCAGGTGTAGATGCTAAGACATGGAGGATCTTCCTAAGTCAAAACAAGTTTGGTTCAGCCGCGGGTGACCTATGTGAAGCAATAGCAATGCTGGCAAAGAAACTGGCATCATCACCATGCGTGAACATAAAAGCTCTGACAGCATGTCGCCTGATACCTTTAAATAAGAATCCAGGAGTTAGACCAGTAGGCGTTTGGGAAGTTCTTAGAAGTATTATAGGAAAAGTAATCATGTCAGTATTTGGAAAAGATGTACAAAGAGCAGTAGGCAACTTACAAGTATGTGCAGGACAGCAAGCCGGAGGAGAAGCAGCAATACATGCAATGGGGAAGGTGTATGATGAGGAAGATTGTGAAGCGGTACTGCTAGTGGATAAAACAAATGCCTTTAACACCATTAATAGGGAGGCAGCTATTCACAACATCAAGATTAAATGCCCGAGCATTGCAAAGTACATAGAACACACTTGTAAGGAGCCAGCTAACCTGTATATAGTTGGAAGCACAAGGAAGGAAGAAATGAAAATTCTCAAATCAAATGAAGGAACAATGCAAGGAGATCCAGTGACAATGGCAATGTACGCACTGGCACTATCTCTTCTGCAGCAGAAAATAAAACATGATACAACCCGAGTCAAACAAGTGGCGTATGCAGATGACCTCACAGGTGCAGGAAGTATAACGGATGTCAAACAATAGTGGCAGAGAGTACAATCGGTTGGTGCAGTCATTGGGTACAATCCTAATGCTGGTAAATCTGTACTAATAGTGAAAGAAGACAAGTATGAAGAAGCGGTGCAGACTTTTGATGAGACAGGAGTGAAGATTACAAAGGATGGTCAACGCCATTTGGGAGCAGTAATAGGCACAGAGGAATGCAAGAGAGTCTATGTGCGAAAAAAGGTAGCAGAGTGGGTAAAGGAAGTAAAAACCCTGGCAGACATTGCGAAATCTGAACCACATGCTGCATATACTGCCTTCACATATGGTGTTAAGCACAGATGGACCTTTCTTATGAGAACAGTGCCTGACATTGGACATATGCTCCGACCGCTGGAAGAAGCAATCAGAGGAGCAGTCATACCTGCTTTAACAGAGCAGGAGCAGGTGGAAGGTGTCACGCAAGAGCTAACAGATCTATTAGCTCTTCTGCCAAGGTTCGGAGGTATGGGGATCATAAATCCAGTGGAGGCGGCACCTCATTAGTACCAAAATTCCCTTAAACTTACTACGTCTCCGACAGAAAAAATACGGGAGCAAAATGAAAATGATGAGGTAGACGAAGAGGAACAACGAAATGCAAGACTGGAAATTACAAAGAGCAGAGAAGATAGACAGAAACATAGCCTAGAACAAATTAAGACTGCATGTAGTGGAGAACTGAAAATGAGAGTTGAGATGGCACAAGACACGGGTGCTTTAAATTGGCTCACTTCATTAACAATAAAGGAAAAAGGCTTCAGCTTAAATAAACAAGAATTCAATGATGCCGTAGCCTTGAGGTATGGGTGGCCAGTTTCGAACCTGCCGCTGAAATGTGCATATGGTGAAATAAACAACTAAGACCACTGTATGACCTGTAAGAAAGGAGGATTCATCTGTATCCGGCATGATGAAGTACGAGACATCACTGCACAAATGCTGGACGAGGTGTGCCATGATGTCAGAATCGAACCGGAACTTCTGCCAATGGACGGACAGCGCTTGGCCCACAATACTGCAAATACTTCAAATGAAGCAAGAGTGGACGTAAGTGCTCGAGGTTTTTGGACGAGGGGACAACGGTCTTTTTTCGATATTAGAATCTTCAACCCAAGAGCACAAACATATCGTGAGCGAGGACACAAGGTGGCCTACCTGAGAAACGAAAGTGAGAAAAACGCGCTTATGAAGAAAGAATTTTGAACAGGGATCAAGGAAGCTTTATTCCTCTGGTCTTCTCATCGTCGGGAGGAATGGGACCTTCTGCAAGTGTCTTCTATGCCAGATTAGCTGAACAAATTTCGGAGAAAAAGCACCAGCATAGAAGCCAAGTCATAACTTGGATGAGATGCCGGCTCTCTTTCTCTCTTCTCAGGTCTGCACTCCTATGTCCCAGGGGTACAAGGTCCTCCCCGCTACAGAGGACAAGAGTGCGAGATTTGGACTATGAAATGGTCATAGCGGAGGGCCGAATTGGGGAACAACTAGGTTGATTGTAGGCAGGTACTAGTACAATAAGAAAAACTATAGTGTAACTAGAATAAGATAGATTATACACCACATTGTAACTGTCACCTTAATTAAAAAAAAAAAAAAAAAAAAAAAAAATAGAAGGAAACATGCTTACATTACTGAAATGTTTGTGGGTCACTCTTCTGTAAATCTAAAATGGCTTACTTAACCCGTACAGCCCCAGCGACGCGCCTGATGCGTCGGCGATGTATGTAACGCACAGCCCCAGAGACGCGCCTGGCGCGTCACCCTAATTGCGCCGACCATAACCTCAGGTGTAGCCACTCAAGAGGGCTCAGATTTGTATGGGAACTGTGTACGTATCCGACGCAACCGTGCCGATGGTTGAAAACTCTCAAAGTCCACGTGCGTGCGCGTGAGCGCGCAATAACCTGGTTTTTTGGGGTAATTGCCTTCAATTTTTTACTCATGTAAAATACGTTTTCGGGGGCTCTGTAGGACCATTCTTTAAGCTTTTTGAGCGGTTTTTCGTGGTTTTTCCTTCATTCCTAACCCATTCGCTATTGTTTCTGGAATAAAACCATTTTTTGAAAACCGGCCGGGTTCTGGTGAACAAACATTACAAAAATAGCCGGGGCTGGATGGGTTAAGAATGGGAAAGGGGTGGGCCCTATTTTTTTTTTTGTTTTTTTTAGTAATTACAAAAAAAAATAAAAAAAATTGCATCGAGGCTCTTGATTGGCTATGATATCAGTACCCGAGCTCACTGGCCAAAATGAGCGACAGAGCTGATAATTTCTTCTTATTATCTTTATTATTCCTTATTTATTCATTAAACTATACGTTTAAGTAATTGTAATGATTAATTCATACATTATAGTCTTATCCGAATCTAAAGAGCTATTAAATATCACATGAAACCCAATAATAACTTATATATCATAAAGTAAACACAAGCGAAACAATAAAATTATAAACGGGAGAGTAAGCGAGAGAGACGAGACTGACTGACTGGGTAACGCAGATTAGCCAATCACAGGCCATGATTTAATTACCGGTATCACACATTTCAAATAGGCAGGGACGGAATATCTTCCCTTGCTTGTGTTTGCTTTATTATATCTAAAATTGTATGTGTTCCATGTGGTATTTTATAGCTCTTATGGTTCTGTTATCACCTATCACATTATCATTATCATTACTAAAATGTATCTAGTTTAATTAATATATATGGAATAATAGAGAACAGTATATTTCATTCATACGATAATGTGATAGTCTACAGTGATATTCGAACCTTAAGAGCTATAAAATACCACATGGAACACATACTCGCTCACTTCCGCCTCCTATCAACTCCGGTGTTCCTCAGGGCTCTGTCCTATCTCCTATTATCTTTCTAATGTTCATAAACGATCTTCTTAACTGTGCCCCCAGTCCCATCCATTCATATGCAGACGACTCTACCTTACACTACTCAATTAGTTTTCCAGAACGCCCCAGCCAGCAATCCCTCAAAAACAAATTTAATGAAGCCATACAACACTTATCTTCTGATCTAACTACTATTTCCAATTAGGCCAGAGATAACGTTGTTGCCTTTAATGCTTCCAAAACTCAATGTCTCCATCTTACTACCCGTCCGGAACTCCCAGTGGACTATCCCTTATACATGTTGACGATTCCTTTTGTTTTTTTAAGAGCCTGTGGGAGTAGTAGTTTTGCAGAGTTCCACACCTGTATATCCTAGAGTAAAATTATAAGGGGACAAATGTAGGAAGAGCAAGCGATGTTTTAATATGTTCACCATTCATTACGATGATGAAATGTTGATTGGATGTTGCTGTACGTCAGAGGTATTTGTTTTTTCTGGACCCTCTACTCCTCCATGCTTAGCCACATTAGATTTTAGATTATACAGAGTTAGTCCTATTCATTTGTCAATTTTTTGACCTTCTGTGCTATTTAGGTGTTGATTTTATCCTGACGAGAGATATCGACCCTGTAACTTAGGAGGAACCGACCTTCGGCCAGGACTTTTTTTTAACGAAAAGTGTGCACATTTTTCTGGAAGAGGGGTCTGGTGGATGTTGTTTATCGTTTGATGGAGTTCTAGGAACGAAACTAACACAAAATATAAATAATGACAATGAATAAATACATAAATATACCAATAAATATACCCTTCCCCCCTTAAAGACATTCACTTAGTGTTTAGGTACACTTGGATACCATAGTCTTTAGGCCTCTCATAAGACATTCTGGACCCCCTATTCATTTGTTTAAGTAATTATTATAATTATTTTGAATTGGTTTTGGATATAAGTTGTTTTTCAATAAATAGTAAAAATAGGTGAAAGGATGGAGTAAAGAAGTATACACGCGAAAGCGGTGCTGCATGGGAGGAGGGACGTCAACTGACTGGGGACAGAGGTGCATAGGGACCATTTGTTCTTGGCCACCACTTCGGGGATCACGGCGTTCGTCTTTAGATAGATAGATAGATAGATAGTTTTTGTATAGAAACTTTTATTCATAAATTAGTGTCCAGACATATATGTTTATAATTATAAATACAGTAGGTAAAGTTCATGACTATTTATGATTGGACTAGAGACTATGGTATTAGAGTGTACTTACTTCCTCATACACCCAACGCACTCAGAGGAGTAAAATCGTGTATTATTAACCAGAATTTACCCAAAAATTAAACGAGTTGAAGACATTATTGTTAAAGCTATACTATGCGTAGTAACCTTACACACCATGACACCATCCCCACTGTTATAATTAAAACCACCCTTTTCCCCGTTGGCTCAATGACTACAACCATACTTGCTGTCAAAGTGAATAGTTGGTGGGAATTTGGATCTATAAATACAGAAATAATGATGATGAAATGTAAAGATATGATGTGGCACTCAAGAAAATGTTTAAAAAAAAATACCTTTGTTCTTGTAAATATATACTGTATTGTATATTTTCATATGCACATGCTTACAAAGTACAAATATAGAGTCCATTAGTAAATATATATTGTTGGATAATGTAAAGCTTCAGAAAGATAAACACCCGTGAGCGAGCGACAAATATTTTCACCAACAGGAATACATTAATGGCACCGTGCGAGGAACGCCAGCAGAGAGACGGACTCTCAGAGGAATACACCAATTCCTCTTTAATCGCCGCCATGTTGTATGCCTTACATAGTGTGTCACCACCGGGAATTATTAACCCTTTCAATATTATGATGCATTATTTCAGTATAAAATGTATATCATTAGACGAAATTAACGAACTGTGGTAGTTAATGGGTTAGTTAAGATGGTGTATATTCTTTTAATGACTACGAGGTCTTCAAAACTGCAAAACAAAACACAAATCCTATAACGATTCGTGAACATATGTTGCCTCAGTTAAGACCAAAAAGAGGACGTATTTTCTTCTTATGTTACTGAAAACTGTATCTACATAATATCATAGTGTCTGAAGTTAACCTCCAAAAAGTCTGTTTCCTTCCAAAATGTAACAAACTATTCCTGTGTAAACCAGAATATAGTTAAACTGATGACATCGCACCTCGCTATGACACCGTAAGCATTGATTAGTAAAACAACCCAACCAGTAGATTGCCATATTAATTTAGCGACTCTCAGTGTTCTGTACAAATATTATGTAGATCCGAGATGAGTTTGTCCTTTGAGCACCGTAGTTTAAGCACGAATAAGATAACAAGAGTGGCAGTGACTGCTTATCAACATGCATCAGTTCAGGCTTTACGACATGTTTAGGATGTCATCATCGATTATCTAAAATTCTAATGAATAAATTGAATAATTATTCGTCATACATAATATAAACTAAACACATTTCCATTGGAAGTAGAGTCTAGTGGAAGTCTCCCATTTTTAGATATATTAATTAAAAGTGCAATGAAAAATAATTCAAACATTAAGTATTGGAAAACACGTATACAAATACAAGAGAGTCTGCAGAAAACATGTTATTCAACTGGGCGTTGTTATCTTTAATGTGTAAGGATTCGAGTGTCCTTAAGTCCCTCTTTAAATAAACTATAACAAGATTTAATAAAGGAGTATATGCTTACGTTAACTTTAGTGTGAGTCTGAACTCAACACTAAACTCTTCACAGCTCTATGAAAACACTGGAAGTCTAGTCCTACAGCAAACAGATATGGAATCTTCTGGAAACGTCTGATGCTCTAAGATGCTCATCAATATAGAACAGAAATAATGCAGGGGCAGGACACCGAAGCGTGTATCTTAAATACACCAATAAGTAGGATACATATATATAAAACAAGGAGTGCAACAACTCTGTGACAGCACTAATAATAGCCACTCAAAACAGTACTTCCTTAGCCAAAGTAACAGCCATACTGGGTAGTGCACTATGCATCAACCTAGGCTAAAATAATACGTGAATAATTCCTAAAGCATACGCAGTTAAAGTTAATAAACACAATGCTTTCTCTATTACTAATAAAGTCTAGGAGCGGCATAAAAGGTACAAGGAGGCTAGGCAGAGCGCAAGCATGCTCGTAGCCTACTGTCTCCCCTTGAACAGATTTCCCTTATGTTACGTTAAGTGACTAGGAGGCTCTCTTAGTAAGTCCAGATCTCAAGTATCTGGTCTTGCCCTGGCGCTCCACAAAGGTCAACAAAATGAGGTAGCAAGCATACAAGTAAGAGTAGGGAAAAGCCCTTCGCTTGTATACTGCTACACTCTCACAGGAAAAATATGCACAAAGGTTACAGGCTACCTAGCTTCGTCGAAGTCGTACAGGCTCTGACTTGCCATATACATAACTCAGACAACAACCAAAGATACCCTCCACTGTCTAGCATTAAATAGTAACAAAGAACAACTCAATAATTAGAAGCACCCAATGATAATATGACTCCATGTGACTATGACTAATAATCCCTACAGCTAGTGCAAAACATATATGTGAGAACTGATGCTGGTAATACGACTGGCCGACTATGGAAGTCGTATGCAGATCCAGAAGGGATAAGTAATTGAATAAAGATCAGAAGTATTGGAAAAGAAGAAGTTCAGAGAGAGAAACAGTAGTACAGGGGGTTAGATTGGTGACAGATTGCAAGGGACGTCTAGGACCAAGCACACCGTTCCAAGCTCTAAGGAGACACGCGGGTAGGAGCCCCCCAGCACCAAACTGAGACAGCGGCACCCAATCACAGACCACTACGTCATGAAGAGCAGGCGTCATATGACGCGCCAGGCCCGCCGGCCAATCACGAGCGTGGGAACCTCCGCCCGAGCGAGGAAGGCACACGTACATACACACACACAAAATACCACCTCGCTGCCTCCTTCGTTCTCTCTCTCCTTGCAATTCACACTACATATCTTATACTCTATCACTGATATAAAATACTTCCAAGTGTCACAGACAAGAATAAAGACTACCACTGATCTGTCTGTGACCTCATGAATACTAAGAAAGAAAGAACATCGTTCTACAATTATTATAGCCCATTTCACTGCCCTGGCAAGCGCTAGCGAGTACGAGCACATTCTGGCAAGATGGCCAGCGTAACACCCCGCCAAAGATGTGGGACGTTTTAACCTCAGGTAAACGCCACATCTGACCAGCCAGAATGCTCATAAACCCCGCCTCACCTAGCTACTCCCCCAAGTTGTGAAAACAAGCCACAATCACAAACATAAACCACTTCACTATATAAAAAAAATACACAACACTTCCCCAAAAGAATAGTATCACTTAACAATATTACGCTCATCGAGCAAGCTTCAACAAGCCTAGCCACTAAGACAAAAACTCAGAATGTCTTAGATTCTTGCTGTAACATACTGCACTTATACACTATCAAAAGAAAGAGTTTTTATGTGAGGTTTTTGTATTCTTTTTTTATAGTGTTTTTGGCGGCTTTGCACTACAGGGGCAAGCCTAATTTTTCTCCACTCAACCCAACACACCTGTGGTGATCTACCCTGGGTCCTCCACCCTGGACAAACAGTCATGGGTCGACCCTGACCTGACAACCATGCCAAAACCTCGTCGCCCACCTTGAACAACCGAAACAACGAGGCCAACGGTTTATTCACACTCAAGTGACCTGCCAGCGGAACATCGTGCACCGCATGAGTTGTGAGGCCTGGATGCTCGGCACAAACAGTGGGGTATGAACCGAGCAGGGGCTGGATCGCTGCACGCTGCTGCTCAGGCAGGTGCTCAAGCGCTTCCACAGCCACCTGTCTCGCGTTCCCCGCCCACTGCTCCGCCGAGACATGACAATCCCAACTTTCTACCACCTGTGCCTCATTGCCCCCCTCTCCTTCTCCACCTTGGCCGCTGCAGACCAACACAGGGACAGTAGGCTGCTCAGGTGGTTGCCTCACAAACTCCTTTAACAGGTTCACATGACATGCTCCCCCGTCCTCGTCGAGTTCAATAGCCCCGTTCCCACAACTCTCAAGCCCAGGATCTTCTACTTGCAACCGACATATATCCGAGGGTGCCAACCTGTCTAAATGCTCCTGAAGCAACTTGTGGCCACCCCCGATACTGGGCTGCTCAAGCCTTGCCTGTTTCGCCTGGGAACGTTTCTGTCGCAGAGTGCTAACATGCCCTACCATGACACTAGGGGGGACAGGTTCTGGGGCCACTCTGGGCCTCATAATGGGTGCAAGTACCGAGCCACCAAGGAGTGTCGCTGGGTCCAAACTCTCAACCCGACCAGCCTTGACTTTCTCCTTCCGCTAGTCTGAAACTTGGGTACTAGGCTGTGACACCGGAGCTGACTGAGACCTGGTGACAGCACACGCCATCTGCGGCATCTGGCACCTTTCGAGCCACTCTTGCCCCTCCCTACTCGTGTCGGCCGCCCTCTCGGCAACGACTAAGGGTGGAACCTCGGAAGTGCGCACCGCAAAGTCGTTACCGAGAAGGAGGCCGACCCCCTCAACTGGCAATTTCTCCACAACACCCACATCCAACTCGCGTGTCACACCGTCCACCTCAAGTTCCACTCTGACCAGCGGGTAAGACCGCGTAGCATTGATGCCTTGAACCACCACAACCCAAGCTGCGTTAATAGGCTTGCCAGTGAAGTTCTTAACAAGTGTCAGGGAAGCGCCCGTATCACGCAGCAAATCGAGCCTATGCTCCACACCAGCCCACCTCACAGTGCCGTGCCCCCTATGACCACAAAAAACATCACGGACGGGTGACAAGCCCTCCTGCTGCTTCTGTACCGACTGTGACTTCGCAACCGATTGTTTAACCCGGGCAAACGCGGAAGACCTCAAAGACACACCGATGTTGCTCACTAGTGACACCACTGCTGTAGGCGGTGTGCTCGGACATGAGCGCGCAATATGCCCCTTCTTATGACACTTGAAACACTCCACTTGACTCTTGGAATTCCCCTGAGGAGGGTAAGGGCCATGGCCTTTCTTTAACAGGAAGGGTTTTGACTTGGGATCAAAATTGGCAACAGTACTCTTAAATGGGTAATTATTTGTGTCATTAATTCGGGGGGGTGGAGTGGTACGCCCCTTGTTACCTGCCTCAGCTCTCTGTGCAGATCCGGACCCACGAATCAATGACAACCTGAGGTCAGCCAGCTCAGCCGCCTCCTGCAGAGTTATAGGTTGCTTTTCTTTCAGGTTAAGAGTCAAGTCACTGCCAGTACATTTAAAAAATTGCTCCAACAACACTAATTGCTTCACTGCATCAAAAGTAGTTGCCTTCTCCGACCTCAACCAATTTTCAAACGCATCTGACAGCTCTCTAGCGTGTTCCTGGAAAGTACTCTCCTTTGTCTTAGGAACAGCCCTAAACTTCAGCCTATAGGTCTCTGGCTGCAAATCATACGCCCTCAGGACAGCCTCTTTCAACACCTCGTAGTCAATGCAAGACTCTAGGGGTAAAGCATCGTACGCCTTGAGTGCTTTCCCCGTCAATCGTGAAGAAACAAGGGCTGCCCACTTCTCCTCGGGCCATTGGTGTTCCCGGCACTTTTTTTCAAAACGGAGAAAGAATTCTTTAACTCCTAACTCATCAAACACTGGAACCAACTTTAATAGATGCGGCAGGGACTGGTCATGGGGTCGACCCCCCTGGACGAAACGGTTCCCCGTCACCTCTACACGAGTTTTCTCTAGGTCAACACCGGCACAATACCTTGCAGACTCATACTTGAACTCAGCTTCTTGCTGCTTGAGCTCAGCCTCATACTTATACTTGAGCTCAGCCTCATGCTTTCGCTGCTCATGCTCATGCCTTCGCTGCTCATGCTCATGCTCAGCCTGTCGCTCCTGCTGCTGCTGCATGAGCTCAGCCTCATGCTTAGCCTGTCGCTCCTGCTGCTGAAGTTTGGCGACCTCGAGCTGAAACAACATCTCGGAAGACAACCCCTGAGGAGGGGGTGCTACTACCGGGGACCCACCCCGTGAGTCACCTAGAGGCATACCCAACCGCCAGCGGACATCGGCCTGTGGGAACGTACCCGGCTCCGGAACCCGAGGGGGCGCCATGATAGGAGTCGAGTGGAATGGGGGCTGGGACAAAGGTGCCCCAGCTCCCGCTCCACCCGAAGCCTCATGTACCCCACCGAGCACACGGGTAACCAGCTCACCTCTCGACAAACCGCTAGTACCAGAAAACCCTGAGACCGTGGATACACACTGCAGTCCGTACCGGTCCAGTCCCGACACCGGTCCGCCGTCACAGGCTCCTCCAAAAAAATCAGAGCATCCTCCTCATTGTTCACCACCCGAACGCCGTCAACCAACTCCACCTTCTCCACCTCCTCGCCTGTCTCTCGCACTGTGCCCTCACTATACTCAGACCCGTCCAGTGACATGATGGAGTCAACCAAAAAATTCTCCAGTCAAGACAAAAGTAGCCAAACTCTCGCGTAGCTTTATTCACAAAAATTATTCGAAGATGTTTTTGAGTGCAATACTAGGTCACCAATAAACTCCAACAAGTTCCATATATCCTCAAAACAATGTCCACTGCCAACAATGCAAGAAATAAATTCAACCCCAAATGGCAATAAGATTTCTCCAAAAAAAAAATTGCAATATTCAGTTCACTATATACTGGTCTAAGGTCGCCATTTGTTACGACCGGCACTACAAAATAAACAAGGGCACTTAATAATGGACTAGATGATAGGCTATATCTGCAACAACGGTACGCTAATTCCAAACCCTCGAACTATTACGCCGGTGAACAAAACACTTAAACCCTCCAGAGTTAATCTACTGGATAACGGGGTATCAATTAACTGGGTTTTTTAGTGCACGTCTACAAAGGCTTTCCGGTGACGGCAAAGCCTACTCACAACAGGAGTACTTTACGTTAATAAAATGCTCTCTAGTAATAACAATGCTTAAATAAACTATAACAAGATTTAATAAAGGAGTATATGCTTACGTTAACTTTAGTGTGAGTCTGTACTCAACACTAAACTCTTCAATGCTCAATGAAAACACTGGAAGTCTAGTCCTACAGCAAACAGATATGGAATCTTCTGGAACGTCTGATGCTCTAAGATGCTCGTCAATATAGAACAGAAATAATGCAGGGGCAGGACACCGAAGCGTGTATCTTAAATACGCCAACAAGTAGGATACATATATATGAAACAAGGGAGTGCAACAACTCTGTGACAGCACTAATAATAGCCACTCAAAACAGTACTTCCTTAGCCAAAGTAACAGCCATACTGGGTAGTGCACTATGCATCAACCTAGGCTAAAATAATACGTGAATAATTCCTAAAGCATACGCAGTTAAAGTTAATAAACACAATGCTGTCTCTATTACTAATAAAGTCTAGCAGTGGCATAAAAGGTACAAGGAGGCTAGGCAGAGCGCAAGCATGCTCGTAGCCTACTGTCTCCCCTTGAACAGATTTCCCTTATGTTACGTTAAGGGACTAGTAGGCTCTCTTAGTAAGTCCAGATCTCAAGTATCTGGTCTTGCCCTGGCGCTCCACAAAGGTCAACAAAATGAGGTAGCAAGCATAGAAGTAAGAGTAGGCAAAAGCCCTTCACTTGTATACTGCTACACTCGCACAGGAAAAATATGCACAAAGGTTACAGGCTACCTAGCTTCGTCGAAGTCGTACAGGCTCTGACTTGCCATATACATAACTCAGATAACGACCAAAGATACCCTCCACTGTCTAGCATTAAATAGTAACAAAGAACAACTCAATAATTAGAAGCACCCAATGATAATATGACTCCATGTGACTATGACTAATAATCCCTAAAGCTAGTGCAAAACATATATGTGAGAACTGGTGCTGGTAATACGACTGGCCGACTATGGAAGTCGTATGCAGAACCAGAAGGGATAAGTAATTGAATAAAGATGAGAAGTATTGGAAAAGAAGAAGTTCAGAGAGAGAAACAGTAGTACAGGGGGTTAGATTGGGGACAGATTGCAAGGGACGTCTAGGACCAAGCACACCATGCCAAGCTCTAAGGAGACACGCGGGTAGGAGCCCCCCAGCACCAAACTGAGATAGCGGCACCCAATCACAGACCACTACGTCATGAAGAGCAGGCGTCATATGACGCGCCAGGCCCGCCGGCCAATCACGAGCGTGGGAACCTCCGCCCGAGCGAGGAAGGCACACGTACATACACACGCACAAAATACCACCTCGCTGCCTCCTTCGTTCTCTCTCTCCTTGCAATTCACACTACATATCTTATACTCTATCACTGATATAAAATACTTCCAAGTGTCACAGACAAGAATAAAGACCACCTCTGATATGTCTGTGACCTCATGAATACTAAGAAAGTAAGAACATCGGTCTACGATTATTATAGCCCATTTCAGTGCCCTGGCGAGCGCTAGCGAGTACGAGCACATTCTGGCAAGCTGGCCAGCGTAACAACTACTACTAATAATAATAATAATAATAATAATAATACTACTACTAATAATTATAATTATAATAATTATACTACTACTGCTGTTGCTACTACTATTATTATTCGTATTACTACTGTAATGTCGCGCTATAATTCTGCATATTTTAAGATACTTCACTATTTCCACCTGAGGAAAGTTTTAGAACTACAACACTCAACTGGAACACAACTGACTTCAATCATGAGAATCTAAATCAAATCAATCTCCACCAATGTCACAGAATACATAATTTCGGTTTACAAGTTTTATTTCATTTCCTTAGCTAGGGTACACAGCACATATAAAGTTTGTCTGAATCTTACTTATATAGAAATAAGTTCAGAAATGCATATAGAATAAATAACACTATTCCTAGATCATATATGAATAATAATAAATGTTATTCTTCATCAATAATAAGATCAAGTGAATACAAGATCATGAATATACATCAAAAGCATAAATGCACACAGAGCGGTTAGTCTCAAACAATAACTGATAACCTGAGTTTAGAAAACAAACTCGAGGTATAGTTCAGGTCAAGGTAGGTCAATAATACTGAGGGCATAGGTATTCAGTGATTGCAAGATATGGAATTTAGGATATCAGAAGAGGTGTAAATAACTGGGAAGTTGGATCGATATTTAGAGAATATAAATCTCTATCAAATTTAATATAAATACAAATGCAGATATTAGTTCAAGGAACTGAGGATAATTTAGTTTAACCTGTATGAAAGGGTGAAGTCTCGCCGTTGAGATATTAACGCGATGTGGTATAAATAGAAGTTAATAATTTACTTAATACACGCTTAGACTGAGTTTGAAGTCAGGAAGCATGAGTACAATAAGTTTAAATAAGAGACAAAATATATAGCACTCTCTGTGAACACTTATACAAGATTACGTACTCTGCTAATAATATAAAACATAAAACTAGATCTGTTAGGGTGTTCACAGGTATTTATGTGTAGCATGCAGGTAGTATTTCCGAATGAATATATCTATAACCCTTATAGGTAATATAGGAATATATATTACAAAATTACAAAGTATATAGATACATTAATCCCATGACAGAGTTTGTATGTTCTCTCGATACGAGGAACAGTTGCTAGAAGACGAGAATAATTATTCTCGAAGGTTTACGTTAAATACAACACATAACATATCTTATATAACCTTCGTAATAATCACCAAACGCATAAAAATCACAAAAACACTTAATTTGGGTTGGAGTATAGGAGAAAGCAGCTGTGAGAGATCTGGTCACACGTGGCGACTATAATGCAGTGTCCGTCTGCCTGTTTGCACCAGGGATAGACGATACCTTCACACGGTATAGCTAGAACGGGCACTTCTAGCACAACACGCTCTCTCTGTCCTCCAGCACTCCTTGCAGCTTGTAGGATACTTTTCAAGTGGTTTATGGCTAGCCCTTACGGAAGTATTCTCCGAATTGACTTGGTCACGTATACTCCAGCATTTGGGCTATAATAAGAACATAAGAACATAAGAAAATGGGAGTCTGCAGAAAGCCGATTGGCCTAAGCAAGGCAGATCCCTGTCCCACACAACCCCAATTCAATTACAAAGCCCAATTATAGGCTTCACACTCTAATACCCTGAGGATCATCTTACCAAAACGGTTAGAGATTAACTCAGGATTATGGAGGTCTGCAGAGCGCTGATTGGCCCAACCCGGCTGATCCCCCTTCACACCCAACCCTTCTCGTCCATATGCTTATCCAATTTTATCTTAAAGCTCCCTACAGTTTTAGATCCTACTATAGCACTTGGTAGTCCATTCCACCCATCTACAACTCTGTTACCAAACCAATACTTGCCTATATCTTTTCTGAAACGAAATTTATCTAATTTGAAACCATTGGTACGAGTTCTTTCGCTATCACTGAGCTTTAGTACATTTGCCATGTCCCCTTTGTTAATCCCACTAACCCACTTGAACACCTCTATCATATCCCCTCTAACTCTGCGTCTCTCTAACGAATGTAAACCTAATTTCTTCAACCTTTCTTCATACGAAAGATTTCTAATATTATGGATCATTTTTGTCATTCTACGCTGTACTCTCTCCAATGAATCTATGTCCATTCTGTAATAAGGACACCAAAATTGGACAGCATAATCCATGTGGGGTCTCACTAATGACAAGTAAAGTTTTAAGATAACATCAGCAGTTCTGTTACTCACACTCCTAGAGATGAACCCGAGAATCCTGTTTGCCTTATTACGAACGCTTATACACTGTTTTCTAGGCTTCAAATCATTGCTAACAAACACACTTAGATCTTTCTCGCAGTCTGAATTTTCTAATTCTAAATTAGCTAGTTTATATTTAACATTTGTTTGCATCTTCCCTATCTTTAATACCTTGCATTTGTCAATGTTAAACTTCATCTGCCAATTTACTGACCATTCATGTAAGGTATCTAGATCCCTTTGGAGGCACTCTATATCGCTATCTGAATCAATTGATCTCCCTATTTTAGTATCGTCTGCGAATTTACTTATCCTACTAGTTATACCTAAATCTAGGTCATTTATGTATATAAGAAACAACAGGGGACCTAATACCGATCCCTGGGGGACACCACTTTTGACTGCTCCCCATTCTGACTTGGTACCATTTATGCTGACTCTCTGCTTCCTACCAATTAGCCATGACCTAATCCATCCTAACAATATTAATCCTAACAATATTATCCTAATACTACCACTATGTCTATTCCTACTATTAATACTACTACAGTATACTACTACTACTATTACTAATAATAATAATAACAATAATAATAATAATAATAATAATAATAATAATAATACAAATATTATTATTAATAACAACAATATATATCATCAACATCGTCATCATCATCATCATCATCTTATTTAGTTGAGCATAAAGCCACATACTGTACATGGGATCGTGTACTACTTTATATAGTGTACAGTATATAACGAAGAAGTAAAATATAATTGCGAATGATCCTTCTCAGTTACTCCCCCAGAGTTGAAAGAGTGACAGGGCCAAAATCAAGGATCTTTCGTGACAAAAATGTCTGGACACACGAAGTTTGAAGCAATTTTATTCATAGGAAGAGCGAAAGACTGATTCTGGGAGAGAGTTCAAGAGCTCAGCTGTTGAATAGAAGAAAAACTGAGTAACGTTTCTCTCTTGGGTTGGAGAGTTACACAGAGTAGGGGTGAGATTGTGTTGCAAGACGGGTACCACATGCCCTATGTAGAGGACGTGGTACACACTGGGAAAGCTCTGAGGAACACTGATTTTTATAGTAGCGATAGAATAGCGAGAGAGATGCAGCAGTGTGGCGGAGTGAGAGAAATTGCAGAGAGTTGGTGAGTGGACAAGAGTTAATGATACGAAAGGCCTTCCTTTCTACTTTGTATATATATATATATATATATATACAGTATATTTACCGCGTTTCACATAACCCATTACCAAACCCAGAAACCGAAGTATAACAATTGTTTCCACAAACCGTTACACATCCATTTTGCACATGGAAAACTTTTCAATATAGTTTTATATTATCTTCCCCCAATGTCAGTCAAGTGCGTAAGTTTGTGTTTTCCACCAGAAACTCCAGTCAGTATTTTTGATTGTCAATTTAAGCGAATAAAATACAAATGCAAAACTACAATAGGCATTGTTCATCATAAGGACAGATGGTCCAGCTCTATCAAACAATGTAAACATGCACACTGTGGGAAATGCTCGTACCGTTTACTTCTGAAAAGATGAAGTACATTCGTGTTTGTGAGCGAGCATATATTTGTTTAGTTATTAATATAAATAGTGCAGTCACGCAATTTAAACAAGCTATAATAAAATATATGAGCATATATTATTTTGAGAGGCGAGATGATAATAATCAACTTAATTTATCAAAATTTAAGAGCAAATTCCACAAGCAGAAATGTAAACCAATTCTATCCTATATACAGTATATTGCTATAATTGTTTTAGCTTAGGAAAACCTCTGGAAATCTGTATGGCAAACCACTATTTTATATATGTGTTTTGTACTGACTCCATTATTGGTTTACTTATTGGTGTCATCTGTCTGGCTTCCCTCACTATTTCAGTTTGTCTCTCCTGCACAGAGAATTATCTAGCTAAGTGTCACAAATACCTCCTCCTATATATTTCACTACACTAAACAGAGACACCACGCTTCTTTAGAATACACTAAAAACATGTTAATTACGCTTTCAAATTTGGGGGAGACACTTGTTACAGGCATCTTTGCTATTGGTCTCCTTTATGCACATAACAAAAACAAAAAATAAATTAATATATATTATACAGTATATATATATATATATATATATAAATATATATATATATATATATATATATATATTGTTACGTGTGTCCCAGCTAACTCCATAGATGCACAACAGGCCTATCTTGGGTTGGGGAGTAAGTAGACACGCTGTAGATATATAGGTTCTTATTGAGAAGGATATGGGATACAGGCACGAAGCAGAGCCTACAGGGTGATAGCTCTGTCTCGTGGTACACAAACATGTATTGGCCCTCTGGTGAGAGGAGCCCCAGGCTTGAGTTGCTAGAGTGGCTATATGACATAACTAATATGACTGCCTGGATGCTAACATGAATCTTACTCATAGAGAGATATTACATATGCATAAGTGACTGTACTAGATATGAAAGTGATACTGTGCAAGGTACATCATATACATACACCTCCCTCCCCCCTCACGCTCGCAGTTCATTCTCGAGCGGACTCTTTCCGCGTGGGGTAACTTGGGGGTCAGAAGCTAAGGACTGTTCAGCGTCATTGAAAGGGCCCACAGGGTTGAGGGAGTCACCAGTTTGGGGCACGGGGCGGAGGAATCGACGGTTCCGCCACCACACACGGCCACTAGGGAGATGTACCTCATAGGCCCGTGACCTGCCAAGGCTCATCACAACCCCCACCTTGTCCCAGCGTTTCGTGGTCGGGTCTTGAATCCGCACTTGCTGACCGACACGTAACCTGGGAAGGGGTTGTGTGTGCTCATCGTACCGGGTCTTAACCTGCTCGGCACGGTCGGCTGCACGTCTATCACAGTCCTCGGCCTTGGCTTGCCATTCCGCAGCAAAGGACTTGGGATGGGCCGGGAGGCATGTCCTAAGAGGATGACCATACAGGAACTGGGCTGGGGAGCGGCCTGTGAAGTTTGGAGTATTCCGGAGTTCCAAGAGACCCCGGTTGAAGTCCTCACAGTCAATGTTGCCAGAGGGTGCAGTCTTTAAGGTGTGGTGCTTGAGAGACTTCACCGCAGCCTCGGCATGGCCGTTCGCCTGTGGGTAATGCGGTGATGTTACCACATGACAAACTCCCCATCGCTTTATAAAGTCCCGGAACTCGTGGCTGGTGAATTGTGGGCCCCCGTCGGTCCTCAGACAAAGGGGCACACCAACTTCCCAGAAGTAGCGACAGAATATCCTGATGGTCGCAGAGGCGGTTGTGTCGCCTGTGCAGGGGACAACAACAGGCCACCCCGAGAGACGGTCGACGACTACCAGGAAAGACTTCCCGGCGACCATGAAAAAGTCGGCCGACACAGACTCAAAGGGCCTTGTAGGGTTGTCATCATTCATGAGTGGTTCCTTCTGGAGGCTAGGTTGAAGGATCTGGCACGACTCACACGCTTGAACAGTGTTGGTGATGTCGGAATCTATCCCCGGCCAGAAGACAGCCTGCCTCGCCCTGCGTTTAGTGGCCTCCACACCACGGTGGCTGTCATGAAGATGCTGTAGGGTGCGTCGGTGGAGGGCAGCAGGAACCACGATCCGAGCTCCATACAGGACGAGGTCATCATCAGCGTAGAGTTCGTCCCGTATCTTCCAGTATGGGAGCAAGGAATTGTGAAGGTCGTATCGGTTGGCAGGGAATCCTGAGGTCACACAGTCGAGTAGACGAACATACGCAGGGTCCGCTCTTGCCGCGACCCGGAGATCCTGTAGCGTCCTGTCTGCGTCTGGTGCCGAAGATCGTACCGAAGATCGTCCTGAGTTGATAACGTCCTTGGTTGTCACTATAGTCCTGAGGTAGGTGACGGCGTCGGCACAAGCGATCTCATCCTCCGGCGTGGGGCGGCTGACCGGGGCTCGAGACAGGGCATCAGGGATGCAGAGCAACTTGCCGGCATGCCACACGGCCTTGAAGATATAGGGTGAGGTCTTCTCCTTCAGGCGTTGGAGGCGGGGATTCTCCATAGCGTCCAACATGTAGTGATTGATGATAGGGATGAGGGGGCGGTGGTCAGTCATCAGTGTGAAATCCTGTAGACCCTGTAAATACAGTCGACACTTGGACATGGCCCAAACAGCAGCCAACATCTCCAACTCGATAGTAGCATAGCGGGTCTCAGCGTCCGCCAGGAACCGAGAGCCACACTGGATGAGCCGCAGGTGGCCACTGCCGTGGTCCTGCAAGAGGGCATACCCAATGCCGTTGAGTCGCGATGCATCAGTCTGAAGAATGGTGGGTAGGTCTGGGTCGAAGTGTGCGAGAACAGGAGGACTGACAAGGGCTAACTTGACTCGCCTGAAGGCCTCATCGTGGTCAGGAGTCCACACAAATGTCCTCTTTGGGCTCATCAAAGGGCGGAGGGGCTGAGCGGCGGCGGCGATGTCAGGGGTAAACTCTGCCAGCTGGTTGACCAGACCCAGGAATGACCTGAGGTCGGTCAAGTTGGTTGGTGCCGGAAAGTCCCCGATTGCAGCCACTTTGCTCGTGTCAGCCGCAATACCATCCCCTGAGAGGGTGTATCCACAGAAGTCCACTGAAGGTGTGGCAACCACAAACTTGCTCTTGTTGAGGGTAATCCCGAACTTGCGGCACCTAGTCAGCACTTCATGGATGCGGTCGAGGTGAGACTTGTAGTCCTCATCGTACAGCAGTATGTCATCCACGACCTTAGTGCACCTCTGCACACCTTGTAGTGCTATATCACCCCTGTAGCAGAAGGCGTCGCCCGTAGCTGTGAATCCCATGGGTCCTCTGCAATGCTTGAAGCGTCCATACGGCGTGATGAAGGTGGTCAGGTGCTGGTCCTCTTCAGCCAACTCCATCTGCCAGTAACCACAGAGGGCGTCCGCAGTGGTGAAGTAGCGAGCTCCTCGGTCGACACCACGAACTGCTGCGGAGGGAGTAGGCGAAGGGTGAGCTGGTCGGGACACATGTTTGTTGAGTTTGGAGAGGTCGACGGTGATGCGCACTCCTCCGCTGTCCTTACCAACAACGACGAGGGGGTGGCACCATTCTGAGGGGTTGTCTCCAGCAGGCTTGATGATGCCCTGGGCCACCATGGACTCAAACTCTCGCTTGACTTGGTCCCTAAAGGCAAAGGGAATCTGTCAGGGAGTATGGATGGCGAAGGGCTCAGCTCCCTCTTTAAGATGGATCCTCATGGGTTGACCCACCATAGGCTTGAGGGGCACAGTCTTTAGGTCGTCTTTGGACATCAACACGTCGCTAAACTCCCGCAGGAAGTAATTCTTGGCTTCAGCGGGCGACGTGGAGACTGGAAGTGGAGTAGCCTTACACCTGTTGACGTGCTTGACCTCTTGTATGGGCGTTGGGAATGCCAGAGGTATGATGGCTAACTCCCTGCAGTGGCTGTATGAAAGCAGAGGAGTCTGGACACCCTCGTGCACATGGATCAGGGCAGTACACACTCTCTGTCCCAGGGTGAGGGTAGCCTGAAATACCCCCAGAGCAGGTGCCATCGGGGAGCCGTCCGCCGTGAACGTTGTCGTGGGCGAAGGGGCTCGCAGGCTGCTCATGGGGATAGCCAAATCCTCAAGATGACGCCGGCCAATCACGGTGACGTCAGCGCCCGTGTCCGGTAACATCCGTAGGCGGGATGTAGCGTCGCCAAAGGAGAGGGTAACACAGATGGGTTGCGGCGTCGAAGCTGTAGAAGGAGTCGATCCCACCTGACGACAGTTATTACTCCTAGCGTCGGGGGGCTTGCCAGAGTTGGAGGGGGCACCCGTATTGCCTGGGGGGCCACCTTGGCATCTTTCCTTCTTCTTAGTCGACGGACAACACTTATCATAATGCCCCAGAAGACAACAGGTGCGGCACTTAACCTTGTGAGCAGGGAACTTAGCTGTCCAAGCCCAGTGACCGTGGCGCCCACAGTTGTTACAGGTGCTGCCAGCAGCGGGACACTTGTCAGGCCCGTGTCGGCGAGAGCAACTCTGGCAGGCATCAGCTGCATTCGATGGAGGCTTGGGGGTTGGGTCCTGTCACTGCCCTGTTTCTTGTTTTTCTTGTATGAAGAGACGGCCCTTACTTGTTCATGGGGCGCACTAATGGCCGTGGTCGCAGATTTGGCAGCCTCATACGAGCGGCACGTAGTGACGACATCCTGTAGTATTGACTTGGAGTCCAGGGCGATGAGTTTCTGGACTAACTCATTGTCCCTGAGGCCCATGAGGATGATAGTCTTGAGTTGTGTCTCCACACAGATGGGTGAGTTACCAGGGCACACATCCACTTCTTCTGCGAGACGTTTGAGGCGGACGTAGAACTCTGCAAAAGTTTCCCCTTCATGCTGTCTGCAGCTCAACAATTCACGACGCCGGAGTGCCTCATTCCTTAGACTATTGATATGAAGCTGCAGGGTGTCCAACACCTCTTCAACAGTCTTGTCTGTGGAGGGAGCGATCTGGAGGGTGTGTTCTAAGACACGCTGCGTCTCGAGAGTCGGGCACACTGCGTAGTTGTATCATCTGTTTGGCCGCAGGCAGGTTGGACAGGTCCACCATGACAGCATAGTCGTCCCAGCATCTCCTCCACTCCCGGAACATCTGGAATGTAGCGTCAGGCTTCAATGGTGGAGGTGTCTGGGCCGTAGCCTTCTGTGGTGGAGGAATGTGTGAGGGATGTGGAGAAGAATGTGGCTGCTGTCTGCGAAGGTGACCAGCAGGTGTGGAGGAGTCGGGAGGGGTCCTGGTGGGAGCCAACAGCTGAAATAAGCTCTGGAACTCCTGTCTCCTTATAGCCTCATCATGCCTGCGAGACTCCTCCAGGACACGATCTCGTCGGGCCTCCTCCTCTTGTCTCCTCTGCTCGTCATACCTGCGAGACTCCTCCAGGTATTTGAAAAATTGCAGGAAATCAGCTGAAGAAGGGGCTGAAGGTGTGGTTGGGGACTGAGGGTGCTGATAATAAGGTGTGTATTCCTCCCCATCATAAGGCAAGTTTGTTCCTGCCCCTTCGTCCTGTACATCACCAGAGTCTGACATCTTGTGTGGGTGACAGACAGACAGGGAGATAACAAACACACAGTTATTAGCCTCTCACATATACAAGTGGGGTATCAAAATGACTGGCAAAAACAGCAGAATATTTAGAATACACACCAGCTGTATCCTCACCAATGTATAAAACCCAATTACAATTAGCACTGAAGGGAATGCTTGGGTGATGAAATAAAAGTTTGCCAGTTGTGTGTGTGCCCAGTGTGTGTGCGTGCGTATGTACCGAGCGGTGGAGCGCGGCCTCCCTCACCTCAGTATCTTGCTGGCAGTCAGAGGGGGAGGATCTCACGCCCCGCTCTCTCGTGGCTCGGACTTGTGCGGGCGTTATGCTTATGTCACACACAATACATATAAAATAAAGCACACAATATAGCACTGGCACATATAATATCACTGGCACTGCACTGGGAATGTCGGCACCGCACTGTTGAGCACTATAACACTGTAATCCAAGCAGTGAGACGGTGGCTGGGATGCAGGGTGTGTGGACAATGGCGGCTGGCGGCGTCTGGCGAAATCCACATAAACTTCTCTTAATACACACTGCGCCATGTTATGTGTGTCCCAGCTAACTCCATAGATGCACAACAGGCCTATGTTGGGTTGGGGAGTAAGTAGACACGCTGTAGATATATAGGTTCTTATTGAGAAGGATATGGGATACAGGCACGAAGCAGAGCCTACAGGGTGATAGCTCTGTCTCGTGGTACACAAACATGTATTGGCCCTCTGGTGAGAGGAGCCCCAGGCTGGAGTTGCCAGAGTGGCTATATGACATAACTAATATGACTGCCTGGATGCTAACATGAATCTTACTCATAGAGAGATATTACATATGCATAAGTGACTGTACTAGATATGAAAGTGATACTGTACAAGGTAAATCATATACATACCGGTACATATATATATATAATGAAAATAATAAAAACGCACTGGGTAAATATCTTGTGCTCATATTGACTTCCGATCATTACATTGTTATTATATACCCAGGAATATGGCAACAGTTTTGCACAGATAGTCTCTACAGTGAAATTTAGCTTTGTTATGGAGCGGTTTGTTTTTTGTAGTTCAGTTTCTGCCTAATGTATAGCCCCATTAATTTGACATTTTAACTCTTTAAAAGAGGGCATGTTTGTTGACATGACCATGCTGCTTGGCGGGTATATTTACCGAAAACTAGCCTCATTCCATGCTCTTTTTCATGCATAGACAAGAGCCAGAGCGTAATATAATTATATATCCGCGAAAGGGCGATAATTGAACTTTCCAATGACACCAAAATCATCCTTGTATGACCACGGGTTATCTTATAGCGATCGTGTAACCGGAGGTGAAAATACCCTAAAATAATGTAATTTCCGTAGTTTTTTCCTTGTCTCGCGTGTTCCGGTGATGGTGGGCAGGCATAATACGTGTCAGAGACGGGCCAGCGGTGGTGCCGAGTGGTCCAAGTCCAGCTATCCTCCTCCCAATGCGCAGACTCTCTCTCAGAGCTCATAACGTCCTCAAAATGGCACCTGTCATATGATGGGCACTGCAGGGGTGGCCAATATTCTCTCGCCTGTCATATGATGTTTACCGTCGGTTAGGTGTTAAGACGTTTGCTCCGTTAGTTTGGCGATATTAAAGGGCCTGTCACTCTATGACGACATAAGTGCCGATGCACCACGACTTAACGAGTGCCGTGTGTCGGGACCGATGCTTGGCGGGTGATAGAGATTATTGGGATGCATAGCACACGCGGCACACAGACTGCGACTTTTATACGCTGCAGCATCATCAGATACATAGTCGACGGGATCGAACGGCCTCCTGCGGCGACATTCGGGGAGTGTAAAAATATAAAGGCCAATGACTGGCGCTGGCATGCAGGTATCACGCCGGTGGCTAGTGCTGGACCCCTCCTATCGAGCACGTACCCGGGTGCAGACGCTCGGCGCAGGTCACAATACGGCACTGATGCTCACAGTGTCACATTATCGCTGATTTTTTGTGTCGGCTACTGTACCCGACTAGATAAAAAAAAAGGCCGTGCCGCATATAAAAACCAGCGCCCCCGACAGCCCCAACCTCATTCACACTATTCCCGTTGTACCGTCACGTCCTTCTCCATACCATGACGTCCTTCGCTATACCACCACGTCCATCGGTGCCTACCGGCACGTCCTGCATTGCTCCAACTACCCGCACATGTACCCTCAACTACCTAAAAATTATACTATTACTTGAACAGGACAACACAGAGACTGAGATAGATATTGGCGCCTTCTGACGCCTGTGCCTCCATGTGTTGTGTCCTGTGCCTCTCCGTGCATCCCCTATCGAGAAACTTGTGACGCTCAGGTGCCGCACCATTATTTTTGATGTCGTAATAAGGCCGCCACCTCACGCAACCCCAAAGAGACCTACCTTACACCGCTTTGTGACGTAGAATGATCGGCTGTGTCGCTACGTTGGTCGCATAATAGCCGCCGCCACTCAGCGACGCTGTCCTGCATCCATCGCCATGACCACACAATCCCCGACTCAAGCTTATTCGAATTGAGCATGTCAAACTTTTTTCAACTCCCGGGCTGACCCGTTCCGACCCGTACCGTGTTCCTACATGAGTTGCCATCCATTACCAACGCGCGCAGCATTAGGTGCCGACCTCGTTAAAACCACTAAATTGTGGTGTGTCGGCACCTAATTAGGCGTACTGTGACAGGCCCTTAAGACTTTTGTGCCATTTAGGTGTCGATTTTATCCTGGCGAGTGATAGTGAGCCTGAAAAAGCAAATCTGCATTAAGCACACTGACCCAAGCAAGAAACATGCCTTTCACACCCAATGAGCCAGTCTTAAAACTCTCCAACTTAAGCTTGAAAATTATGACCAAACTTAGCTGATCACAATACTATACACTGTATATTTTCATCTGATGGTAAATTTCCACACAAAACAGCCTGATGGTAGTCTCCAGCGATTCAATCCTAGGAATCGAATCTCTGAATCGAAAAAATATGAAGATTTTCCAGGTCTTGTTGTATATCCATTCCACACATTCCCCTTTTGAAACTAGTGTCATGTTTCTGTTTCCCCCTGTTACAATGTTTTTTTTGTTTTTATATATATACGTGTGGCTGTGTGAGATACATTTCCGCAATCACATGCACAATTTTCGCTTGCCAATTAACTGACTCACTATTATATATTTTCCATATTTCAGGATTTTGTTTTGTTCATAGTAAAATAGTCAATGACTATCGGAAATGAATTATTTGATAAATGCTCACAGTTTTACCCTCTACTTAATATTGCTATTTGTTGTGAACGTGTATATGTTAATCTCTATCATGATTTACATAAAATTGGTATTCGAACTTTATCATTACGCTATTACTGTTAAGAATAACATAGCAGATTACAGCCCCTAATTTAAACAGTTTAAAACAAACATATTTTCCGATTACAAATTATATAATTTCACCATAGGTAGACAAACGAAATAATCACAAATCAAGTCAGGTTTTCCAAACTTAACAAGAAATTAGATTCAGGAAACATTTCTAGATTTTAACCAAGGTTAAAATCTATATCAAGTATTCCTGTGCAACTATTATGGCTTTTCCTAAACTGAGTCAAAGTCAATGAGAGCCACACACACGACAAGTTAAGTTCAAGTAATGAAGCACAGACATTGATTATGCGATACGTGAATATAAAGTGAAGTGTATAAATGTGGCTACAACTATTCCTGCTCTATCCAAACCCTGGCTTTCTCGAAGCCTTTGAATGACCGTGGTCAGATATTTGAGTTTCGACCACTCAAGTCAGACCAATCTTTTCTTCCTGTTACAGTGTGACCAGGGTGGACAAGTATGGATGAGAGAGAGAGAGAGAGAGAGAGAGAGAGAGAGAGAGAGAGAGAGAGAGAGAGAGAGAGAGAGAGAGAGAGACTTAAGTTCACTAATCTGGATCAATATCGTTTGCAAATATCCTATTTTGTTATGGCTATTAATTACCTTATTTAATCCATGAATATCATTAAATGTTTTGCATGGGTAGTGTATAAATTTTAATATTGTGTTATTTCATCTGGTGCCAAATTTGTGTTCGACATAGAGTGAACGGTTATATTTAGTATACGAAAGAATTATAAGATCTTGTTGATGAGCAAACCAAATTTCCTTCAAAAATTTGCTTTCGGTTTATTTTGTTCTCCAATATATGATTACAGGATTGTGTTATTTTCTCCAAAGACATACACAGGTAAACAAAAACAAATAACTATACCATTACGGGTCCATGAAACCAAAGGAAGCCATACACCTTTCCCATGATAATAATACTTCTGGTTGTTGTTGTTGTTGTTGTTCCCCAAGCTGCCTGGCCGAACAGCCCCAAGGCCCCGAGTAAGGCCAAGGCCATAAACGAGCGACCCCACAGAACCCTCCCTGCCGACCACAATAAAGCCTGGGTGACCGAAGCCACTCCATGGCGGGGGGCTGAGAGGGTGCGTAAACGCCCGGGAAACCAAAGCCCCACCCAGGGCCCTGTGCCCCTCAGCAATTATGAAGAGAAAGTTGAGGGGCAAAGGAATAATGTGACGCTTTAGCTTCCAATCTTGGTAGATTGGGAGGTCAATCCACGGAAGAGACGCCGTCACTCGAGATCTAGAAAATATATAAGTAAAAGGAACAGTCAGAGTAAGCTATGGGTATGGCAGAGATCGCTCAGGTCTCACTCTGATAGACCAGCCCATCACCAGAATACTTCTGGTAAGCGATTATGTCAACTTATTGTCTTTCATACATTTGTTTATATTTGCTTATAATTTGTGTTTAGTCAGCCCTTAATTAGTTTTGTTTTTCAGTTAGGGGTTAACTAAGCATATAAACGTGCCTAATTGAAACATGCACACCAATATGATCAGTAGCTTTAACCCTTAACTGGCGGCACCCGGCTATTGTCGAGTGAAATAAATGTGGCCTATGTGGTGGGTCACGGCTATTGTCGTGTGAAATTTTGAGCACGTAATGTGCTCTGAGAGAGAGCGGAGCGGTGGTAGGAGCGTAGGTTACCTCATGACTGCTCGCCACGGTGGCCGTGGAGCTACTGAGATGTACTCCTTTGTACTCCACCCTCTCTCACTCGTTTCACACGTAATAATGTAAGAAAATTACCGTATTTTACCGATTTTGCCCTTCGGTTGCACGATCGTTGCAAGACAACCAGTGATCGTAGAAGGATGGTTCTGGTGTCATTGGAAAGCTGAATTAACGCCCTTTCACGAATACATACTTGTATTACGCTCTTGTTTATGCATGAAAATGAGCACGGAAACAAGCTCGTTTACGGTAAAAACCCCCGCTGGGCGGCACAGTCAAATATACTCCTCCACCTGCTCTTAAGGTGTTAAACATAGGAAAGTTCTTAGACTCACCTCCCCCTCTTTTTTGAGAGCGGAGATGGAAGGGATCGAAGAAAAAGAAACTGGATTTGTTTGTATGTGTAAGAACAACAAATACAGAGCTGCTTGTTTGACAGCATCAAGGTATTTGGGATATTGTAGGCACTAATCGAGCAGGGCATTACCCAGTGGAGGCCGGCCACATACGAATATGATAAAGATTTGCTGGAACTCCTGCTGCATTTGCCTGGCTTCTCCCACTGTTTCTATTTGTGCTTCACCTACACAGAAAATAATCCAGCTAACTCTCACACACATCTCCTCCTCCTTTTCATTTCACTACACTTAACACGAACACTTCACATCTTTCCAAAACGTCTAAATTACCTATAATAGACTTTGATTTTGGCTTTCTGTCGCTCTTTCAACCTTTGAGGGAGACACTTGTTATGGATGACTTTACCTTTTGTCTCCTTCATATACATAGATAAAAATCCCATTAGAGTCCAATTGTCTGGACATGCAGAACTTGAGGCAGATTATGTTGTAGGATGAAGGAAAAATAGTTTGAGGGAGAGCGTTTCAGGGTTTACTTGATAAGTGGAAGAAAGACTGGGCATATTCGTTCACTCTTTGGTTAGAAAGATTTAGAGAGTAGGGGTGGGAATGTGTTAACATTGAAGGAAGGTAGTTTATACATTAGAGATTTGTACCAGACTCTATAAAAGGTTTTCATTGTGTTTAGTGCAATAGAGAAGGTTTCACCGAAGTCCCGAAGGGAGGATGACCAAGAGTTAGTAAGATAAGATTGAAGATCGCCAGTAGAGCCACTCTTAACCCGGGAACTGCTGGAAGACTCTTAAGAGTTCCCCCGGCGGACTGCGGGAAGACTCTTAAGAGCCAGAGAAAACAAAAATCAACTTTAAACATCGAAAAAAAAAAAAAAATGTTACCCCTGGGCCATGCAAAATATCACTCCTCTACCTCCCCTCCTTCCCCACTTTCCTCCCCTCCTTCAGTTATCACCTATTTTCCCTGTTATTCCCTTATTCTGAGGTATATTTTCGTGCTAACATTAGCGAGTTGGTAGCAGGGTGTTGTCATCACTGTTAGCAAGCGAGTGCAAGAGAGAGAGAGAGAGTATCGATCGACTGTGTCTCAGTGGCCTTGGGGGAAATTGGCGGGAAAACAGGTTGTCTCACCCATACATTATATAACTCGCGGCCTGTATCTCCGATTTTGACCATCCAAACGCTGTTTTCACTCGTTTTATTGTTGTTTCAGGTTAATACCTTTATAATCAATCCATAATAGGTGCATATGGATAAGTATTAATGCTATATATGGTAAAATTAATATTTTAGTGATGGAAACAGCTCAAATACGTCAGCACAGGCAGAGGTGTCTAATTACCCCCATGCGCACTTCTTAGGTTAACCCCGGAAAGAGGCTAGGACTCTTAAGAGGTTTTACTGGGCGAAGGCACTGGGACTCTTGAGTTTAGGCATATTAAATGCCTTTCAAAACACCCCACTGGCACTCAAAACAAAGCAATATGTGATTAGGAGAGATAATTCCCCTCCGTACCTTCTATCACTCCTCCACATGTGTCACCCCCCCCCCCTTCCCCTGCTTTCCTCCCCTTCTCAATTATCCGGTATTTTCCCTATTATTCACGACATTTATCAAGTATTTTCGTGCAAGGATGGCTGGGAGAGAGGGTGGTGGATGGGAGAGTGTATCTCCGACCCTCTAAGCCAGTCTCAGACCTCCCCTTGTCTCTCAGTACCATGCGAGACACGAAAGAGGGAGGGTGTGTCGCTCTCGCAGGTCTGGGTCAAATTACGACCGCAGGGCTAAAATATATGATTCATACCAGCCAATTGCTGTTACCACTTGTTTTATTGCTTTTCAATGTTCATATGCTCATTGTAAAAGTAATGTAGGTTGTAACATCCGTACCGACCGGATGTCATGTGGCCAGACCAACCTGTTGAACGTCACTTTACAATTACCTCGTGGCAACAATTCGCCTTGCTTACGTGACCAGAGAGAGAGATAGAGAGAGAGAGAGAGAGAGAGAGAGAGAGAGAGAGAGAGAGAGAGAGAGAGAAACCAGCCAAGTTTGGGGGGAAACAACTGAACGAGGCGGAACCAGCTCCCTTCTCCCTACTGCCCCAACCACTCACGGGGCCTAGTTCACCTGCTTCTCGTCCGTGAATGGCTGACACCAGCAGCCTATTTTATTGGTTTCGGCACCTGTTTCCTGCCTTCTGATTGGATAGCTTGGTCCGAGAAATTATATATAAGCCGGAGATTTGATAGTTAAAGGCAGTACATTTCTAGCTGGGGAATTGAGCAGTGTGGTGGGGAGACGAGACAGACTTCAAAGGCTTGTATATTATTATGTGTTAAGTTGTGTACCATAGTGACCTCTTACACGTTAGCTAGGGATTATTTGTGACTATTAATTAACCAGAGGTATGTCGAAAACATACACTCATATGCTTTAAGATTTTGTGATTGGAGAAATAATTTTACTTTACTGTTTAATTTACTTGGAGAAATCATATATGTTTAATTTACTTGGAGAAATCATATATGTTTAATTTACATGGAGAAATCATATATGTTTAATTTACTTTGAGAAATCATATAGGTTGGATTGGAGAATCATATATGTTTAATTTAATTGGAGATATATATATTTTGAATTACTGTTTAATTTTGGTGATTAGAATTAATGTTTGATTCAGAGATGATTTGTGATTGAATATTATACTTTACATATTAACAATTAACTAACTTGATGTGATGTAAAGCTATTGTCATTCATAATTAAGGATTAAGCCTTGTATAAGTTAAATACTTACCTGACTATTATTCTTTAATTTGTACTTTATTGAAATCAGAACGTATGCAAAACGATCCTGAAACTCTATCATAACTTTCATTGCTTAATATTTTGATTAATTATAAAATGCCTTATTTACGTTTATAAATATAATTCCCTTTTATATGTGACTTTATAATATTTCCTTACCATTTTTATTTAGTCAAATGTCTTTCTGTAATAAGAATAAATAATATGATAAAATACTAAAGGAGAATAATAATAATAAACTAAGAATAACGAGATAACATAGCAAGAGTAAAACAATCTTTAAAGGGTTAAGGGGAGGTTTTTAGTGTTTTTCCTAGACTTCCATTAAGCTTGAAATTACACCCCCATGACCCCATTTCAATATAAATGTTTACATTTTTCGGTAGAAAAATTTCCCGGCCAAAGGCCGGTTCCTCTTAAATTACAGGCTCGCTATCGCTCGCCAGGATAAAATCGACACCTGAATTGCACGAAAGGTCTTAATATGGGGTGAAAGTTCTTGAAATCGCTAAACTAATGGGGCAAACATTTTATAATATCAAAAGCAATGGGGCTAAACATGAGGGAGAAAGGGGTCAAGAAAAAAATCCCTCCAGTGGAGATCTCCCCTTAACAAACTTAAATTAATTATATATAAAAGATCTTAATACTTTGCTGATAATCAAGATCTTAAAACTTTGCTGACATAACAAACTTTTGTATTCGTAATTAATAGCCTCTTTCATATTAAAACATTCAATGTAACTTTAAATAGTTTACTGATTAAATATAATTGAAGTGTATCAATAAGTGTAGTAGAGGGAATGAAGATTCCGAGAGACAGAAACGAGCGAGGTACGTGGAGAGTAAGAGGGTGGTGAAGAGAGTAGTGAAAGAAAGTAAGAGAAGAGTAGATGAGGAATTTGGAAGGAATCTGAGTGTAAAATGGAGGGAGAGTAAGAAACTGTTCTGGAAAGAAGTCAAGAAAGTTAGGGAAGGTAGCAAGGGAAACAGTAAGGGTGTGAAAGATAAGAATGGGAGAATGCTAGCCGAGAAGCAAGAGAGAGTCGAAAGATGGAGGGAGTACTTCAGTGAGTTGCTAAATGAAAGGAATGAAGAGCCAGCAAACATAGCTGGATATGGTATGGGAGGGAGAAGAAGAGAAGTTGGAGGAGGAGGTGGGGATCAGGAGGTCAGAAGTGTGGGAAGCCATGAAAAGAGTGAAGTTGGGGAAAGCACCAGGAACAGATGGAGTGTGGGGAAATGTTGAGGTATGGTGGTGAGATAGTGATAGAATGGGTATGGAAAATGTGCAAACTAGCATGGGAGAAGGGGGAGTGCACCCGATGACTGGAAGACTGGCATAATAGTCCCCCTATATAAGGGCAAAGGGGAAAGAGGAGTGTGTGGTAACCACCGAGGAATATGTCTTCTAAGCGTAGTAGGGAAGGTATACAGTAGGGTAGTGATTGAGAGAGTGAGAGTGAGAACGGAGAAATGGATAGCCGACGAGCAGGGAGGTTTTAGGAAGGGAAGAGGATGTGTAGATCAGATTTTTACCCTGAATTGTGTTGTGGAGAAGTATCTGGAGAAGAAACAAAAGGTGTATGTTGCCTTTATGGACTTGGAGAAGGCCTATGACAGAGTGGATAGAGAAGGTTTGTGGAAAGTACTTAGAATATACGGAGTAGAGGGCAAGTTGCTGAAAACAGTGAAGAGCATGTATGAGGGTGCAAAGGCGGCAGTACGTGTGGAGAGTGAGCAGAGCGAGTTCTTTGACCTGAATGTTGGTTTGAAACAGGGTGTGTGATGTCCCCGTGGTTGTTTACTGTATATATGGATGGAGTTATGAAAGAAATACTATCAAGAGCAGTGGATGTTGGTGTATCGCTGAAAAGGGAGGGAATTGAGTGGAAGCTACCTATACTGCTGTTTGCGGATGATACAGTTCTGATGAGTGATAATGAATGGGAGTTGCAGGGTCTGGTAAATGAGTTTGGAACAGTGTGCGAAAAACGGAATTTGAAGGTAAATACGGGGAAGAGCAAGGTTATGGTCTTCGAAAAGGGTGAAGTCACAGAGTGTGAGGTGAAGCTGAACGGTCAGGCTATGGAGATCGTCAACTCTTTTAAGTATCTGGGCAGTGTGTTGAGTAAAGATGGGACTATGGATGAAGAGGTGCGGGAGAGGGTAAAACAGGGGAAGAGGGTTGTAGGAACGCTAAAAGCGGTAACAAGAAATAGGGTGGTCAGTATGGAAGTGAAGAAGTCCTTGCATGACAGTGTGGTAATCCCGACACTGACTTACGGAAGCGAAGCATGGACGTTGGTTGAGAGACTCAGACCAAGAGTGAGAGCAGTGGAAATGAATTACTTAAGGAGTGCGTGCGGAGTTACATGGAGGGATAGACAGACTAATGAGGAAGTAAGAAGGAGGTGTGGTGTGGAGGTAGATGTGCTGGAAAGTGTGAAAAGGAACAACTTGAGATGGTTCGGCCATATGGAACGTATGGAAAGCGAGAGAATGACTAAGAGGGTGTACGAGAGCGAGGTGGAGGGACAGAGGGGGAGAGGTAGACCGAATATGAGGTGGAAGGATGGAGTGAGGAACTACATGAACGAAGGCGGTGCTGGTTGGGGGGAGGGGCGTCGACTGACTGGGGACAGAGGTGCATGGGGGCGGTTCGTTCGTGGCCACCCCTTCGGGGATCACGGCGTCAGGCAATAGATAGATAGATAGATCAGAGTATAAAGGATAACTGTCCCAACAACTGAGGGAAAGCAAGTGACAACAGAACTAACTTTAAAATGTTACGTTCTTTTGGCCTTCAGCTGTTTTGCTACACTTACATATTAACTGTTCTGTCTTTATTTATTTAGTTAACCACTTCTAAATCAAGATACGTAACAGATTAACCCTCTCACGACCATAGGACGCAGAGGTTGCCAGATTAGCAATAAGAAATAGATTACTCTCACTGTTATAATTACCTCTCCAAAATTAGTTTTCTGCCCACAGCTAACTCAAAGACAACTGCAGAGGTTGAAGTAAACAAACTAAAGGTTTATAGATACCCCTGACGGTAACAAAGGATTTAAAGTATCCCTAATAGGCTCAAAAATCGCGTCCGGATGTGAGAGGGTTAACTGGCGACCTTGCCAGGATACATTTTGTATAAGTTTCACTAAGTTTATATCATATCATAATCATGCCTGAAATTATTAATAAGGAAGATGTTAAGAATTTCTTCGAATCGTCACCCGTTGCCGATGACATCGATCACTTGTCCAAGGCAGAGTTAATAGTACTAGCCTCGTATCTTGAGCTAACGGTCTCGGACATGTCAAAACCTGAAATAGCACAGATCATAAAGTGTGAATTATTTGGGATTCACGAGGGCGGTGAGCATAACGGAGACAAGGGCGGTGAGCATAACGGAGCCGAGGGCGGTGAGCCAAACGGAGTGGCTGGTGGAGAACTCGGTAATGGGATACAGATGTGGTTTGGTGAGCATTTGCCAGAGGGATTTACCCCTGAGCAATATCTTGATTTATCTAGGTTAAATGCTGCCCAGGCAGACACTCAGCTGCAAGCTCAAACTCAAACTCAATTACAGGCACAACAAGCCCAAACTCGGCTAGAGCTAGATCATCAATATCGCATGGCCAAATTAACTGCTCAAACCGAGGCCAAAAACCATGTGCTTGCTCCCCCTCCGGGATTAACCATGACTAGTGTAATTCCCCCGTTCACCGAAGACAATGTTCAGGACTTTTTTGTGTTGTTCGAGGAGGTTGCTACAGGTATGGGGTGGACAAGGGATCGGTGGCCATTTATGTTGCAAACGGTGTTAACAGGACAAGGTCGGGAAACTTACATATCAGTAGAGTCTGAGGTTCGGCAAGACTACGACCGTGTCAAAGCAGCCATTCTAAAAACCTACAAACTGCTGCCTGAAGCATAATAGACAGACTTTCAGAAAGACTCCTAACAAATTTGAGGAAACTCATACGGTGTTTACCAGGACCATGAACAAAGCTGAGACCCAGCGTCGCACGTGTTGCGTCTGCAATGTTCGATCACCAGAACCCAGCGACGCAAGGGTTGCGTCCAGGTTAATTAATTTGGTCCTATGGCACCTAGAAGGCTCAGATTTGTATGGGAACTGTATAAGTATCCCACGCCATGGTTGAAAACTCTCAAAATCCAACCGCGTGTGCGTGAGCACGCAAAAACTTTTTTTTGGGAAAATTGCCTTCAATTTATTACTCTTGTAAAATCCGTTTTCGGGGGCTCTGTAGGACCATTTTTTGAGCTTTTTGATCGGTTTTTCGTGGTTTTTCCTTCATTCCTAACCCATTCGCTATTGTTTCTGGAAAAAAAAAATTCAACCCTCTGGGCCTGGGTGGGACTTTTATTACTAACTAGCTTGGGCTCAGCGGGTTAAATAACTGGCTAACAAGTAAGAATGTCACTAAGTTTAAGGGTCTGAAAGAGTTAATCTTGCTTGAGAACTTCCTATGGAAGGTAGAATCATCAGTAGCCTATCATTTGAGAGGGAAAAAGGTAGAAAAGCTTGCCGAAGCTGCAGACATGGCTGATACGTATGTACTAAACAACAAATTTTGAGGGAAAAAGCCCTATGATAATAATAAGTTCTCCAATCACAAATATGATAAATCTAGTCACTCGCAAAAGCCTGTAACGTCTCCCCACGTAAGCCAAACTAAAAATGCTTCCCCAACTAAGAATGTGACTCCTGGTAATGGTAACAGAGGTGGGGCCCAAACCAATAATAATAATGCTTACAAGGGGAATGTATCCCCGAAAGTGTGTACCTATTGTGACAAGAGAGGCCACTTAGCTTATCAGTGTTGGGCTAAGGAGAGAGCCGAGAGATCAGGGCCGACAGTAGCCGCAGTAACTGCCTCCCCAAATAACCAAAACCACCCAAATGTGCCTTTGATGCAGGACTCCCGACAGAAGGAGTACCTAGCTACTAACTTAAATCAGACAGGAAATGGTGTAGTAGCGTGTGTGGTACAACCCGCAAGGGTTAAGCCTGTCTTAGTGTCTCCATCAGTTCAGGATAGCTACCGTCCCTTTATTTCATCTGGATGTGTGACAATAAATGGTTGTGTACATGAGGTAAACATACTGGTTCTACTAGCACTCTCATGGTGAATCCTTATTCTGAATGCCCAACTGGCGAATCAGTAATAATGAGAGGTGCTGGAGGTCAGTTTTCCGCTAACTTGGTGAATGGTGAGATTGAGTGTGATTTGCTGAAGGGTGAAGCCTGTATAACTTTGTGTAGGCCTCAGGACATCCCTGTGCCAGGGGTAACACTCCTTTTGGGGAATGATGTGGCTGGAGAGAGGGTCCGACCAGACCCCATTTTGTCACTTTCCCCTGTTGACGAGCCACTAACCGGTGAGCTTGAGAAGGAGATGCCAAAGGTTTTCCCAGTGCTCGATCTATGGCCCAAGTAGCAGTTCCCTCAGATATAATTGTACCACCTGTGAAGGTAGATAGAAGGGATGTAAGAGTAGTGAATGATGCTCGAACTGTGCCTGAAGCGAAGACTGAAGTAGATCTGTCTGACACCTTTATGGCTAACCTTGAGCCGAATGATCATGAAACCCCTCCTAATTGTCCTAGTGGCCTGGTAGAGTTGCAGCGAGATGACAAGGAGTGTAAGGAGTTAGCTGCCAGTGCCGTGAGTGAAGAGGAGAGTGAAAAGGAGAAGGGTGAATGCTTCTATATGAAGAAAGGAGTTTTGTGGCGTAAGTGGAGACCGCCACATAGACCTATTGATGACGGGGCATGGGACGTACATCAGGTAGTTGTTCCTAAACCTTGCCGTAGAGATATACTAGAAATGGCCCATAGTATACCCTTAGCAGGGCACCTAGGTGTGAGGAAAACCTTAGATCGCATTAGAGCCCACTTTCACTGGCCAGGAATTCGTGTAGATGTAGTGGAGTTCTGTAGAGTGTCACACCTGCCAGATGACAGGTAAACCTAATCAAAAGGTGCCTGCACACCCTCTGGTGCCCTTACCAGTGTTCGAGAACCCTTTCACTCGGGTGGTAGTGGATATCGTTGGCCCATTGCCAAAGACATCCCAGGGACATATATATTTGTTAACTATAATGGACATGGCAACTCGATACCCAGAAGCTATACCTTTACGAAATACTTCAGCTCAAACAGTTATTAAGGAACTGCTCAAATTCTTCACCAGAATGGGTTTCCCCCATGAGGTGCAGAGTGATCAAGGTACTAATTTCACTTCCAATGTATTTCAGCAATCCCTGAAGGAATTGGGTATCGACCATGTGAAGTCCAGCTCCTACCACCCAGAGAGTCCAGGGATCCTCGAACGTTACCATCAAACCCTAAAGTCTATGTTAAGAAAATATTGTGAGGAAACTGAAGGTGATTGGGACAAGGGGGTACCTTTTCTGTTGTTTGCCACCCGTGAGGTTCCAACTGAATCTCTGGGTTTTTCACCTAATGAACTAGTTTTCGGTCACCAGGTACGTGGCCCTTTGCAGCTATTACAGGAAAGCCTAGTTGGTCAGGAAGGGAATCAAAATCTCCTCAGGTACGTGTCCGAGTTCAAAACCCGGCTGAGATCTTCGTGCGAGTTTGCAGCACAAAATCTAAGGGTAGCTAAAGATACCATGAAAGTATGGTACGATAAAAGAGCCTGTGTGAGAGAGTTTCAGCCCAGTGATGAGGTCTTGGTTCTCATTCCCCTTTTCGGCCAACCTTTATCAGCAAAATTTAGAGGACCATATAAAGTACTAAAAAGGGTGAGTGTTACTGACTACTTAGTGGCAACCCCAGTTAGGAGGAAGCCTAAGCAAGTATTTCACATAAATATGTTAAAACCCTATCATAGGTCTCCTCCTCTCCTCCAGATTCTCCTACTGTGGCAGTAATAAGGACCTGTGGACATCCTGGTGCGGGTGATGTTTGTAGTCCTTACCCACAGATCCCGCAGCAGACGTCCCAGATTCTGAAGGTATCGATTTTGACTTGTCTTGTGGTCTATCCAACTTTAAATATAATTCAGTAGCATGGGGGGGATTACCAACTAAATTATGTCATCTTCCCTCAGAGAAAGCTAAAGAACTAATCAATGTTTTATCACAGTCTCCCAGTGTGTTCCGTGATACTCCAGGGCTCACCTCGTTGGCCGTGCATGACATAGATGTCGGGGATGCAGCACCCATCAAATTATCCCCATACCGTGTCTCACCACAGCGCAGGAGTATTCTGCAAGTTGAATTAGATTTCATGTTGTCCAATGCCATAATTACTAGAGCCTTAAGCCAGTGGAGTAGTCCGGTCACACTTGTGCCTATGCCAGATGGGAGTTATAGATTTTGTGTGGACTACAGACAAGTCAATGCCGTAACAAAGAATGATACTTATCCTCTGCCACGGATTAATGTTTTGTGGTAAATAATCAAGCCTTCTGCTGTGAAGTAATGCCTTATGGCCTGAAAAACGCTCCAGCTACCTTTCAGCGCCTCATGAATCAGGTGACTGAAGGGGTACCTGGGTGTGTGGTGTACATTGACGTGAAGAACATCTCAAACAAATCAGACTGCTTTTTGCTAACCTTGCTGACGCAAATCTTTTAGTGAACTTAAAAAAGTGCACTTTCATTAAGAGTACTGTCCAATATCTTGGGTATATAGTAGGACAGGGTCAGGTTGCACCTCCTCATGCTAAAGTAGAGTCAATTTCTAATTTCCCAACACCTACCAATAAGAAAGAAATCCAAAGATACTTAGGGATGATTGGAGAGGGATGATTAGGAGGTTTATTTTAAATTTTTCAAGGTTAACAGCACCTTTAACAGATCTTCTCCGAAAGGATGTGAAGTTTGAGTGGTCCTCCGATTGTGAGGAGGCTTTCAGTGCTACTAAATACATTCTCTCTAACTATCCTGTTCTCTGTGCCCCTGATTTCACCAGATCTTTCTCCCTAGCTGTTGATGCAAGTAATACTGGGGTCGGAGCAGTGTTCCTCCAGAAGGATGACTGTAATTTACTGCATCCTGTTTGCTATTTTAGTAAAAAGTTAAATTTTGCTCAACGTAATTATTCTGTCATAGAAAAGGAGCTGTTGGCATTGATTTTGTCCCTCCAATACTTTAGTGTTTATGTTCAATCTGACCTTGGTTCCATTACTGTATATACTGACCATCACCCATTAAAGTTTTTGCACAAGTTCCAAAACAAGAATCAGAGACTGACACGGTGGAGCTTGTTGCTGCAGGAGTACGCCTTAGATGACAAACACATCAAGGGTATCCAGAATGTGTTGGCAGATTGTCTGTCAAGAGTCTGAAAATGTGTCCTATACTTTCCTCCTATTGAACTCTTTTCTAGCGGTGGAGGTGTAACATCCGTACCGACCGGATGTCATGTGGCCAGACCAACCTGTTGAACGTGACTTTACAATTACCTCGTGGCAACAATTCGCCTTGCTTACGTGGCCAGAGAGAGAGAGAGAGATAGAGAGAGAAACCAGCTAAGTTTGGGGGGAAACAACTGAACGAGGCGGAACCAGCCCCCTTCTCCCTACTGCTCAACCACTCACGGGGCCTAGTTTACCTGCTTCTCGTCCGTGAATGGCTGACACCAGCAGCCTGTTTTATTGGTTTTGGCACCTGTTTCCTGCCTTCTGATTGGATAGCTTGGTCCGAGAAATGATATATAAGCCGGAGATTTGATAGTTAAAGGCAGTACATTTCTAGCTGGGGAATTGAGCAGTGTGATGGGGAGACGAGACAGACTTCAAAGGCTTCTATATTATTATGTGTTAAGTTGTGTCCCATAGTCACCACTTACACTAGTTAGGGATTATTTGTGACTATTAATTTATCAGAGGTATGTCGAAAACATACACTCATTTGCTTTAAGATTTTGTGATTGGAGAAATAATTTTACTTTACTGTTTAATTTACTTGGAGAAATCATATATGTTTAATTTACTTGGAGAAATCATATATGTTTAATTTACTTGGAGAAATCATATATGTTTAATTTACTTGGAGAAATCATATATGTTTAATTTACATGGAGAAATCATATATGTTTAATTTACTTTGAGAAATCATATAGGTTGGATTGGAGAATCCTATATGTTTAATTTAATTGGAGAGATATATATTTTGAATTACTGTTTAATTTTGGTGATTAGAATTAATGTTTGATTCCGAGATGATTTGTGATTGAATATTCTACTTTACATATTAACAATTAACTAACTTGATGTGATGTAAAGCTATTGTCATTCATAATTAAGGATTAAGCCTTGTATAAGTTAAATACTTACCCGACTATTATTCTTTAATTTGTACTTTACTGAAATCAGAACGTATGCAAAACGATCCTGAAACTCTATCATAACTTTCATTGCTTAATATTTTGATTAATTGTAAAATATCTTATTTACGTTTATAAATATAATTCCCTTTTATATGTGACTTTATAATATTTCCTTACCATTTTTATTTAGTCAAATGTCTTTCTGTAATAAGAATAAATATTATGATAAAATACTAAAGGAGAATAATAATAATAAACTAAGAATAACGAGATAACATAGCAAGAGTAAAACAATCTTTAAAGGGTTAACAAACTTAAATTAATTATATATAAAAGATCTTAATACTTTGCTGATAATCAAGATCTTAAAACTTTGCTGACATACCAAACTTTTGTATTTGTAATTAATAGCCTCTTTCATATTAAAACATTCAATGTAACTTTAATTAGTTTACTGATTAAATATAATTGAAGTGTATCAGAGTATAAAGGATAACTGTCCCAACAACTGAGGGAAAGCAAGTGACAACAGAACTAACTTTAATATTTTACGTTCTTTTGGCCTTCAGCTGTTTTGCTACACTTACATATTAACTGTTCTGTCTTTATTTATTTAGTTAACCACTTCTAAATCAAGATACGTAACAAGGTGCATATGGATAAATAATTATGATATACAGTAAAACCCCAGAGATCCGGACAGGCATTTCGATCCAGACTCATGTTTCAGCCAACCAAACTTGTTTGGATGGCTTGGGAAAAATAAAAGCCAACCCAGAAACGAGCGAGACGAATACAAGTCGCCTAGCGTCTTGTTTACATCAAGCGTTTGGTACAGGCGGTGCCTATTATCCCAATTACTGTACATTGATCTCTCTAATACACCCCATCCACAAAGTCCCTCTTTTCAATACAGTTGATGCCACCAATGCTATCAAACAAGCTTTATTATCCCCTATTCCAGTCATTTTAAGCTCACAACATTACGAAATTCACTATCACGCATTCTCTACGTACAACACTTTAGTAAACAGAGAGTCCGAGACCGCTGTTACATTTTTAATTATTTTGGTAGATACTATTAGTCCTATATTGTCAATATTGATTCCTATAGAGTACAATAATATATAAAACCTCAATATTGAATCAATATTGACGATATATTACTAATAATATATACCAAATTCATTTATTATGTACCACCAGTCAGATGATTATCGGTTTCTGTTTACTAAGAAGTCTCTGTTTACTACAGTGCCGATTATCGGGAATTCCTGAATCTCGTAAAGTTGTGAACCTAAATTTATTTGAATTGGGGATAATTTAGCTTGTAGATGGTGTTGGTGGTATAAGCTGTATTGGAAAGGGTCTGTTTAAGAAAGGACTGTTTACTGATGTGCATTGGTGTGCAGACTTTGAAAAAAAAGCATAGGCCTAGGTCTACTTTGTACAATCGAGTATCATTTATATCTTCAGTATACTTAGAAATCACCTGTTTTGGGTGAGTGTATACTGGGGGAACACTGTAATCAGTTTCAGAAGGGGTTGTACATCGGAGTTTGATATCCAGACTTGTATGTCAGCACTCAGCAATCCATATTTGTCTGAATGGCTAAAACCTAAGTCTGGTTCTTTAACCCTTGTTTAGTGGCGGCGGACTTAAGTCCGCCTCTAAATATCTGGACTAGGTGGCGGCGGCGGACTTTAGTCCGTGTGCAATTTTGGCGCAATATTGGCTCAGAGAGAGACGAGCGGTGCGAGGAGCGTAGGCTACCTCATGACCGCTTGCCACGACCGTCGTGGGCCCACTGACATGTACTCCACACTACTCCACCCTCCCTAACTCGCTACACACGTAATTATGTAACAAAATGACCGTATTTTAGCGATTTTGCCCTTCGGTTGCACGATCGTTGCAAGACAACCAGTGATCGTAGAAGGATGGTTCTGGTGTCATTGAAAAGTTCAATTTATGCTCTTTCAGGGATACATAATTGTATTACGCTCTGGCTCTTGTTTATGCATGAAAAAGAGCACAGAAACAACCCCATTTATGGTAAAAAAAAAACGCTGGGCGGCACAGTGCAATATACTCCACCACCCGCTCTTTGAGTGTTAAGTCACATATCCGGACTCATGTCTCACCCATCCGGATTTGTCTGGATGACTGAATATATATCCAGATTTTTGGCAGATCCAGACATGGTTCTTCCCCAATTAGTCTGGATGGGCGAGGTTTACTTTATATGGTAAATACCTGTATGACGATTTTCGTCAGGAATGAACCAAAATACCTTTGCTGTTAGGACGTTTCAAATACCATAGCTTCACACTGTAAAGGTTAAGGATACCATACTGGCGATCTGAAAGTAGATTAAAGGAAGACAAATGCTTAACAAATGTTGAATTAAGAATAGTTTCAAAAACTTTAGAGTTGCAAGATATGAGAGCAATTGAATGCTAGTTGGAGGGTTGAAAACGGTCACTCTTCTTTGAGAGCAAACTTCCAGCAAGAGGGGAAGACGTTAAATGAAAGGCAGAGACGAAAGAGTTTGCCTTGGCAGGGAGTCAGCACAGAAGAACAGTTTTTGAGTACAACAAGAGAAACACTATACAGTCCGTATGTGTTCTTAGTATTAAGACCAGAAAGGGCAGAGATTACATCCTTAGAGGAGATAATGATAGTCGGCGTAAATAAAAACAAGGGGGGTGGAGAGGGAGGAATCATCCAAGAGTTTTAAGAGAAAGTGTTATCCCTAATTATTACGTATATTGAGATGCCACTGTTCTCATTATTACAATTATTTATAAAGTTAGAGAAAGATATCAAAGTGACTCCAGAGAACTAATGGGGTTAATAGCTATTAATGGCATCAGACTACGATTTGTTAATGCCCATCATGAATAAAAAACTGACTTACAAAACACAAGTAAACCGGGCCAAAAAGAGGTGGGAAATATTCTCCAAGAAAAACGGCGCCTCTGATCCCGCACTCAATAAAAATCCTGGGCTCGTCAATTTTTCACTTTTTTCTCGGTGTCTCGATTTTCTGGAGGCACTTTAAAGCTGATAGTCAGTTGGAAGTTGGAACTTGTTTTCCTTTTACTTTTGTGATGACAGGCTAGAAATGGTTCTGCATGCTATCCTTCTGTAAAACCTTTGTTTGTTTGTGTTATACGTTCGAGAGTGTTAAGTAATATTAAACTTGGGTATTACCGATATGCTGCAATTGGTTGTGGCGGTCATCTACGTATTATTGCCCTTTGAACTACTGTGTGTAACAGCGTGGTTATCCAGCATATTGTCCATACCTTCCTGTCTACCTATCCCTGCGGCTTTGTCATCGGTATACTTAATAATGTCCTCCCCCTTTCTCAAATATTACTCACTTGGGCAGAAATGACACACTCATAATTGTGCATCTATTTATCTTTCTATATACTCGTCCTCCCGTCCATCTATCTAGATATTCATCGTTCTGTTTATGTTTTTCCTTTATATGTATGTTTGTATATACTCAGGCAGATACCCCATTGCTGGGGGTGGCCGACTCGAGACAGAACTCTAACAGAAACAACATTTAAAGTTCCCATTCTTAGGGTCTGGGACCACTTTCGCGTTCCCTCGATCCTTTCTCTATCTCGTTGATTAGGATCATTTGACAAGGGGAGGAGGGTTTCTAGCCTCCTCCCATAAAAACACAATTCCAGAGAGAAGGAGAGTGAGAGTCAGATAATTTCCTTTCACAATCAGAGAAAAAAGAGGTAAACTGGGCTGTCAGTCTCAGACCTCACGTGTCATTCACCTGCTCCACCAAGACGTAGACGGACCTACACCACACTGATAGCATGAGAGAGACAGAGAGAGAGATAGTGTGTATGAGAGAGAGAGAGAGAGACAGAGTTACATATAGCTACATAGATACACATACCACACAGACCATTTGATTCAATCCAGCCAATTCGGCCTTAAAAATTACTGGTGATTCATTCCCGTATATAAAAATAGTGGATGTAAAGGACAGGCAAGCAAACCACAACCCCCTCCGGCAAAGATTACCAACCATTAGTTAGAAGGATATCCTTGCATGGCTGAACATGCGTGGACATTATTATAGAAGAGATAAATTAACATGCAGATTATTATCTAGGCATGCAACCCGCCTCGTGTGTGTTGTGCTCCAATACACCTACTGTATAGCTCAGAGCTAGTGATGAGTTAACGTACTTAAATGAGTCCATGGGGAGACATTAAATGCTATTATGTCATTCGTAAAATCATTTTTGGTACTGCCTATTTTCCATGTCTATTTTTTTAAATATTTGAGTATTTTTAAACAATCATTTAATTTACCTCTTAGTCGCGGCTTCTTAAGGTAGAACAGGTTAACTTCATCTAAGCTCTCGCAGTATGACTTGTTTCTGAGAGAAGAGATCAACTCTTCTCTGCACTAATGCCTCACTTAGCAAGGCCTTAGAGAGCTGAAATGATGGCAGCTGGGCATATATATTTAACAGGACTGTACACATCCAATTATGAAAATAATACATTTTTCACAGACTGTGGAGACACCTCTCACACCTTCTCCAGCCCTCGACTTCAAAAGAAAAATACATTATTAATATTGTGTTAACATGGGTGGCCTAAACTATCATACTATTAAATCTTTTTCCCTCAGGTCTCACGATAATGATGCCTTTGAAAAGTGATTTACATATTTCTAGCAACATTATTGATAATAAATTAACTAAAAAGGTTAACGGGAAATCATGATTTGCAAAATAATCCTAATTGGTAGCTGTAATTTAAACTATAATAATTAGATTTGTCATTGAATACTAGTGATTATCGGAGTTCATTGTAATCAGCTTAATGTTGGTCAGACTAGAAGAGGAAAACATATATTATCAAACAGAAAAGGATGGTCTAAATTGTTTTAAGGGGGTAGTACTTGGTGTGTGGGCTATATATTTATATATATAATGTTTTTTTAGTTTCCTCGCTGGACCTCCATCAATCTTAGAAAAACAACACCTACAGTAGATCGGCCGAATCGGCCGAAGGCCGATTCCTTCTTAAATTAGAGGCTCGCTAACGCTCGCCAGGAAGGAAATCGACAAAAAAGTGCATGAAAGATCTTGATATTGAATACAAAATGAGGCGAAATGTCTCAAAATCGACAAACTAACGGAACGAACGCCTTAAAACCTCAAAGCTAATATGCTAAACATGAGGGAGAAGGGGGTCCATAAAAAGCGAGTTCTACCCCCTTAACCTCCAATATTAGGACATGTCTTGCCTATGCTGATATGTTGTACTCATGGCCAAAGCTCTTTATATGGTAACCTTTGATCGGTAACTATGCTCTGGCAACATTTGGTAACTGTTTTTCACTGGTAATGACGACTACACAACAACGCGTATTGTTTAACACACAAAGAGCGGGTGGTAGGGTATTTTACACTGTGCCGCCCAGCGGGCAGTTTTTACCCTAAATAGGGTTGTTTCCGTGCTCATTTTCATGCATAAACAAGACCCAGAGCGTAAAACAAGTATCTATCCCTGAAAGGGCGTAAACAGAGCTTTCCAATGACACCCGAACCATCCTTGTACGACCACTGGTTCTCTTGCAACGATTGTGCAACAAGAGTGCAAAAAACCTAAAATAAGGTAATTTCCGTACATAATTCCCTGTGTAGCGAGTCAGAGAAGGGGGAGGAAGGTGGTATACAGTTCAGTACGTCCACGGTGGTCGTGGAGAGCGGTCATAAGGTTACTACGCTCGTCCCACCGCTCAGCTCTCTCTCTCTCAGCAACATTACGTGCTGAAAATGGCACTCGACAGCTGTCGTGCACCGCCACATAGTCCAAATTGATTTAACTCGACAGATGTCGTGCACCGTTGGTTAAGGGTTAAGGGGAGAGGGTTGTGTTTGTTTTGGTTTTCCTTCTTCCTCATGTTTAGCCCCTTTAGGATTCAGATTGAACGTTCGGGCCATTAGTTTGGTGATTTTAAGACTTTCCCCCAATTGCATTGTTAATATTTAGGCCTCTAGGGCCACTTAGGTGTCGATGTTTCCCTAGCGAGCGATAGCGAGCCTATGATATAGAAAAATGGCCATGACATTTTTTACCGAAAAATTTAAAAATATATCTAGGAGGAGGATCTTGGGAATGCTTTTTAAGCTTGATTTTGTTTAAGCTAGGGAGGAAACTAAACAAAAAGATAAATAAATAAATAAATTTGCCAATAAATATACTCTCCACCCTTAAGATGATGTAGTGCTATCAACAGGTCAATTCAGACACACAGCCAAATGGGTTTGTAACAATGGTGAAAAGGATGACAGGATGATATAAGTAGGGGGAAGATTTAAGGATAGATTAGTATTTATTTTTATTTTTGTTTCCATATATATATTTATCTTTTTATTAGTTTAAAGTTGCCTCCCAAGACCGCCATCTAGCTTTACAAAATTCCCTCAAGAATCCCAAATTAGTTGATTCCCTTGACTATTTATAATATGTATACTAGTAGTAAAATTGTGATGATTGGAATATTTGTGTTTGATGACGATGCTTTGACTATTATGTTCAGTTTGAGAAGCATATGCTAAACCTTGGTTCTCCCCTTTGCATCAGCTTTCAAACTGACCTTTGCATTTTATGTGCATGTTTACTTTTGTGAACAAGTGTTACCTGATCCCTAATATCACAGTCGGCCACACCCAGTACAGTGGAGAGATTAGCATACTTCATACTGATATATCGTTGCTAAATACTGGGCAAGAAATGTTCTCTGAAATGTACAGACAAACAAATGATACATCTCTAACCAACAATATCAGTTAGTTTTTTAAGTAATTATATTAGTCAACATTGAAATTATGTCAGAGCTTAGATATAGTCAATATGTCATAATACATGACCCTTGGAATAATGAATTAATAGTTCGGACATATGTTCAAGGTGAATGTAATGGTAAATACTATTTACGAGAATCCTAAGAAAAATAATGATACGAACAAGTCAGTCGAGTATATATTATAAGTTTGAAATTCAATAAAACCTAGTATTTCGAACATTCGTTATTGAAAGTATACATAAACTAAGCCATAAGCATTAACAACCTAAATTACATTGTGTCACATGTATTTGTTGATTTCATTAATTGAGTTTAGAGGTGAAGTTGGTTGGTGAAATAAACATAATAATTACATATTGCTATACGAGAAATAATAGGGTTGAAGGGTGTTACGCTGGCCAGCTTGGGCTCGTACTTGCTAGCGCTCGCCAGGGCAGTGAAATGGGCTATAATAATCGTAGAACGATGTTCTTTCTTTCTTAGTATTCATGATGTCACAGACAGATCAGTGGTGGTCTTTATTCTTGTCTGTGACACTTGGAAGTATTTTATATCAGTGATAGAGTATAAGATATGTAGTGTGAATTTAAGCAGAGAGAGAACGAAGGAGGCAGCGAGGTGGTATTATGTGCGTGTGTATGTACGTGTGCCTTCCTCGCTCGGGCGGAGGTTCCCACGCTCTTGATTGGCCGGCGGGCCTGGCGCGTCATATGACGCCTGCTCTTCATGACTTAGTGGTCTGTGATTGGGTGCCGCTGTCTTAGTTGGTGCTTGGGGGCTCCTACCCGCGTGTCTCCTTCAGAGCTTGGCATGGTGTGCTTGGTCCTAGACGTCCCTTGCAATCTGTCCCCAATCTAACCCTCTTTACTACTGTTTCTCTCTCTGAACTTCTTCTTTTTCATACTTCTTATCTTTATTCCATTACTTATCCCTTCTGGTTCTGCGTACGACTTCCATAGTCGGCCAGTCGTATTACCAGCACCAGTTCTCACATATATGTTTTGCACTAGCTTTAGGGATTATTATTAGTCATAGTCACATGGAGTCATATTATCATTGGGTGCTTCTAATTATGGAGTTGTTCTTTGTTACTATTTAATGCTAGACAGTGGAGGGTATCTTTGGTCGTTGTCTTAGTTATGTACATGGCAAGTCAGAGCCTGTACGACTTCGACGAAGCTAGGTAGCCTATAACCCTTGTGCATATTTTTCCTTTGCGAGTGTAGCAGTATACAAGCGAAGGGCTTTTACCTACTCTTACTTGTATGCTTGCTACCTCATTTTGTTGACCTTTCTGGAGCGCCAGGGTAAGACCAGATACTTGAGATCTGGACTTACCAAGAGAGCCTCCTAGTCATTTAACGTAACATAAGGGAAATCTGTCTAAGGGGAGACAGTAGGCTACGAGCATGCTTGCGCTCTGCCTAGGTTCCTGGTACCTTTTATGCCGCTGCTAGACTTTATTAGTAATAAAGACAGCATTGTGTTTATTAACTTTAACTGCGTATGCTTTAGGAATTATTCACGTATTATGTTAGCCTAGGTTGATGCTTGGTGCACAACCCAGTATGGCTGTTACTTTGGCTAAGGAAGTACTGTTTAGAGTGGCTATTATTAGTGCTGTCACAGAGTTGTTGCACTCCCTTGTTTTATATATATATGTATCCTACTTGTTGGTGTATTTAAGATACACGCTTTGGTGTCCTGCCCCTGCATTATTTCTGTTCTATATTCGACGAGCATCTTAGAGCATCAGACGTTTTCAGAAGATTCCATATCTGTTTGCTGTAGGAATAGACTTCCAGTGTTTTCATACAGCATTGAAGAGTTTAGTGTTGAGTACAGTCTCACACTAAAGTTAACTTAAGCATATACCCCTTTATTAAATCTTGTTATAGTTTATTTAAGCATTGTTATTACGTAAGAGCATTTTATTAACGTAAAGTACTCCTGTTGTGAGTAGGCTTTGCCGTCACCAGAAAGCCTTTGTAGAAGTGCACTAAAACCCAGTGAATTGATACCCCATTATCCAGTAGATTAACTCTGGAGGGTTTTAACCCTTAATTAGCGGCGAGCAACATAAGTCGAGTTAAATAAAGCTGGACTATGTGGCGGCGCTCGACATAACTCGAGTGGCAATTTCAGCACGTAATGTGGCTGAGAGAGAGAGACAAGTGGTGGCAGGAGACTAGCGAGCGTATGACTGCTCCAGACCACCGCGGCGAACCTACTGACACAAATCTCAGCTCCCTCCTCCCTCTCTCACTCGCTACATACTCAATTATGTACTGAAAGTACCGAATTACCTGCTTTTTGCACTCGCGTTGCACGGTTATTGCAAGAAAACTATCCATCATACAAGGATCGTTATGGTGTCATTCGAAAGCTCTGTTTATGCCCTTTCAGGGATAGGTACTTGTTTTACGTTCTGGGTCTTATTTAGGCATGAAAATGATCACGTAAACAGCCCTATTTTGGCTAAAAACACCCCGCTGTGCGGTACACATAAATAAACCGCATAGGCCGCTCGTAAGGTGTTAAGTGTTTTGTTCACCGGCGTAATAGTTAGAGGATTTGGAATTAGCGTATCGTTGTTGCAGATATAGCCTATCATCTAGTCCATTATTAAGTGCCCTTGTTTATTTCGTAGTGCCGGTCGTAACAAATGGCGACCTTAGACCAGTATATAGTGAACTGAATATTGCAGGGTTTTTTTTTTTGGAGAAATCTTATTGCCATTTGGGGTTGAATTTATTTCTCGCATTGTTGGCAGTGGATATTGTTTTGAGGATATATAGAACTTGTTGGAGTTTATTGGTGACCTAGTATTGCACTCAAGAACATCTTCGAATATTTTTTGTGAATAAAGCTACGCGAGAGTTTGGCTACTTTTGTCTTGACTTGAGATTTTTTGTTGTTGACTCCATCATGTCACTGGATGGGTCTGAGCATAGTGAGGGCACAGTGCGAGAGACAGGCGAGGAAGTGGAGAAGGCGGAGTTGTTAAACGGCGTTCGGGTGGTGAACAATGAGGAGGATGTTCGGATTTTTTTGGAGGAGCATGTGTAGGCGGACCGGGTGTCGGGGCTGGACCGGTACGGACTGCAGTGTGTAGCCACGGTCTTAGGGTTTTCTGGTATTAGCGGTTTGTCGAGAGGTGAGCTGGTTACCCGTGTGCTTGGTGGGGTGCGTGGGGCTTCGGGTGGAGCGGGAGCTGGGGCACCTTCGTCCCAGCCCCCATTCCACTCGACTCCTATCATGGCGCCCCCTCGGGCTCCGGAGCCGGGTACGTTCCCGCAGGCCGATGCCCGCTGGCGGTTGGGTGTGCCTCTAAGTGACTCACTGGGTGGGTCCCCGTTAGTAGCACCCCCTCCTCAAGGTTTGTCTTCCGAGATGTTGTTTCAGCTCCAGCTCGCCAAACTTAAGCAGCAGTCTGAGCTTGAGCAGCAGAAGCTCGAGCAGCGAAAGCATGAGTCTGAGCTCAAGTATAGGTATCAGGCTGAGTCTGCAAGGTATTGTGCCGATATTGACCTATTGATATCTACTAAAGTTGGTTCCAGTGTTTGATGAGATAGGAGTTACAGAATTCTTTCTCCGTTTTGAGAAAAAGTGCCGGGAGCACTAATGGCCCGAGGAGAAGTGGGCAGCCCTTGTTTCGTCACGATTGACGGGGAAAGCACTCAAGGCGTACGATGCTTTGCCCCTAGATTCCTGCGTGAATTATGAGGCGTTGAAAGAGGCTGTCCTGAGGGCGTATGAGTTGCAGCCAGAGACCTATAGGCTAAAGTTTAGGGCTGTTCCTAAGGGAAAGGAGAGTACTTTCCAGGAACATGCTAGAGAGTTGTCAGATGCATTTGAGAATTGGTTAAGGTCGGAGAAAGCAACTACTTTTGATGCAGTGAAGCAATTAGTGTTGTTAGAACAATTTTTTAAATGTACTGGCAGTGACTTGACTCTTAACCTGAAAGAGAAGCAACCTAAAACTCTGCAGGAGGCGGCTCAGATGGCTGACCTCAGGTTGTCATTGATTCGTGGGTGCGGGTCTGCACAGAGAGCTGAGGCAGGTAACCAGGGGCGTACCACTCCACCCCCCCGAATTAAGGACACAACTAATTACCCATTTAAGAGTACTGGTGCCAATTTTGATCCCAATTCGAAACCCTTCCCGTTAAAGAAAGGCCAGGGCCCTTCCTCACCTCAGAGGAAGTCCAAGAGCGAAGTGGAGTGTTTCAAGTGTCATGAGAAGGGGCATATTGCGCGCTCATGTACGAGCACACCGCCTACAGCAGTGGTGTCACTAGTGAGCACCATCGGTGTGTCTTTGAGGTCTTCCGCGTTTGCCCGGGGTAATATGTCGGTTGCGAAGTCACAGTCGGTGCAGAAGCAGCAGGAGGGCTCGTCACCCATCCGAGATGCTTTTTATGGTCATAGGGGGCACGGCACTGTGAGGTGGGATGGTGTGGAGCATAGGCTTGAGTTGCTGCGTGATACGGGCACTTCCCAGACACTTATTAAGAACTTCACTGGCAAGCCTATTAACGCGGCTCGGGTTGTGGTGGCTCAAGGCATCAATGCTACATGGTCTTACCCGCTGGTCAGAGTGGAGCTTGAGGTGGACGGTGTGACACAGGAGTTGGATGTGGGTATTGTGGAGAAATTGCCAGTTGAGCGGGTCGACCTCCTTCTCGGTAACGACTTTGCGGTGCCTACTTCCGAGGTTCCACCCTTAGTCGTTGCCAAGAGGGCAGCCGACATGAGTAGGGAGGGGCAAGAGGGGCTCGAGAGATCTCAGTCCGCTCAGGTGTCACAGACTAGTACCCAAGTTTCAGACCAGCGGAGGAAGGGTCGGAAGGAGAAAGTCAGGCTGGTGGTCGGGTTGAGAGTTTGGACCCAGCGACACTCCTTGGTGACTCGGTACTTGCACCAAAATTGAGCTCTGGAGTGGCCCCCGAACCTGTCCCCCCTAGTGACATGGTAGGGCGTGATGGCAATTCGCGACAGAGTAGTTCCCAGGTGCAACTAGAAGATCTTAGTCTTGAGAGTTGTGGGAACGGGGCTATTGAACTCGACGGGGAAGCATGTCATGTGAACCTGTTAAAAGGAGTTTGTGAGGCGTCCACCTGAGCAGCCTACTGTCCCTGTGTTGGTCTGCAGCGGCCAAGGTGGAGAAGGAGAGGGGGGCAGTAGAGCACAGGAGGAGGAAAGTTTGGATTGTCATGTCTCGGCGGAGCAGTGGGCGGGGGACACGAGTCAGGTGGCTGTGGAAGCGCTAGAGCACCTGCCTGAGCAGCAGTGTACAGCGATCCAGCCCCTGCTCGGTTCATACCCCACTGTTTGTGCCGAGCACCCAGGCCTCACAACTCATGCGGTGCACGATGTTCCGCTGGCAGGTCACTTGGGTGTGAGTAAACCGTTGGCCTCGTTGTGGAAGCTGATCAAGGTGGGCGACGAGGCTTTGGCATGGTTGTCAGGTCAGGGTCGACCCATGGCTGCTAAGGGTGGTGGTCAGTATCAGGACATTGAGCGGATTGGTGAGGTTGGCTGTGGAGTGGATGCGCCCGGTCGTCGCATAGCCTCCCAATGCTGCTTTAGAAAAATGCAACAGCCCTACCATAGACCGACACTATCTGGCCGTGGCGGTGAACGCGGTGAAGCTGCGCCGGCAGGTATAGTCGCAAGGAATGCGGGGGTGCGCATGTACGGTATCGGCGGGGAGGTCTTAGCACTTATGAACTATGGGAGTAACTGCACAGGTGGTACAGATTGTCCCTCTCATGACCTGGCTGTTCTAGGGATAGAGGTGGAGAAGGTTGGAGACTATAGTGTAGAAACTGCGGTCACGGCTGGGTTGTGGGAGGGCAATGAGCATGTTGTTCTTCGAGATAAGTTGCAACCTCTTGTTCCTAAGCATCAAGAGAAGTTGTTTACTAGGCTGTGGCAGTACGTCCGCATTTTTGTTGATTCTCCAGGCCTGATGTACGGGGTAGAACCCGACATGGAGGCTGGGGACAGTGCAAGGCTCAAATTGGTTCCCTACCGTATACATCCTGCTCGACAGCCTGTTGTAAAAGCAGAGCTGGACTACATGTTGGAGAAGGGTCTGAGGGATAAGGGATATCGTGAGTGGTCGTTGCCAGTAACTTTGCAACCTGAGTTAAGTGGCAAGATCCGTGTGTGTGTTGATTGCAAGAGTGTTGGTGCATTATCCCTGACAGACGCCTATACCTTATCCAGAGTTGACGACCCCATAGACCGCATCGGGGCTGCCTCGTTTATCACTAAGGTGGAAATAGTGAAAGGTTATTGGCAGGTCCCGTTGCCGGAAAGAGCGAAGAGAAGTGCCAGTCTTGTGATGGACTGGGCAGTTTATCAGTGTCAGGTGTTGTTTTGCTGCCGGAACACAAGTTGGATGTGTGGCAGGTTAAGGGCACTGATAATGTTCTGGCTGATTGTTTGTCACGGGAGGGTATGTTTTAAGGAGAACTCTCGCCGTTTAGTCAGTGTTGGTTGGAGTGGAGAAAAATTAGGCTTGCCCCTGTAGTGCAAAGCCGCCAAAAACACTTAAAAATTATAAAAACCTCACATAAAAACTCTTTCTTTTTGATAGTATATAAGTGCAGTATGTTACAGCAAGAATCTAAGACATTCTGAGTTTTCGTCTTAGTAGGCTAGGCTTGTTGAAGCTTGCTCGTTGAGCGTAATATTGTTAAGTGATACTATTATTTTGGGGAAGTGTTGTGTAGATTTTTTTTATATAATGAAGTGTTTTATGTTTGTGATTGTGCCTTGTTTTCACAACTTGGGGGAGTAGCTGGGTGATGAGCATTCTTTCTGGTCAGATGTGGCGTTCACCTGAGGTTAAAACGTCCCACATCTTGGGCGGGGTGTTACGCTGGCCAGCTTGCCAGAATGTGCTCGTACTCGCTAGCGCTCGCCAGGGCAGTGAAATGAGCTATAATAATCGTAGAACGATGCTCTTTCTTTCTTAGTATTCATGATGTCACAGACAGATCAGTGGTGGTCTTTATTCTTGTCTGTGACACTTGGAAGTATTTTATATCAGTGATTGAGTATAAGATGTGTAGTGTGAATTTAAGCAGAGAGAGAACGAAGGAGGCAGCGAGGTGGTATTATGTGCGTGTGTATGTACGTGTGCCTTCCTCGCTCGGGCGGAGGTTCCCACGCTCTTGATTGGCCGGCGGGCCTGGCGCGTCATATGACGCCTGCTCTTCATGACGTAGTGGTCTGTGATTGGGTGCCGCTGTCTTAGTTAGTGCTGGGGGGCTCCTACCCGCGTGTCTCCTTCAGAGCTTGGCATGGTGTGCTTGGTCCTAGACGTCCCTTGCAATCTGTCCCCAATCTAACCCTCTTTACTACTGTTTCTCTCTCTGAACTTCTTCTTTTCATACTTCTTATCTTTATTCCATTACTTATCCCTTCTGGTTCTGCATACGACTTCCATAGTCGGCCAGTCATATTACCAGCACCAGTTCTCACATATATGTTTTGCACTAGCTTTAGGGATTATTATTGGTCATAGTCACATGGAGTCATATTATCATTGGGTGCTTCTAATTATTGAGTTGTTCTTTGTTACTATTTAATGCTAGAGAGTGGAGGGTATCTTTGGTCGTTGTCTTAGTTATGTACATGGCAAGTCAGAGCCTGTACGACTTCGACGAAGCTAGGTAGCCTGTAACCCTTGTGCATATTTTTCCTTTGCGAGTGTAGCAGTATACAAGTGAAGGGCTTTTGCCTACTCTTACTTGTATGCTTGCTACCTCATTTTGTTGACCTTTGTGGAGCGCCAGGGTAAGACCAGATACTTGAGATCTGGACTTACCAAGAGAGCCTCCTAGTCATTTAACGTAACATAAGGGAAATCTGTTCAAGGGGAGACAGTAGGCTACGAGCATGCTTGCGCTCTGCCTAGGTTCCTGGTACCTTTTATGCGGCTGCTAGACTTTATTAGTAATAAAGACAGCATTGTGTTTATTAACTTTAACTGCGTATGCTTTAGGAATTATTCACGTATTATTTTAGCCTAGGTTGATGCTTGGTGCACAACCCAGTATGGCTGTTACTTTGGCTAAGGAAGAACTGTTTTGAGTGGCTATTATTAGTGCTGTCACAGAGTTGTTGCACTCCCTTGTTTTATATATATATATATGTATCCTACTTGTTGGTGTATTTAAGATACACACTTTGGTGTCCTGCCCCTGCATTACTTCTGTTCTATATTCGACGAGCATCTTAGAGCATCAGACGTTTTCAGAAGATTCCATATCTGTTTGCTGTAGGACTAGACTTCCAGTGTTTTCATAGAGCATTGAAGAGTTTAGTGTTGAGTACAGACTCACACTAAAGTTAACGTAAGCATATACTCCTTTATTAAATCTTGTTATAATTTATTTAAGCATTGTTATTACGTAAGAGCATTTTATTAACGTAAAGTACTCCTATTGTGAGTAGGCTTTGCCGTCACCGGAAAGCCTTTGTAGAAGTGCACTAAAACCCAGTTAATTGATACCCCGTTATCCAGTAGATTAACTCTGGAGGGTTTTAAGTGTTTTGTTCACCGGCGTAATAGTTCGAGGGTTTGGAATTAGCGTACCATTGTTGCAGATATAGCCGATCATCTAGTCCATTATTAAGTGCCCTTGTTTATTTCGTAGTGCCGGTCGTAACAAGGGTTCTCAAAATAGGAGGGGAAGAGGGTGTGTGGATCAGATTATTGCAGTATGACAACTATACGAGAAGTATTTAGAGAAGTATAAGGAGATATTTTTGGCTTTTATGGATTTGGCAAAAACGTATGATCGTGTGGGTCGAGAAGAAATGTGAACGGTGCTAAGGATTTATGAAATTGGAGGAAATTTGTTAAGATCAGTCAAGAGTGTTTTCATGAAGAGAGCAGAGCATATGTTAGAGTAGGAAATAATTAGTTGAGTGAATGGTTTGAGGTAAATGTAGGGCTGCGACAGGGTTGTGTAATGTCACCGTGGCTGTTTAATATATATATATATGGATGGTGTGGTGAGGAAGGTGAAAATAAGAACTATGGGTAGAATATTTGGTTTAGTAGGAAACAATGGTAGAGATTGGGAGTTGTTTCAGTTGCTGTTTACTGTTGACACAGCGTTGGTGGCAGATTCTGAGGAGAAACTGCATGGAGTAGTCAGAGAGTTTGGTGTGGTATGTTGGAGGAGGAAGCTGAGGGTGAATGTCAATAAAAATAAAGTGATGGTGTGTAATAGAGATGCTCGTAGGGTTTTATCTAAATGTGAGGCTGGATGGGGAAATACTGGAACAAGTGGAGTGTTCTAAATATCTAGGTTGAATGATAAGCTGGAATGGAGGTATGGAAATGGAGGTAAAACAGAGAGTATGTGAAGGAAGGAAAGTTTTCGGAGCAATGGGAAGTATGTGAAAGGTGAGAAATCTCGGAGTTAAAGTTAAAAGTGCAATGTATCAAGGGACTGTTGTACCAAGTGATGTATGGGGCCGAGACATTCGCTCGGATGAAAAAGGAGAGAAGAAAGCTGGATGTGATGGAGATGAGCTGCTTGAGGAGTACAGTATGTGTGGAGTGACTTGTAGAGACAGGTTGAAGAATGAAGAGATACATAGGAGAGTGGGGCAGCACGAACATTAGTCGGCCAGGGTGGACAGAAAGGTGTTGAGCTGGTATGGACATGTTGAGCGAATGAAAGATGAAAAGCTTACAAACAGAATATGTGGGTCAGATACAAGGGGAGGTGGAGGGGTACGAAGACCTCCATTGAGATGGATAAACTATGTAGGACAAGCGTTGGAAGATAGAGGAATGACTATAGACCAGGCAAGAGAAATGGTAATCAATAGGAATGAATGGAGAATTATACTGAATAGATGGGTGTAAATGCCTTAGTTTGGGAGAGGGGGTCAGGCGCCAGTTGGACTAGATAATAGTCCATCAGGTGCCTGGTCCGGGGAGCCAGTATATATGAAGGGTACGCCTGGATGCATGGTGGGCGGGCATTGTGGTGTGCTCCGCTGCATGTCTGCCTGAGGAATCCAGAACCTTTCCGGGAGATTTGGGACCTGGGAATCTTGTGCTGGGGACCCCAAATGGGCCTGGGTCTCTGGGTTTTTCTCCTGGGCGACCTAGTTGTGTGTGAATTTGTGCTTTGTTTTTGTTTTGTTTGGTGTTGTGTTGTGTTGTCTCTGTTCAGGCTCTGTCTTGAGTCGGCCATCCCCCAAACAAAAATATGTAAATATATAAATTGGTTATGTGCCAGTGTAGGCTATATATAGATAGACAGATAGATAGACAAAATAGCAGGTGGTACACAATTTTAAAGTATAAGTGAGGCAGTGACAATACTTGATGAAAACAATTATTTGGTCTACGAAGTTTAGGGGAATATTGTACATAATTATATTGTCATGTATAAATTATACTTGAAAATGGCTAAATACAAATAGTATATCCATTCCCTTCCGTTTACTTCGCCTGTGCGTAACAGTTGTGACATTCGCAATACAAAAACATTATCTTAGGCAACATGTGCCTTCTGCATGTCGTAAGAGGCGACTAAAGAGGTTGGGTCGGTGGGCTTGTGACCCCCACCCGGAAAAAATACCTAAGCAAAGAAAAACGAACGAACAGCCTCGGATGCGGACGGAACCTACGTTGACGAACCACGACCGACTAAGGACATTCCTTCGGACATTCTGAGAATAGCTACATGGAATGTTAGTGGCATGAATGATGGCACAAAAGAGAGAGAGGTTCTGGAAGTGCTAGTGAATGCCAGGCTGGATGTATGTGGACTGACAGAGACCAAATGGAAAGGTTCAGATGTGAGAGAGTGAGAGTGTGGAATGGGTGTGTGTGCTGGAGTGAGTGAAGGAACAGCGAGAGAAGGTGCGTGTTTGTTTGTAAGTAGCAAATGGAAGGAATGTGTAAGAGAGTATGGGTCTGTGGGTTCAAGGATTGTGTGGGTGAGAATGAAAGTAGGATTACAAATGTGGGTGATTGTGTGTGTGTATGCCCCGACAGAGGATAAACTTGAAAGAAAGAAAGAGGAGTTCTGGATGAATGTGGAGGCGTGCCTGGAGAAGTTTGACAAGAACGAAAAAATATTTCTGATTGGGGATATGAATGGTAAGGTGGGTAATAGGAAAGTTGAGGGAGTGGTGGGAGGGTGGGGGGTACCCTAAGAGGTGAATGGTAATGGTAGTACACTGGTGGACATATGTGTGGGGAGGAGGTTATGGATAGCCAACACCTTCTTCCGGCACAGAATGATCCACAGGTACACGTGGAAACGGGTGTGGACGATGGAGGATGAGACAGTGGTGGAACGTAAGTCATTGATTGATTATGTATGTGTGGATGAACGAATAAAGAAACCTGTGATGGATGCTAGGGTGTATAGGGGTATTGGAGGGGGTCTTTCCGATCATTATGTGGTGGTAGCTAAGGTTAGGATACAAAAGAAGTGGGTGAGGAGAGCTGGAGGGAGGCGAGAGGAGGGTGGAATGGTGAGGAGGGTGGAGAGGTTGCAGGAGGAGGAAGTCAGGGAGGAGTACAGGAGAGCAGTGGAAAGACGACTAGGTGGGTTCGACCTGGAAGTTATGGAGGAAGTGGAGGAGATGAGCAAGGTGTTTAAGGATGAGATCTGTGCAGCATATGAGGAGGTGTGTGGATTGAGGAGAAGAGGGAGGGGAGTGAAAGGTACAACATGGTGGACAGAAGAGGTAAGAATAGCTGTGGAAGAAAAGAAGAAAGCATATAGAGAGTGGTTGGGTAGTAGAGGGAATGAAGATTTAGAGAGACAGAAACGAGCGAGGTACGTGGAGAGTAATAGGGTGGTGAAGAGAAAGTAAGAGAAGAATAGATGAGGAATTTGGAAGGAATCTGAGTGTAAAATGGAGGGAGAGTAAGAAACTGTGCTGGAAAGAAGTCAAGAAAGTTAGGGAAGGTAGCAAGGGAAACAGTAAGGGTGTGAAAGATAATGGGAGAATGCTAGCCGAGAACAAAGAGAGAGTCGAAAGATGGAGGGAGTACTTCAATGAGTTGCTAAATGTAAGGAATGAAGAGCCAGCAAACATAGTTGGATATGGTATGGGAGGAAGAAGAAGAGAAGTAGTGGAGGAGGAGGTGGGGATCAGGAGGTCAGAAGTGTGGGAAGCCATGAAAAGAGTGAAGTTGGGGAAAGCACCAGGAACAGATGGAGTGTGTGGGGAAATGTTGAGGTATGGTGGTGAGGTAGGGATTGAATGGGTATGGAAAATGTGCAAACTAGCATGTGAGAAGGGGAGTGCACCCGATGACTGGAAGACTGGCATTATAGTCCCCCTATATAAGGGCAAAGGGGAAAGAGGAGTGTGTGGTAACCACCGAGGAATATGTCTTCTAAGCGTAGTAGGGAAGGTGTACAGTACGGTAGTGATTGAGAGAGTGAGAGTGAGAACGGAGAAATGGATAGATGACGAGCAGGGAGGTTTTAGGAAAGGAAGAGGATGTGTAGATCAGATTTTTACCCTGAATTGTGTTATGGAGAAATATCTGGAGAAGAAACAAAAGGTTCATGTTGCCTTTATGGACTTGGAGAAGGCTTATGACAGAGTGGAAAAGGAGAAGGTTTGTGGAAAGTACTTAGAAAATACGGAGTAGATGGCAAGTTGGTGAAAGCAGTGAAGAGAATGTGTGAGGGTGCACAGGCAGCAGTACGTGTGGAGAGTGAGCAGAGCGAGTTCTTTGACCTGAATGTTGGTTTGAAACAGGGGTGTGTGATGTCCCCATGGTTGTTTACTGTATATATGGATGGAGTCATGAAAAAATTACTATCAAGAGCAGTGGATGTTGGTGTATCGCTGAAAAGGAAGGGAATTGAGTGGAAGCTACCTATACTGCTGTTTGTGGATGATACAGTTCTGATGAGCGATAATGAATGGGAGTTGCAGGGTCTGGTAAATGAGTTTGGAACAGTGTGCAAAAAACGGAATTTGAAGCTAAATGTGGGGAAGAGCAAGGTTATGGTCTTCGAAATGGGTGAAGTCACAGAGTGTGAGGTGAAGCTGAACGGTCAGGCTATGGACACCGTCAACTCTTTTAAGTATCTAGGCAGTGTGTTGAGTAAAGATGGGACTATGGATGAAGAAGTGCGGGAGAGGGTACAACAGGGGAAGAGGGTTGTAGGAACGCTGAAAGCAGTAACAAGAAATAGGGTGGTCAGTATGGAAGTGAAGAAGTCCTTGCATGACAGTGTGGTAATCCCGACACTGACTTACGGAAGCGAAGCATGGACGTTGGTTGAGAGACTCAGACCAAGAGTGAGAGCAGTGGAAATGAATTACTTAAGAAGTGCGTGCGGATTTACATGGAGGGATGGACAGACTAATGAGGAAGTAAGAAGGAGGTAGATGTGCTGGAAAGTGTGAAAAGGAACAACTTGAGATGGTTCGGCCATATGGAACGTATGAAAAGCGAGAGAATGACTAAGAGGGTGAACGAGAGCGAGGTGGAGGGACATTGAGGGAGAGGTAGACCGAAAGAGAGGTGGAAGGGTGGAGTTAGGAAGTACATGAACGAAGGCGGTACTGGTTGGGGGGAGGGGCGTCGACTGACTGGGGACAGAGTTGCATGGGGGCGGTTCGTTCGTGGCCAGACCTTCGGGGATCGCGGCGTCAGGCAATAGATAGATAGATAGAACATGTTAACTAAAACACGAACAAATTTAACATATGGAGGTGTGGTGGAGTAGTCTTGCCACTGAACTGGTAATCCAGTGGACACGGGTTCAAATCCTGATCTTTCAATAGGAAGATATTTTTGGTATGGAATTTGTGCTATACCACATTACCACAAAGCTCACAGAAATGCCAAATAAATACCCTCAGTGTTCCTTGATTAAATAGCACTGAATGAATTGTGACGTCTACCAGCGTTGACAGAATCGCCTCTCGTTGGCCACTAGCGCTCGCCAGGGACATTAAATGGGCTACAGTTAACAGAGAATGTTGTTCTTTCTTTCCTAGTAATCACATTGTCACAGACAGTCCAGTAGTGGTCTTTGTTTTCGTCTGTGACAACGGGTTATATTTTATATCAACAGTAGTGATAATAGTACCAGTGTGTGAATGAGAAAGACTTTCAGAGCGAGGAGGTAGTGAGTGTCTGTATGTACGGGTGCATTCCTGCCTCTCGCTCGCCATTGGACGGCGTGTCTTGCTGTGTCACGTGACACCTGCTGTCTTGTGACGTCTCGGCCCGTGATTGGCCGACCATCGCGCCTTTGCGGGCTCCTGTGTAACTTACCTCCTCCATGAGGGTCCCCAGGAGCTGTCCTCGTCAGGACAGGCTTGGCGCGCGTGCTTCTAACATCCCTTTGCATACTCTCCCCCGATCACCACCTTTATCACTGTTTCTCTCACTCGATTCTCTCTTTCCATACTCTAACCTTTATTAACTGCACAACACTCCCCTTGGGTTCTGCATACGGTTTTCATAGCCGGCCCATTGTATTGCATGCGCCGTCCTCAGAGGTATTTACATGTACTTAGAATAGGTTTGAGGGTTCTTAGTTAGTATAGGTTAAGAACTTTGCGTGTCTCCATTATTGATTTAGTGTTTCTGCTCTTTTATTTAATGCTAGACTGGGATAAGGTAACTGTAGTCGTTGTCTCCGATGTGTGTACGGTTTGCTTATACCTACACGACTTCGACCGGTCCTGTGGTAGCCTGGGTTGTCTTTTCGGTTGCGTCCTTTGCGAGTGCAGCATTGTGTTGACAGAGGGTTTTGGCCTGTACCAATTCCACACTTTGCTGCCTCTTTGCTTGGCTTTAGAGGGTCGCCAGGATAGAACCAGATACTTGTGATCTGGATATATTAAGAGAGCACCCTAGTCAATTAACGTAACTTAAAGGATGCAGTCTTAAGGACATCGCTAGGCTACGAGCCGGTCTTGCTCAACCCCAGTTCCTTACCTAGAGTATCCCAGCTAGACATTATTAATCGAGTAGACACTTGTTAGTATTTAATATAAGCTCTTTGATATGTACGCATTATTATTCACAGCATTTATTAGTCTAGGTTGTTGTTGAGCCACACAACCATAGCAGACTGTTTCGTTGATGAGGAAGTACTTCTTTTAGTGTCGAGCATTGCTACCGTTGCGCATTTATAGTATTCTCGTGTCAGTTAACATTATATGTCCTATCTTTTTGTGTATTCGATTTACACGTGTGGTGTCCTGCCTCCTGCCTTTATATAGTTCAAGATCAGTACGAGCATCTTATGAGCATCAGACTTTCTTCAGAAGTTTCCAGGTCTATGCTGTAGGACTATACTTCACTTTCTTTCAGATAGGAGTGAAGAGTTTATTGTTGTTTAGAGTAACTGTATCGAAGCATCTTTTTATTGTATTAAATCTTGCAGTGATTTAATTGATCTTTCCATAGATTCCTGTTTTATGCATTTTAACGTAACTTGCATCTTGTTTGTTATCAGGCTATACCAGTATCGGTTAGCCTGAAGTAGAGTACATTTATGCCCAGTTAAGGATACCCCGCTATCGCAGATTAACCCTGGAGGGTATAGGTGTTTTGTTCGCCGGCAAATAAGTTCGAGGGTTTGGATCTAGCGTACCGTTGTTGCATAGTGCCCTATTACTAGTCCAATCATTGAGTGCCCTTGTTTTATTCGTAGTCCCGGTCGTAACAAATGGCGACCTTGCCTAGTATCTTATCTTAGTCGTCATAACAAATGGCGACCTTGCCTAGTATCTTATCTTAGTCGTCATAACAAATGGCGACCTTGCCTAGTATCTTATCTTAGTCGTCATAACAAATGGCGACCTTAGTCTAGGATTTAGTGAACTAAGAAATCAATTGCAGGATTTTTGGACATTTGTTTTTTGAGGAATATTTTGGACACGTTGGATTTTTTTTTGGCAACGTAGTATAGCACTTGAGTTGTCTTCAAGCATTTTTTGAGTGAATAGTGCTACATGAGAGTTTAGGTACTTTTTTTTTTTAATAAAGGTTGAGGATTTCCGGTGGACACTATGTCGAATGACGGATCAGTGCACAGTGAGGACACAGTACGGGAAGCAAACGAGGAGGTGGAGAAGGTGGAGTTATAAAGCGGCGTTCGGGTGGTGAACAATGAGGAGGATGCTCGGATTTTTTTGGAGGAGCCGGTGTCAGCGGATCGTGTGTCGGGGCTAGACCGGTACGGACTGCAGTGTGTAGCCACGGTCTTAGGGTTTCCCGGTACTAGCGGTTTGTCGAGAAGTGAGCTGGTTACCCGTGTGCTCGGTGGGGTGCGTGGGGCTTCGGGTCGAGCGGGAGTTGGGGAACCTTCGGCCCAGCCCCCATTCCACTCTAATCCTACCATGGCGCCCCCTCGGGCTCCGGAGCCGGGTACGTTCCTGCAGGCCGATGCCCGCTGGCGGTTGGGTATGCCTCTAGGTGATTCACGGGGTGGGTCCCCAATAGTAGCACCCCCTCCTCAGGGTTTGTCTTCCGAGATGTTGTTTCGGCTCAAGCTCGCCAAACTTGAGCTCGAGCAGCGGCAGCGAGAATCTGAGCTTAGGATTCAGGCTGAGGATAGAAAGGCCATACGTGAGGCTGAGCTTCAGGTTGAGGCTACAAAGTACTGTGCAAACATAGAGCTTGAGAAGTCTCAGGTGGAGTCGACAGGGCAGCGTCTCGGTTCTGGGAATCGAGGTCTTGATCAGTCTTTATCGCACCTTCTTTAGTTAGTACCTGCATTTGACGAGTCGGGTGTCACCGATTTTTTCCTGCGTTTTGAGAAGAAGTGCCGGGAGCACCAATGGCCCGAGGTTAAGTGGGCAGCCCTTGTTTCCTCTAGGTTGGTTGGCAAAGGACTCCAGGCATATGATGCGTTGCCCTTGGAGTCTTTCATCGATTATGAGGTATTGAAGGAAGCTGTTCTGCGGGCGTACGAGTTACAACCAGAGACATATAGGTTGAAGTTTCGGGGTGTTACGAAGGGTCGTGAGTGCACTTTTCTAGAATATGCCCGGGAACTGTCTGATGCTTTGAGAAATTGGCTGAGGTCAGAGAAGGTGACGACGTTCGAAGAGCTTGAGCAGTTATTCCTTCTAGAGCAATTTTTTAAATGCACAGGCGGCGACCTGACTTTGAACCTTAAAGAGAAACCTCCTAAAACTCTACAAAAGGCAGCTGAGTTGGCTGACCTGAGATTATCGCTGATTCGTGGGTGCGGGTCTGCACAACGGACCGATGCAGTTAACAAGGGGCGCAACACTCCACCCCCCCCGAGTCAGTGAGGCAACATTCAATAACAAAAGTAAGAGCAATGATACTAATTTTGATCACAAACCAAAAACCGTCCCGTTTAAGAAAGGTCAGGGCCCTTCCCCACCTCAGGGGAAGTCCAAGGGTGAAGTAGAGTGTTTTAAGTGTCATAAAAAGGGGCATTTTGCACGTTCCTGCCCTAGTAACCAACCTGCAGCAGTCGTGTCTTTGGCTAGCCACATTGGGGTGTCTCTGAGGTCTTCTGCGTTTACCCGGGGTGATATGTCAGATGCGGGGGCACAGCCAGTGAAGGAGTGTCCGGAAGGCTCAAAACCTGTCCGCGATGCTTTTTGCGACCATAGAGGGCGTGGCTGCGTGAGTTGGGCTGGTTGCAAGCATGGGTTGGAGTTGTTGCGTGATACAGGTGCATCCCAGACTCTGATGAAAAACTTTACAGGCCAACCTATAAACGCAGCACGGGTAGTTGTGGTGCAGGGTATTAATGCTACACGGTCATACCCGTTGGTTCGAGTGGAGCTGGAGGTTGATGGTGTGACACGAGAGATAGATGTTGGAATCGTAGAGAAACTGCCAGTAGAGGGCGTCGACCTTCTTCTCGGCAACGACTTTGCGGTGCCTACTTCCGAGGTTCCACCCTTAGTTATTGCCTAGAGGGCGGCCGACATGAGTAGGGAGGGGCAGGAGTTGGTCGAGAGGTGTCAATTTTTTTTTTTTTTTTTCTATATTCCAACATACTTCCTCTCGGGCATAGGCTGAGATGCCTTAACATTCACCGCTTTACAATGAACAGTGAAGCCCGTGAGGTCTTGTTCCAGTCTAGGGAGTGAGACATGTGAAGCACGTAGAGTACAACGAGCACCTGCCATCTTGCCTTCACATGAGGCACGGTGCTCACTCATGGCCCGTAACGACCCCATCTCTGAAGCCACCTCGTTCACGTGCTTCACTGTCTCATCCCCTACACTCGGACTCTCTCACATACACACACACAACGCCACCTGTTGAGCAGATAACTCACCAGCAATAACTCATTACAACAGATGGCGTGTGTTGTCACCCGATCTCGTGCATCTAAGGTGTCGCAGCCTATTCCTCAGTCTCTAGACCAGCGGAGGAACGGTCGGAAGGAGAAAGCTGAAGTTGGGAGAAGTTTTGTGAGTTTTGATCCAGCGGCTCTTCTTGGCGACTCAGTATTAACACCAATGTTTAGGTCCGGAGTGGCCCCAGAACCTGTCACACTTGGTGAGGATGTAGGGCGTGAGAAAACTCCGAGACAGCAACGTTACACACTTAAGCAAGATAGGTTCGAACAGTCCAGTATCGGGGGAGGCCATAAGTCGCTCCGGGAGCACTTAGATAGATTGGCTCCTTCGGATATCTGTCGGCTGCAGATAGATGATCCTGAGCTTCAGAAGTGTAGTAACGGTGCGATTGAACTCGAGGACGGGGAAGCATGTCATGTGAACCTGTTAAAGGAGTTTGTGATGCAACCACCTGAGCAGCCTACTGTCCCTATGCTGGTCTGCAATGGCCAAGGTGGAGAAGGAGAGGGGGGCAGCGGGGTACAGGTGGAGGAAAGTTGGGATCGTCATGTCTCGGCGGAGCAGTGGGCGGGGGACACGAGCCAGGTGGCTGTGGAAGCGCTAGAGCACCTGCCTGAGCAGCAGTGTGCAGCGCTCCAGCACCCACTCGGTTCTTACCCCACTGTTTGTGCCGAGTACCCAGGCCTCACAAATCATGCGGTGCACGATGTTCCGCTGACAGGTCACTTGAGTGTGAGTAGACCGTTGGCCTCGTTGTTTCAGTGGTTCAAGGTGGGCGACGAGGCTTTGGCATGGTTGTCAGGTCAGGGTTGACCCATGGCTGCTGAGGGTAGTGGTCAGAATCAGGACATTGCGCAGATTGGTGAGGTTGGCTGTGGAGTGGATGTGCCCGGTCGTCGCATAGCCTCCCAATGCTGCTCTAGTATTATGCAACAGCCCTACAATAGACCGACTGTATCTGGCCATGTCGCTGAAGGCGGTGATTCTGAGCTGGCAGATGTAGTTGCAAGGAATGCGGGGGTGTGCATGTACGGTATCGGCGGGGGAGCATTAGCAATTATGAACTATGGGAGTGACTGCACAGGTGGTACAGATTGTCCCTCTCATGACCTGGCTGTTCTAGGGACAAAGGTGGAGAAGGAGGGAGACTATAGTGTAGAAACTGCGGTCTCGGCTGGGTTGTGGGAGGGCAATGAGCATGTTGTTCGTCGAGATAAGTTGCGACCTCTTGTTCCTAAGCGTCAAGAGAAGTTGTTTACTAGGCTGTGGCAGTACATCCACATGTTTTTTCATTCTCCAGGCCTGATGTACGGGGTAGAATCCGACATGGAGGCTGGAGACAGTGCAAGGCTCAAAGTGGCTCCCTACCGTATAAATCCTGCTCGACAGCCTGTGGTGAAAGCAGAGCTGGACTACATGTGGACGAAGGGTGTGAGGGATAAGGGATATCGTGAGTGGTCGTTGCCTATAACTTTGCAACCTGTGTTAAGTGGCAAGATCAGTGTGTGTGCATTATCCCTGACAGACGCCTATACCTTATCCAGAGTTGACGATCCCATAGACCGCATCGGGGCTGCATTGCTTATCACGAAGGTAGAACTAGTGAAAGGTTATTGGCAGGTCCCGTTGCCGGAGAGTGCGAAGAGGTTTATCAGTGCCAGGTGTTGTTTTGCTGCCGGAACACAAGTTGGATGTGTGGCATGTTAAGGGCGCTGATAATGTTGTGGCTGATTGTTTGTCACGGGAGGGTACGCTTCAAGGAGCACCCTCGCCGTTCAGTCAGTGTGTGTTTGAGAGTAGAGAAAAACCAGGCTTGCCCCCTGTAGAGCAGCCGTCAAAAACAACATTAAAATTATATAAAAAAATCACATAAAAACTCTTTCTTTTTGATAGTTGCCAATGTTATAGCTAAAGTCCTAAGTTGAACCTGTCTTTCACTTAGTAGGCTGGGCACTGTGAAGCTCGCTCAGGGAGCATAGCAGGCTAAATTATACTATTGTGATGGGGAGGGGTTGTAAGATTTTCTTTATGCTAATATATTGTTTTATTTAAGATTGAGCTTTGCATTTCATTTCTGGTGGAGTGGCTAGGTGTAGCGGGTCTTGTCGGCATTCTGCCTTGTCAGATATGGTGCTCGCCTAATGTTGAGCGTCCCATATCTTGGGCGGGGTGTGACGTCTACCAGCATTGGCAGAATCGCCTCTCGTTGGCCACTAGCGCTCGCCAGGGACATCGAAATGGGCTACAGTTATCAGAGAATGTTGTTCTTTCTTTCCTAGTAATCGCATTGTCACAGACAGTCCAGTAGTGGTCTTTGTTTTCGTCTGTGACAACGGGTTATATTTTATATCAACAGTAGTGATAATAGTACCAGCGTGTGAATGAGAAAGACTTTCAGAGCGAGGAGGTAGTGAGTGTCTGTATGTACGGGTGCATTCCTGCCTCTCACTCGCCATTGGACGGCGTGTCTTGCTGTGTCACGTGACACCTGCTGTCTTGTGACATCTCGGCCCGTGATTGGCCGACCATCGCGCCTTTGCGAGTTCCTGTGTAACTTACCTCCTCCATGAGGGTCCCCAGGAGCTATCCTCGTCAGGACAGGCTTGGCGCGCGTGCTTCTAACATCCCTTTGCATACTCTCCCCCGATCACCACCTTTATCACTGTTTCTCTCACTCGATGCTCTCTTTCCATACTCTAACCTTTATTAACTGCACACCACTCCCCTTGGGTTCTGCATACGGTTTTCATAGCCGGCCCATTGTATTGCATGCGCCGTCCTCAGAGATATTTACATGTACTTAGAATAGGTTTGAGGGTTCTTAGTTAGTATAGGTTAATTACTTTGTGTGTCTCCATTATTGATTTAGTGTTTCTGCTCTTTTATTTAATGCTAGACTGGGATAAGGTAACTGTAGTTGTTGTCTCCGATGTGTGTACGGTTTGCTTATACCTACACGACTTCGACCGGTCCTGTGGTAGCCTGGGTTGTCTTTTCGGTTGCGTCCTTTGCGAGTGCAGCATTGTGTTGACTGAGGGTTTTGGCCTGTACCAGTTCCACACTTTGCTGCCTCTTTGCTTGGCTTTAGAGGGTCGCCAGGATAGAACCAGATACTAAATGAGGACCCTGGAGGACAAGGGGCGAATGCGCCACCATGAGCAAAATTGAGTTAGGACTGGTTCCCGATAGATGGAAGCACTGAAAATCACGTGGTGAAGAGCGTGTGAAGAGCATTTTGCGATTCCCACCCATGCGGGCTCAGTACCCTAGGTTCTAAATCCCTTGTTTCGACCTTGTGTAGCGGCGGAGGAGGTATGGATTGTAGGAGGTGGAGGGACGAATGTTCCCGCGCGCTCAAGCCAATGAGCGGCCGGCTAGCATTCCCCGAGTTAAAGGCCCGGCTCCCGGCCAATCACACGCGCGTTTGCGCGTTATTTTGGCTGAAAATTTAACAGTATCTTAGTTTCATGGACATCTAATACAGGATTAAATTTCAAGCAGATTGAACAATAATTACTATAGGCTGAAAAAAAAAAATCAATTTCTATTGCACGTTTTTTTTTTTTTTTTTTTTTTTTTTTTATTTGCTTTTATTTTCTATCAATTTCTCTCTTCCAGAGGATTCTAATGGTATATAATAACATGTTATTCTGTAATATTCTATGGATGCCACCTATTCTAGACTTTAAACACTCATAACTCGAAAGTAAGGTATTGGCGCATTCGCCCCTTGTCCTCCAAGGGTCCTCACTTGTGATCTGGATCTATCAAGAGAGCACCCTAGTCAATTAACGTAACTTAAAGGATGCAGTCTTAAGGACATCGCTAGGCTACGAGCCGGTCTTGCTCAACCCCAGTTCCTTACCTAGAGTATTCCAGCTAGACATTATTAATCGAGTAGACACTTGTTAGTATTTAATATAAGCCATATAAGCCATATAAGGCCAAAAGCCTTTCACTAGTTCTACCTTCGTAATAGGCGATGCAGCCCCGATGCAGTCTATGGTGTCGTCAACTCTCGATAAGGTATAGGCGTCTGTCAGGGATAATGCACACCGACTCTTGCAATCAACACACACACTGATCTTGCCACTTAACACAGGTTGTAAAGTTACAGGCAACGACCACTCATGACATTCCTTATCCCTCAGACCCTTCCTCAACATGTAATCCAGCTCTGCTTGCACCACAGGCTGTCGAGCAGGATTTATACGGTAAGGAGCCAATTTGAACCTTGCACTGTCTCCAGCCTCCATGTCAGATTCTACCCCGCACATCAGGCCTGGAGAATGAACAAACATGCAAAAGTACTGCCATAGCCTAGTAAACAACTGCCTTGCACTGTCTCCACGAACAACATGCCTAGTGCCCTCCCACAACCCAACCGAGACTGCAGCTTCTAACCTGTAGTCTCCCTCCTTCTCCACCTTCGTCCCTAGAACAGCCAGGTCATGAGAGGGACAATCAGTACCACCTGTGCAGTCACTCCCATAGTTCATTATTACCAAGGCTCCCCCACCGATAACGTACATGCACACCCCCGCATTCCTTACGACTACATCTGCCTGCGCAGCATCACCGCTTTTAGCGACATAGCCAGATACAGTCGGTCTATGGTAGGGCTGTTGCATTCGACTAGAGCAGCATTGGGAGGCTATGCGACGAACGGGCACATCCACTCCACAGCCAACCTCACCAATCTGCTCAAAGTCCTCCTTCTGACCACCACCCTTGGCAGCCATGGGTCAACCCTGACCCGGCAACAATGCCCAAGCCTCGTCGCCCACCTTGAACCACCGAAACAACGAGGCTAACGGTCTGGAAACATTCAAGTGACCTGCCCGTGGAACATCTTGCACCGCCTGAGTTGTGAGGCTCGGGTGCTCGGCACGACCCGTGGGGTATGAACCGAGCTGGTGCTGGAGCGCTGCACACTGCTGCTCAGGCAGGTGCTCTAGCGCTTCCACAGCCACCAGACTCGTGTCCCCCGCCCACGGCTCCGCCGAGACATGACAATCCCAACTCTCCTCCACCTGTGCCCTACTGCCCCCCTCTCCTTCTCCACCTTGGCCGCTGCAGACCAACACAGGGACAGTAGGCTGCTCAGGTGGTTGCCTCACAAACTCCTCCAACAAGTTCACATGACATGTTTCCCCGTCCTCGTGTTTGATAGCCCCGTTCCCACAACTCTCCTCCAACTGGGAACTACTAAGTCGCGGAGTGCCAACGCCCAACCATGTCACTAGGGGTGACAGGTTCTGGGGCCACTCCGGAGCTCACCTCTGGGTCAAATACTAAGTCGCTAAGGAGAGCCGCTGGAGCAAAACTCACAAAACTCCCAACTTTAGCTTGCTCCTTCCGACCGTTCCTCCGCTGGTCTAGAGACTGAGGAATAGGCTGTGACACTTTAGGTGCAAGAGATCTAGTAACAACGCATGCCATAGGTTGCACTTTACACTTCTCTAGCCACTCCTGTTCCTCCCTACTCACGTCGGCCGGCTTCTCAGCAACGACTAAGGGTGAAACCTCAGAAGTAGGCACCGCAAAGTCGTTGACGAGAAGGAGTTCGACGCCCCCAACAGGCAAGTTCTCCACAATTCCAACATCCAACTCTCGTGTCACACCATCTACCTCCAGTTCCATCCTGACCAACGGGTTTGACTTTGTAGCGTTGATACCCTGCACCACAACTACCCGTGCCGCGTTTATAGGTTTGCCTGTAAAGTTTTTCATCAATGTCAAGGAAGCACCCGTATCATGCAAAAATTCTACTCCATGCTTGCAGCCGGCCCACTTCACGCAGCCACGCCCTCGATGGTCGCAAAAGACATCGCGGACAGGGTTCGAGCCTTCCGGATTCTTCTCCACTGGCTGTGTCCCAGCCTCTGACGTTATACCTCGGGCAAACTCAGACGACTTCGGGGACACCCCAATGTTGCGAGCCAAAGACACGATTGCTGTAGGTAGCTTGCTAGGACAGGATCGTGCAAAATGCCCCTTCTCGTGACAATGAAAACACTCTAACTCCCACTTGGGCTTCCCTTGAGGAGGGGAAGGGCCCTGACCCTTCCTAAATGGGACGGTACTAGGTTTATGGTCAGACTTGATATCATTGCTCTTGTTGTTATTGCTATATGGTATATCACTGACTCGGGGAGGGTGGAGTGTTGCGCCCCTTGTTACCTGCATCGTTCCTTTGTGCAGACCCGCACCCACGAATCAGTGACATCCTAAGGTCAGCCATCTCAGCCGCCTCCTGTAGAGTTTTCGGGGTTTTTTCTTTAAGATTCAACGTCAGATCGCCACCCATACACTTGAAAAATTGTTCTAGAAGCATCAGCTGTTTCAACTCCTCAAACGTCGATGCCTTCTCAGAACGCAGCGAGTTTCTAAATGCATCGGACAGATCCCAGGCATGCTCAAGAAAGGTGCACTCACGACCCTTCGTTACACCCCGGAACTTCAATCTGTACGTCTCTGGTTGTAACTCATATGCCCGTAGGACAGCCTCCTTCAATACCTCATTATCGATGCACGACTCCAAAGGCAATGCATCATATGCCTTGAGTCCTTTGCCAACCAACCTAGAGGAAACAAGGGCTGCCCACTTAACCTTGGGCCATTGGTGCTCCCGGCACTTCTTCTCAAAACGCATACTAAATTCAGTGACACCCGACTCATCAAATACAGGGACCAACTTGAGCAGGTGCGATAAAGACTGATCAAGACCTCGATTCCCAGAACCGAGACGCTGCCCTGTCGACTCCACCCGCGACTTCTCAAGATCTATGTCTGCACAGTACCTAGCCTTTCTCTCCTCAGACTCATTCTCTCGCTGCCGTTGCTCGAGCTCAGCCTCATATCTAGCCCTTCTCTCCTCAGCCTGAATCTTAGCCATCTCAAACTCCCGCTGCTGCTGCTCAGATTCCCGCTGCTGCTGCATCTTAGCCATCTCAAGCTGGAAGAGCATCTCTGGAGTCAAACCTTGAGGAGGAGGAGATGCAACAATTGGAGACTCACCCAAGTGCAAACCACGCTGCCAGTGACTATCGGTCTGCGGGAACGTACCCGGCTCCCAAGGGGGCGCCATGGTAGGAGTCGAGTGGAATGGGGGCTGGGCCGAAGGTGCCCCAGCTCCCACTCCACCCGAAGCCCCACGCACCCCGCCGAGCACACAGGCCGCCAGGTCACCTCTCGACATGCTGCTAGTGCCCACATGCCCCATGACCGTGGCCAAACACTGGAGACCATACCGATCAATCCCCGACACCCGGTCAGCAGTAATAGGTTTCTCCAGAAACTTCCTTGCATCCTCCTCATTAGTTGTAACTCTAATGCCTTCGGACAAACCCCGCTGCTGCACCTCAGAGTCTGTTTCCCATACTACCGTGCTACCGCCAGACGCTGCAGACGCTCTGTCAACGCTCTCACGATATCGATCATAATTTGAGTATTAACTACTCATCCTCTTCATTCTTGTGCATGAAAGGTGGTTAAGAGCACGTTTAACCATCCTGTAGCTTAGTAAGTAACACTGCACGATATTTCGCTGTGTATTGACTGATAAACTTTGTGTTTATCACAAGACTCCTGCTCGGACAGGGCGCCACTAGCGCCATCTATTGTTTTGTTTTGCTTTGTAAACAAACGCTCTCTTATTACTATTTTATATAAAATCGTAGCCCCTAATTTTACCCATTACCTACTGTAGTAAGTATCTATTTAACTGCCTTGTATGTAAGTAAAGCTTTGCATATTAATTTGCTAATAAACAATATTGTTTACTAACTAACCGCCTACAGGGACTAACGCCGACACCATTTTGTAAACAAACCTTTTTGGGGGATTATACATATTAAATTCCAGCAAATTTTGTACCAAATTTAAGTGCATTCATTTATCTTTTCCCCCTAGATATATTTTTGACTTTTTCTCCTCAGACTGATTTTACTTTAAGCTAAGGGTGGTATTTGTACAAACTAACCTAGCCTAACCCAACCTGCCAAGCTTTTAACCTAACCCAAACCTAGCCTAGCCTATAGCCAGCCAATCTGTTTTATTATTAACTCTTGTAGATATTGTATTTAGTATCCTACTGTAGCTATATATATCTGTAATTTTAGTTGTTGCTTGCACGATCTTGTAATAACCTTTGACTGATACACTTTTTTATCTAAAAAGAGTAGGCTACTGCTTTACTAGGCTACAGTGACACCAGGGTCATCTGTTGACACAGTATATTAACCCCTTGTGTGCAGTCACACTTTATTTTTATATAATCTCTATTTGGTGAATTGTATATTTAGTTACATATTCTGTTATACATATATTTGTTTAAGGTTAGGTTATCACACCTGGTAGCCTATTTCTGCGAATTTCAATTTTATTATATTCGGTTAGGCTATTCAACGCTGGTAGCCTATTATTGCGTATTTCAATTTAAAAAAAAACTTTTGGTTAGGCTATCGCCCCTGGAAGCCTAATTCTGCGCATCTCAAAATTTTTGTTTTCGGTTAGGCTATCACCCCTGATAACCTATTTCTGCGTATTTCAGCATATTTGTTTTCGGTTGAAGTGATTGAAGTGTTTTTAAAGTGAGTGAAGTGTTGTAAAGTGAGTGAATTGTTTTTTTAAGTGAGTGAAGTGATCTGAAGAAAGTGAATGTCACCATGCCTCGCGCTTGTGCGAACTGCGCCGGTAGGTTTGGTGAGTCCATGTTTGCTACTATCGATCTTCAAGTCTGCCGGCTCTGCCAGCAACGAGAGAATTTTACAGTGAAATTAGATGAAGCCTACAACAAGATCAACGTCCTCACCATGAAGCTGGAATCACTCCAAGAGTTTGTAACACTCAACGTTGGAGTGCCACAAACTTCAATTGTCACCGCAACTCCAGCAGCCACCAACGCCCCAATGTCAACTGCCAACAATTCAACGCCTACAGTAGCCATTTCAGCTGATGTTTCCGATACTCAAGATACAAATAGCGACTCTCTTCCCCCTCAAGACAACTTCCGTGTCGTGAGGAACAACGTTTGCCCCAAGACCAGGAAACACATACCGATTACCGAGTGTCAAAACCGTTTCCAGATACTCGCAGACTCAGATGACGAAGAGGAAATAGAAGAAGTCCGGCTCGTGGGAGACTCGATGATACGTGGTCAGCTCACAGAGTTTTGTGCCAGGGCACCTAAGACCAGGAAGCGTTTTTGTATCCCTGGTGGTGGTGGTGTGGATGACGTAGTTGCAGCAGTTGACGAAGTATCAAAGCTGGCCCCTGCTAATACAATGTACGTCATCCACGTTGGATCCAACGATGTACAGCGAACCCGGTCGGAAGATTTGCTTTTAAAGTACCAGCAGCTGATCAAGTCATTTAAGGAGAAGTCATCAAGGATCATCGTCTCAGGAATCGTCCCCCGGCTCGGTGTAGAGAGCCGATTTTACAACATAGCCACCAGCACAAATCGTTGTCTAGCAAACCTTTGCAGGAAGGAGAACGTGGGATTCGTCGACACCTGGGACAATTTCTACTACGATGACTATTTGTTTTCGGACGATGGAGTTCATCTGAACCAGGTGGGAGCAGCGCGTTTTGGGCGTCTTCTCAACGATGCGGTGAAGGATTTTCGGAGAAGAAATCGACTCAGCACAGGACAACCAGGAAGGAGGACCGAAGACAGCGAGGACGACATTCTACAAAGGAATTAAATACTAATCCGTCAAGAACCGCGAATTTGGATAAAGCTCCACCAACACGACCCAAATTCAAAACCGTCAGGGATAACGACCGAGGACCGAGGACAGCCATGAATGTAGATCCGACCAGAACCAAAAATTCGATGAAAGAACGATCTGCGAGTTCTAAAACCGCAACTTTAAAGGTTTTCTATGCAAACGCTCGTAGCATACGCAATAAATTTTCAGATTTAGAGGAACTAGTGTTTACAGAAAATTATGATGTGATTGGCATAACAGAATCTTGGCTCAATACACAAGATAGAGACTTTTTAGCAGAGTATTCACTTCCCGGTTATGTAATGTTTGAGAACAGCCGAATAAATAAAAATGGAGGTGGCGTTTTATTTTATATCAAAGAAAGTCTTAACCCGACCCTCGTGTCAAAACCTCAAATTGTGAACGTCGACACATCTTTTGTGCTAATAAAGAATAATAAAGGTACAAAAATAATACTTGCGTTAATATACAGACCTCCAGCTCAATCAGTGCAAACTGACCGAGAAATTTACGAACAAATTGCAGATGTAAGTAACTCACAAGATACCGTAATTTTTGGCGACTTTAATTTACCTGTGACCAAGTGGGGCGATACTCTTACTTCACACTCCGGACATGACTTGTATACGAACTTGCAAGAGAGTTCGCTTTATCAATTTGTTCGAATGCCGACCCGTGGTAATAACGTTCTTGACATTGTACTTGCAACAAAAGAAGAATTGATAGAGAATTTGAATGTTGGTGATGAATTCAGTAACAGCGACCATCGTACGATAACTTTCACTTTAAAGTTTACTAGTAACGAACCAAATAGTAGCATCGAAAAAGTCCCTAATTTCAAGAAAGCAAACTTCCATAAACTTAGAGCTATGTTTAAAGAAACTGACTGGAGCTTTTTAATTAACAATAACGACATAAATACATCTTGGAAGTTATTCGAAACCACTTACCTAAAAGCAGTGCAAGACTGCATACCATCGAAAATACGGCATCCAGGCCATAATAATAAGCCCAAATGGTGGAATAAAGATATTTCAAACTGCCTGCTTGCTAAAAAATTTGCTAATGATAGATTAAAATCCTCACAAAATGACGAAGAACGGGTGAAATTTGTAGAGCTACGACGCAAAGCCAAAAAGTTAATTAAGCAAAGTAAAAAGACCTTAGAGTTACATATTGCGAATCAAAGTAAAACAAACCCGAAAGAATTCTATAGTTATATCAGAAAGAAAAAATTAGTTACTTCAACTGTTGGACCGTTAGTCGATGAAAAAGGAGAATACACCAAAGACGAAGTACAAATGAGTAATGCCCTCAATTCCTTCTTTGCATCAGTTTTTACAACAGAAGACCTCAGTGATATCCCTACACCATCGCCGATTCAGATTGATAATTCAGATGTTCTAAGCTATATCACCGTTACAGAGAGAGAAGTATTGAATTGTTTAGATAAACTCAAGGTAAATAAAACGCCAGGACCTGATACAATCTCGCCTAGAGTTCTAAAGGAAGCTAAGAATGAGCTCTCCAAACCACTGACATTACTATTCAATAAATCCTTGCAGTCTGGAACTATGCCTGATCAGTGGAAGCTAGCCAACGTAACACCGATATTCAAAAAAGGCAGCAAATCCCTACCCAGTAACTATCGTCCAATTAGCTTAACCTCAGTTGTATGTAAAATGCTAGAAACGGTCATACGAGACAGACTCGTAAATCACTTAGAGGAAAATAACATACTTAAAGATACTCAACACGGCTTTCGTAAAAAACGTTCCTGTTTAACAAACCTCTTAGACTTCTTCCACGATATCCTCAACCTCTACGATGAGAGTAAAGCTGTAGATATTATATACCTTGATTTTCAAAAGGCCTTTGACAAAGTTCCCCACAAACGTTTACTGCTAAAACTAAAAGCGCATGGAATACAAGACGGTGTGTTGAAATGGATAGAAAATTGGCTCAGCAACAGAAAGCAAAGGGTAGTCATAAACGGTAAGGCATCTAAATGGACCAATGTAAGTAGCGGGGTACCCCAGGGATCGGTACTAGGACCAATTCTCTTTCTAATTTACATCAACGACATAGATGAGGGTCTCACCTGCACAATCTCAAAATTTGCCGACGATACAAAAATTGCAAATAGCGTACTCTCAAAAGAACAAGTTGACGATATGCAACACAATCTAGATAAATTGTCATGTTGGGCCCAAATTTGGCAAATGAGTTTCAATGCGGATAAATGTAAAGTACTACATGTCGGATACCTAAATGAGAAAGCAAACTATTCGATGAATGGCACTCAGCTTAAGAATGTAAACAGAGAAACTGATCTGGGAGTAACAATATCGAGTAACCTAAAACCGAGTCAACAATGTTCAGAAGTTGTTAAGAAGGCAAACAAAATAATTGGCTTTATAGGCAGGTCATTTGAGCATAAATCCAAAGAAGTTATCCTAACCCTTTACAATTCCTTAGTCCGCCCTCTTCTGGAATACTGCGTTCAATCCTGGTGCCCTTATTACCAAAAAGATATAAACAAGCTAGAACGAGTTCAACGTAGAGTTACCAAAATGATACTAGCCTAAAGAACAAACCATACGAAGAGCGTCTTAGAGAATTAAATCTATTTCCTTTAACCCAGCGCAGATTAAGAGGCGACTTAATTCAAGTGTTCAAAATCATCAAAGGCATCGACAATATGAACTGTAGTAAGTACTTCACTATCGACCAATCTAATTACACGCGGGGAAACGGTTGCAAAATTATTGGTAAATCTTTTAACTCGCACGAATCTAAGAATTTCTTCTTCAATCGAGTTGTCAACTTGTGGAATGGGCTTCCCCGAGACGTTATAGACTGCAGCACCGTTGATTCATTTAAATTCCGCCTAGACAAATATCTCGCATCAAACCCGCGACTGACTGCGTTTGAAAATGAATAACTTTATCCTCCCCTCAGTTACTAACCCATATGTCCCCTACTAACTTCCTAGTCCTGCCACGTTAGTGGCAGGGCAGTAGTTCCCTTTCCAATGTTCCCTTACCCACTCTAAACCACTGTTTGGACACTTGATCCTCAGTGTTTTGGAGGACAAGCAATCTAGAAGGGTCACTAGACCTGTTGTTGCTTGATTTCCTTTGTACTCCTTTGTACTGTGTCCTCACTGTACACTGATCCGTCGTCCGACATAGTGTCCACCGAAAATTCTCAACGTTTATACAAAAAAAGAGAAGTACGTAAACTCTTATGCAGCACTATTTACTCAAAATGCTTGAAGACTCTTAAGTGTTATACTACTTGCCAAAAAACAATATGTGTCCACTATATTCCTTTAAACAAAAACAAATGACCACAACACTCCTGCAATATTTCTCTAAGTTCACAAAATCCTAAGCAAGGTCGCCATTTGTTACGACCGGGGCTCGTATAAAACAAGGGCTCTTAATCACTGGACTAGAAAGGCACACAGCCACAACGGTAACACTAGATCCAACCCTCGAACTTATAATGCCGGCGCACAAAAACACCTATGCCCTCCAGAGTTAAATCTGCGATAGCGGGGTATCTTATAACTCGGTATAAATGCACTACTACTACAGGCTGATGATCTCTGATACAGCCTGGTCACAACAACATACAATTACGTTACTAATGTATGCAAGGGAAAGATAGAAAGCTTAATTAAATCACTGTAATGATTTAATGCAAACTAGAAGAAGGTATATTTAAAGTTACTCTAAACAATAACAAACTGTCACTCCTATATTAAAGAAAGTGAATGAAAGTCCTAAAGCATCGAACAGGAATCTTCTGAAGAAAGTCGGATGCTGCTTAAGATGATCGAATCGGATTTTGAACGGTTATATAAAGCAGGAACAGGATATGACAATTGTATGGACATATAGGGTTATCTGGCACGGGAATAATAATAAATGCACAATAGTATTAACTCCAACAGCAAAAGAAGTACTTCCTCATCAACGAAACAGCCTACTATGGTTGTGCAACTGAACAACAACCTAGACTAACAAATGCCATGAATAATAATGCATACATATCATAAAGAGTTTATAATCTTAATAGGGTGTCTGCTAGGCGAATAAAGTCTAGCTGGGATGTAGTAGGCTAGGAAACAATGGCTGAGCAAGCGGCTCGTAGCATAGCGAAGTGGCTGTGCGGCCAAATTACGTTAAGTGACGGGGTGCTCTCTTGAGAGATCCAGATCGCTAGTATCTGGTTCTCTCCTGGCGACCCTCTTAAAGTCAAAACAAAACGAGTTAGCAAAGTGTTGGGTGGCAGAGGCAAAAGCCCTCACTCGCAACACAAGGCTAAACTCACAAGGTACACAGTCAGAAAGACAACCTTGGCTTCCCACGTATCCGTTGCGATTGTACAGGTTCAACAAAACCTAGTACACATCGGAAATCACAACACCAGTAGCCTTACCCCAGTCTAGCATTAAATAGCCCAGCAGACCACCAAGATACAGGTAGGGAGACACCGCGAGTGTGTCGAACCTCTACAGACAAAATGGTAACCCTTCCAAAATGCCTAACTAAACATGTAATATCTGAGAGCTTCAGCATATAATACGATGGCCGATATATGAAATCGTGCAGAACCAAAGGGGAGTTATGATATTAAATAGATTGGAAGAATGAGAGGTAAGAAGTTGAGAGAGAGAGAAAGTGTGCTATAGGTAGGAGTCGGGGGACAGAGTGCAAGGGAGATGTTAAGGGTATGCTGGTCAGGCAAGCTCTGAGGACGGTAGCTCCTCGAGATCCCCAGGATCACACAAAGGCATGGTTGTCAGCGAATCACAGGGACGCTACGTCACAAGACAGCAGGCCCCTAGGACGCGCCAAGAACCACCTGCCAATCAGAGGCGAGAGAAAGCCCGCGCTGGCGGGAAAAACTCCTCCGGGAGGGAGGAGGGAGCAACACTCACTGCACCCCTACTCTTGCACTTACTCACTCACACTCTCTAGTTGTATCATTCAGTCTTATACATTAAACTTATAACTGATGATATAAAATAGAATGCCTTGTCACAGATGAAAATAATGACCACTTCTATACTGCCTGTGACATGACGATTCACAAGAAAGAAAGTACAACATTGTAGATAGACTGTAGCCCATTTCACTGCCCTGGCGAGCGCTAGTGGCTACCGGGAGGCGATTCTGCCAACGCTGGCAGGCGTCACAATATATATATATATATATATATATATTCTGTTAACCCAAGCCAACCACAGCTAATGTCATCCCAAGGGTCACCCCATGTTCACCACCACCACCACCCACCTTGTTATCTGTCAACCCAAGCCAACCACAGCTGCTGTCATCCCATGGGTCACTCCATGTTGACCACCACCACCACCACCACCCACCTTGGTATCTGTCAACCCAAGCCAATCACAGCTGCGGTCATCCCAAGGGTCACTCCATGTTGACCACCACCACCACCCCCCCTTGTTATCTGTCAACCCTAGGCAACCACATCTACAGACATCCCAAGGGTCACTCCATGTTGACCACCACCACCACCACCACCACCACCCACCTTGTTATCTGTTAACCCTAGCCAACCACAGCTGCTGTCATCCCAAGGGTCACTCCATGTTGACCACCACCACCACCACCACCCTCCTTGTTATCTGTTAACCCTAGCCAACCACAGCTGCTGTCATCGTAAGGGTCACTCCATGTTGACCACCACCACCACCACCCACCTTGTTATCTGTTAACCCAAGCCAACCACAGCTTCTGTCATCCTAAGGGTCACTAAGCAGGGATAACACCCTATCAAGGTTATGGAGAGAGAGATCACTTGCCGATTGACATATTGTATCTGTATATTGTGTATATTTGTGTGTTTGGGTATCATTGTATTTAGGGTGTTTTGTTCCAATTTGTATTGTAATCCTTGTATTCATTGTGTCTTTTACCGTATTGTATAACTAAACTGTATACGTATGCACTGTTCGTATTCGTACTTGTAGTCAAGTTCTTGTTGAATGCTAAAATGATATTGGCACTCCATATATATATACACTTACACTTAGTTACACTTAGTTGTATTCCGTCCGTTAGTGACACAGTTGAGCTGGGGCTCCACTGCGACCAGGCAGCTCCCTTTCTTCCACTCTCCATTCCAGAAGTCGGTTGGAGTTGGTGCTGGGGTATCCTGGTGTTGGTGGCCGGTCCGGTATTTTGGCCAGCCACATGTCCAAGTGTTTCTTGAAGGTGTCTGGAGACACCCCGGTCATGTTCCTGAGAGGGGCTGGTATACAGTTGAACAGTCTGGTTCCATTGTATGTAAAGCTGTGATGGATCAGGGATTTGATTTTTTGTGTTGATCCCGGCGTAGTCCTCACATAGCACAGCCTCCCTCGCCTTTGGTGCTGAGTCTCTTGGATGTTTGGGTTTGGTACCTTTTTTTCCAAAATCTTCCAGACGTAGATGATGATGTATCTCTCCCTACGTCTTTGAAGTGAGTACAGCTGCAGCTCCTTAAGTCTCTCCCAGTAGTTAAAGTGTTGAAACCCATGGATTTTACTGGTGAATGTCCTCTGGGTGGCTTCAATTTCTGTTATTTCTCCTACTTTTTGGGGAGACCAGAGCTGGGAGCAGTACTCCAGTCGTGGTAGGACCAGTGACTTCCACAATGTTAGCATACACCTCTCATTTCTTGTGTGGAAGGTTCTCAGGATCCAGCCTGCTATTTGTTTTGCTGTTGTTGTGGCTTTGGTAATATGCTGGGAAAAAGTGGCGTCACTGCTCATATTTACTCCCAAGTCCTTCACTGTGTCCTTGGCGGTAATTTCTTGCTGTCCGCTTTTGTAGTTGGTGTCGTTTTGTAGTGCTCTCTTGTTCCCGTACCTTAGAAGCTCGAACTTGTCTCCGTTTAGGGCCATGTTGTTTTCTTCTGCCCACTTCAGGATTTTGTCCAAGTCTTGTTGTAGTAGCTGAGCATCATGTTGTGAGGTGATTTTCTTCATGAGTCTGGTGTCGTCTGCAAACGATGTGGCTGTTGAGTGTTCCAGGTCCCTGTCGATGTCTCCTATCATGATGAGGAATAGGAGAGGTCCCAGTACTGATCCTTGTGGTACTCCGCTGATGACCCCACCTGCTTCTGATAGGCTTCCTTGAACCGTGACTCTTTGTTTTCTGTTGGTGATGAAGCTATGGAGCCATCTTCCAAGGTCTCCCCCTATTCCCAGTGATTTGAGTTTATGTAGAAGGATCCCATGGTCCACCTTGTCAAAAGCTTTGGCGAAATCTAGATATATGACGTCTACATTTTCTCCGTCTTGAATATCCTGTAGGATTTTGTCGTAGTGTGATAGTAGTTGTGAGAGGCAGGAGCGGCCTTTTCTAAAGCCATGTTGCCCCTCGTTGAACGCCTCATTATCTTCCAGGAAGCTGACCATCTTAGCTCTTATTGTTCTTTCTATGATTTTAATAAGGTGTGACGTCAGCACCACTGGTCTGTAATTTTTGGCTATGCCTTTACTACCCCCTTTGTGTATTGGTGTGACATTACCTTCTTTTAGGGATTGTGGTACATATCCAGTTTGGAGGGACTTGCTCCACAGCAGTTTTAGAGGCAGGGCTAGCTGATGTTTGCAGTTTTTTAGCAGTTGGGCATGAAAGCCGTCTGGTCCTGCTGCAGAGTTTGGTCCAATCTTGTCGATGGCTGCTATTATGTCCTCTGTTGATACTGTTACCGAGGAGAGTTGATGTGGTGTCTCTGGAGCGTTGCCAAAGAAAGTCGTTGCATTCTCGATTTTCTTGTCTTCATTTGGCGGGCTGAAGACACTTTCATACTGCTGTTTGAGTATCTTGGCCATTTCGGTTGGGTCACTCTCAAGTTCGCCCGTAGGTTTTGCAAGTGGTCCTATTGTTGTGGTGTTCCTGAGTCTCCTTTTTGCATATGCATAGAAGAATTTGCTATTTACTCGTATGTTTGCAACTGCTTGTAGTTCTTCGCGTGTTCTTTGCTCTTGGTGTGACTGGATGAGTTTACGTTCCACTTCATCAAGCTCTTCTTGTAGTTTGGTGATATTGTGCGCATAGCTGGTCTTCCTTTGCTTGGCTCTCAAGTACGTCCTTTTCTTCATTAGTATTTTTCTATCTCTGGGAATCTGCTTGATCTGCTTCCTGCTTGATTTGGGTGGTATGGTGTTTTTACAGGTCTCCAGGCATTGTTGCTGGAGGATACTGAGAGTTTCGTCGACGTTTTTATCTTCGAATAGTGCCCTCCAATCAGTTCCTGCCAGTTCTGCTCTCAGTCTGTCCCAGTCTATATCTTTGCTGTAGAAGTTGAGATCTTCAGAGAGGTACAGGGTATTTGGCTTGATTCCTGTTGACATCTTCTTGGTGGTGTGGCGGTTGGTGTGGGGGTTCTAACTTTGATGAGGCTGTGGTCGGACATTATAGTTTTTACAGTTTCGTACGAGTGTACCAGGTCGAAGTTGTTGCCAAATAGTAAGTCCAGTGTGTTGTTGCCTCTTGTAGGTTCCTCGATGTATTGCTTCATGTATGCAGTGTCCATGATAGTCATTAGCTCCTTGGCTTGCTGTTTTTCCTCCCTGGTTCCTCCATCTATTTTCATGGTTGCCCAATTGATGATGGGCAGGTTGAAGTCTCCTGTGATGATGACATCTGTAGCGGGAGTTGGAAGATTTTGTAGGAGTGATTGTATTTTCTCTGTGACCTCCTTGAAAATTTCCCCTGTGGTGTTTGGAGGTCGATACAAAATTATGATGAGCATGTCGGTTTGTCTTATGTGTACTGCTAGTAGCTCTGTTGTGCCGTTTGAGAATGCAACTAAAGTTTCGGTATTTGCAGCCATATCCTCCCTTAGGTAGAGTGCTACTCCTCCGTGGCTTCTGTCCTCTCTGTCGGCTCTGAATAGAGTGAAATTATGGATATTGATCTCTGCATCCAAAATGTTTTCGTTCAGGTGTGTTTCTGTGAGGGCTAGAAAAATTGAGTTGTCTTCCTCTGCAATTTCTCCCAACATAGGGACTTTACATTGATTGTTTCGTGGGTAAAGTCCTCTGATGTTGCCCACAACAAAACTAGTTAGTGGTAGTTGCACCTTCCTCTGTGGTTCATGTCTGGCCCCTCGGTTTGGGCTAGGAATCTCTCCATAATCACTTGAGACCGTTTTTCCACTTCCAGAAGACGTCCCATTACTACCTATATATATATATATATATATATATATATATATATATATTTAAGGAATGAGATAGGGATATATATATAGATAGATGGGTAGAGAGAGAGGAGGGGGGGAGGGGGGGTGCTATGATGACAATAACACAGTCTATCGTCAGCAGCCATCTATTTCTCGCATGACACGTTTTAATTTCACAAAAGATCTGGAGCCAAAAGAAACTAAGCTTTGATGACAGAAGTCCCCTGGCTCTCTTATTGTGAGTGTAATTACGTTATCACCGACCCAACGCCTGGCACCAAAACCCACATTAGATTTATCTCACCTTCAATTCCCCCAACAATCTGGCCTCGATTTTGGCTGTCATATTGTCAACGTGTTCTTAATAAAACAATATACTAAATTCCACATTTTACATTATAGGCATCGTTACTTACAATCGCCTTCGAATTTGGTGCATTACCTTAAATATACGATCTATGTATCAAGATATGTAGTTATCTCTCTACTATATATACAGCATTATATCCTGTGCTGTGTATAGAGATAGATAGATTGACACAATAAATATACCATGACTGTGCTTCTCATTATCATAATTATCTCCGCGCCACCACCACCACCCTCATTATTACAAATAGCTACATCATTTCCCTGAGTACCGGTATGTTATTATCATCAACATAGTGGACAGTGTTTATTATCACTGGACCATCACAAAGTAATGATGAACACATTGATTGACGGTCAACCACGGACTGATTTTAGACATAGCTTTAGATTGTATGTATCAATAATATAATATTTGTAAGTAGTCGTTATCTAGAAAGTAGAACATTGGTCTGGTATTTTAGGAGTGTATGGTTTGAATATCAGGGATGACCAGTCACTCAAAAACATTCCGAGACTTTTACATATTTCTCACTGTGAACTCTAATTATTATATATGTGATTAAATGCACGCAATACAAAAAATACATTTTGTCATTCAATGTTATGCAAATCTGTTGAATAAATAAATCGGTATTCGATATCTGTATATGCTTACACAATATTATAGATATAATCAGAACGCTGCTACAACAACCAGATGATGACAATATTTCCAGTACGATGAATTTTTATTCTAAGCTGAATATAATCGTATGGTGGTAGCTGAAATGCTATAACTAGAACACTAATGAAAGAGTGTCGCAACGTTTGTACTTCTGGCTGCACAGTACATGAACTTACATGCATTAATGTTCACCTTATCCTCTTCTGTACTGGCGACGTTTTTATAATTGATTCTAGCTATATTCAGACAATTTTGTGCATTTTAAGAAGGATCTTACGTGGTAGTAAAACTTGGTTAAGCGAGATAGTTTGAAGCCTGTTAATTGCTAGAGGCCCTTTTTAAGCTGAATAAAAACGTCTAATAGTAGCCAAAATTAAATTAAAAGGGCGGCACCGAAAGGGTTAATCAATTGAAGCTATAATCAATATCTTCTCCTTAGTTCCTTACCTAATACTTGTAGTTTGGAAGTTTGTGTTTTCTGTAGAAGGGTGTATAACTGTATAATGGACTAAATTTACTCTACCCTATCCTAGCCTTATCCGAACAAATATTGTCAGCTTGATGTATCAACAACTTATTTTAAACCTTAAGTTTTCTAATGTGTGCTGGGGACACTAGCATAGATCTTTATACAGTACAGTATCTTTGGTACACTCGGATGCCATCTTCGATAGCCTACTCCAAAAGCTCCCTTCCCACAACATGATATTTAGTTCCGAGTAGTAACTCCGCATAGACTAGCACAATTAGCGCTTAAGAGTGAATGGTAGTGGTAATATGTTTCCAAAAAACTTAACCAAGCGTGAGAGGCGAGCTCAGATTAGTATTGGGCCTTCCCAATACTATCTTCCCATTGATACAACGATATTTGACCCTTGGACATTAAGATTACTAGTCTAATAGCAGGACCACTTCACCACATCTACCCTTGACTAGATAGTAACATATAATATATAGATGATGGAATACGCATGAATAAAATTAACTTTTATGTTCTCGATTCGACTCAATGACCTGAAATAGCCTTAGGAAATGTTGAAATTGTGTTACTTATGAAAAAAAAAAAAAAATAACACAAACCTAATAAAAGTAAACTCATATCACGTGGATATAATGATATAAAATAGAATGTGTTTACATTGACGAGAGTATGTTATGGGAATGTTTAACTTTTCGCATGAATGGACACACTATATATATATATATATATATATATATATATATATATATATATATATATATATACAGTATATATATATATATATAATATGTGTTCTGAGGGTCCCCTGCATGTCCCAAGAGGTCCCCAGTTATCAGACATATACTGCATATTATTCAGTACATATCTGATAACTGGGGGCCTCTTGGGACATGTAGGGGACCCACAGTACACCTAGGAGCTACATGGAACACTTAGGGGGCCCGTGGGGACCCTGAAGCCCCAGCGAAATATGTTGGGAAATCAACAGGACCTGTAGGGGCCCCGTGGGACACCTAAGAACCTCATGGGACCTGTGGGGGCTCCACGGGACACCATGGGGCCCTGTTGGACACCTAGGCTCTCCACAGGGTCATGTAGGGGCTCAGCAGAAGAACGAGGGCCCTGAGGGACACCTCGGGGCCTGGAGGGACATTTATGATCACATAAAGTTCCGGAAGGGCAATTAGGGGCCCCACGTTAGGCTAGGTTAGGTTAGGTTTGGCTTCTGGTTTGATTAGGTTAGGTTATGTAAGACTCTCCACGGGGCACTGGTAAAATCGGTCCAATCTAGGGCTAGAGAGTTAGACAGAATAGGGATAAAGGCATGTTAAAATATAAAAGTTAACTTTCAATCATCACCAATTACTTGTTTTAATTTTCTTGGCAAATAGTGTATCGGATATGGGATGAGTATAGTAAAAACCAATCCAAAACTTAATTTGATAGGATGCAGAGTAATCAGATATTGGTCAAAATAATACATTTGTTTGGTACTAAATAAGAGGTGTTTTCTATGCAGGTTATATTTATTTACTATTTTTTTTTTAAATCCCACAGACAAAACACAGACGCAATGATATAATAAAACACAATAGTAATGCAGTCTAATTTACCATACATAGTTAACGTAGGCATACATATTTATGTTTGTAAAATTGTGACAAATGAAGGCAGGCAGAAAAGAGGCAAAGAATGAAGAGAGATGAACAGAGATATGGGAGAGGGGCAGGGAGGATAATTAAAGGGGAGGACAGTTATAATACAGGGATGAGAGGGTGGAAACACGCTACCTGAGAGAGAGAGAGAGAAATCTTGTAAAATGGTAAATACAAATTAAACTTTTATATAGAACTCCTAAAATAGTCTAACACTAGTGCTTAATACAAACATGGAAAGTTAAAAGTAGTGTGTAATAATACTACAGTTGGACAATAATACTGATAAAATACTGTGTGTTATTGAGACAAAACATTATCTGTCACTCCCGCGACATCAACAACTCACTTACTGGATCTTACACAAAACATAACTTTGTAATTGAAACAAACAAAAATGAGTTACAAAAGTAAAAGTTTTAAATCCAATTAGTACGATTGTTTTTTCCATTTATCAATGCCACCGTTAAGATAATATATTAATATTCAGATGCAAATGTAAATTTTTCATTGAACTAATTTATAAACAAATATTAAGTATAGCTATAATACTACTACAACTCTTAGTACCGCTAATACGACAAATACAACTCCAACTATTACTAATGATAAAAATAATATTTTCAATGGGCAGCGTAATAACCAGATATTGATAATACAAATGCCTACTCAGGTTGTAAATTATCTTGTCTGACGCGCAGTCGAATGCATTTCAAAACTTTGAAAGTTAAAAAAACATTAGGTATGAAAAATGCAGTGTAATATATTTCATGGACATATTCCCCTCGTTGCCCGAGACTGGAATTAATATTGTTTCCTGAGACATTACTCCCAGCCTGAAGTAAAACAAAAGCATTACACCAGCCTGGTACTTAATCCCTTCTGTACCGGTCACATTTTGTTTGCTAGCTATATTTAGTCGTTTTACTGTTGTTTAAGAAGGACCAGTGGTAGTAGAAAGAGTTAAGTGAGATAGCTCTAAGACTGTTAATTGTTGAAGGGCCTGTTAAGCTGAATAACATCGTCTAATAGTAACCATAATAAAGTTACGACATCACCGGCACTGCAAGGGTTAATCAGTGCATAATATATCACTATGTGGCTGGTGGGTGCTGCTACACTACTGTACAATAGTTCCACTTTAATTGCGTTTTATTGTACGCACACGTAAAGGCGTTTTACAGTCCACATGCATATACTACATACAGGTTCACGCTCATGCTCACACACTTAAGAGAAATCGTCCTTTGGTCAGTACATTGGTCTACCAAAAAATGAACAAATTAGTCTCGAAGTGGGACCTTGAGGATTTTTTCGCTTAAGCTTGATGGAGGCTAGAGAGGATCTAAAATAACAATATATGCATAAATATATAAACAAATAGATAACACATACCCCATTAACACAACACTATGGGTCGGGAACCATTAATACCCCCATACATTGACCCTTAGTTAACGACCCATCAAACTGTCCTAGACCACGGTCTGTCCTATTTCCAGTTTTATTTTAAATATTCATTAACCCCTTCAGAAACAGGGACGTCTCTTTTAGTTTATTGTAGCTATGTTATGGTACTTTATTCAGCTTAGGAAGGATCTGTGGTAGTTAACAAGAATAATTGAAATAAGTGTAGTACATTAAATGCTAGAGATCCTTCTTAAACTGACTATGCTCATCAAATGATAGCCAGAATATATATAAGACATCTCCCACACTGAAAGGGTTACAGATCTTTTCAACTGTACCTGTAGTCCTACCCACTGGTATGCCGGTGATTCTACCTTACTAGCTTCCCACAGCCACCCTCCATGCAGTCACTCCAAAACTCATGTGATGAGGTCATAATAGCACCACTATCTTCTAATCTATCAACTATTTCCTACTGGGGCATCTTATTCATCTAACCTTTCTTGGAAAGATCTTATGGCCACTCTTGTTAAAAGAGCCTCACAAAACATAGGAGCGTTCAACCGTCTCCATGGGTTCTTTACACCCCCACCGCTTTTGTACAAGGGGACTGTGTGCCTATTTATTTAGTGGTGTTAGTGTGTGTCGGGAGGTTCCACCTATACCGCTCATCTTGAAAGAGTTGAGTAAATAACATTTCACCTAATGAACTCGCCTCCTCTTACTATTTATTTACAATCTCTCTCTACACGCCGCAATGTTGCACCTCTCTCTCTCTCTCTCCTACCGCTATTGCAAAAATCATTTTTTATCAACAAGTAAACTGTGAAACTATTTCCATCAATCTATCTTCCCCTCATCCTATGACTTGAACTGCTTCAAGCTCCATTTGTCCAAACATGTTGACGCTAATGTACAGTGCCTTGAATTTGGCTCTCTGTCATTCTTTCATTTTTTGGGGAGGACAGTCGTTACAGGCATCTTTACTTCCTTACTACACATAAGAAAAAAGGTCAAGTAATGTATCTTAGGCAACCAAGGTCAGTGTAGGTAATTTATGTTATGTTAAGTAAGGAGTACAAAGGAGTACAAAGGAAATCAAGCAACATCTAGTGACCCTTCTTGGCTGCTTGTCCTCCAAAACACTGAGGATCAAGTGTCCAAACAGTGGTTTAGAGTGGGAAAGGGAACATTGGAAAAGGAACTACTGCCCTGGAACTAATGTCCGTGGCAGGATTAGGAAGTTAGTATGGAACAGATGAGTTAGTAACTGAGGGTGGGATAAAATAAAGTTATTCATTCACAAACGCAGTCAGTCGCGGGTTTGATGTGAGATATTTGTCTAGGCGAAGTTTAAAAGTATCAACGGTGCTGCAGTCTATTACGTCTCGGGGAAGCCCATTCCGCAAGTTGACAACTCGATTGAAGAAGAAATTCTTAGATTCGTGCGAGTTAAAAGTTTTACCAATAATTTTGTAACCGTTTCCCCGCGTATAATTAGATTTATCTCACCTCCAATTCCCCCAACAATCTGGCCTCGATTTTGGCTGTCATATTGTCAACGTGTTCTTAATAAAACAATATACTAAATTCCACATTTTACATTATAGGCATCGTTACTTACAATCGCCTTCGAATTTGGTGCATTACCTTAAATATACGATCTATGTATCAAGATATGTAGTTATCTCTCTACTATATATACAGCATTATATCCTGTGCTGTGTATAGCGATAGATAGATTGACACAATAAATATACCATGACTGTGCTTCTCATTATCATAATTATCTCCGCGCCACCACCACCCTCATTATTACAAATAGCTACATCATTTCCCTGAGTACCGGTATGTTATTATCATCAACATAGTGGACAGTGTTTATTATCACTGGACCATCACAAAGTAATGATGAACACATTGATTGACGGTCAACCACGGACTGATTTTAGACATAGCTTTAGATTGTATGTATCAATAATATAATATTTGTAAGTAGTCGTTATCTAGAAAGTAGAACATTGGTCTGGTATTTTAGGAGTGTATGGTTTGAATATCAGGGATGACCAGTCACTCAAAAACATTCCGAGACTTTTACATATTTCTCACTGTGAACTCTAATTATTATATATGTGATTAAATGCACGCAATAACAAAAATACATTTTGTCATTCAATGTTATGCAAATTTGTTGAATAAATAAATCGGTATTCGATATCTGTATATGCTTACACAATATTATAGATATAATCAGAACGCTGCTACAACAACCAGATGATGACAATATTTCCAGTAGGATGAATTTATTCCAAGCTGAATATAATCGTATGGTGGTAGCTGAAATGCTATAACTAGAACACTAATGAAGGAGTGTCGCAACGTTTGTACTTCTGGCTGCACAGTACATGAACTTACATGCATTAATGTTCACCTTATCCTCTTCTGTATTGGCGACGTCTTTATAATTGATTCTAGCTATATTCAGACGATTTTGTGCATTTTAAGAAGGATCTTACGTGGTAGTAAAACTTGGTTAAGCGAGATAGTTTGAAGCCTGTTAATTGCTAGAGGCCCTTTTTAAGCTGAATAAAAACGTCTAATAGTAGCCAAAATTAAATTAAAAGGGCGGCACCGAAAGGGTTAATCAATTGAAGCTATAATCAATATCTTCTCCTTAGTTCCTTACCTAATACTTGTAGTTTGGAAGTTTGTGTTTTCTGTAGAAGGGTGTATAACTGTATAATGGACTAAATTTACTCTACCCTATCCTAGCCTTATCCGAACAAATATTGTCAGCTTGATGTATCAACAACTTATTGTAAACCTTAAGTTCTCTAATGTGTGCTGGGGACACTAGCATAGATCTTTATACAGTACAGTATCTTTGGTACACTCGGATGCCATCTTCGATAGCCTACTCCAAAAGCTCCCTTCCCACAACATGATATTTAGTTCCGAGTAGTAACTCCGCATAGACTAGCACAATTAGCGCTTAAGAGTGAATGGTAGTGGTAATATGTTTCCAAAAAACTTAACCAAGCGTGAGAGGCGAGCTCAGATTAGTATTGGGCCTTCCCAATACTATCTTCCCATTGATACAACGATATTTGACCCTTGGACATTAAGATTACTAGTCAAATAGCAGGACCACTTCACCACATCTACCCTTGACTAGATAGTAACATATAATATATAGATGATGGAATACTCATGCATAAAATTAACTTTTATGTTCTCGATTCGACTCAATGACCTGAAATAGCCTTAGGAAATGTTGAAATTGTGTTACTTATGAAAAAAAGAACAATAACACAAACCTAATAAAAGTAAACTCATATCACGTGGATATAATGATATAAAATAGAATGTGTTTACATTGACGAGAGTATGTTATGGGAATGTTTAACTTTTCGCATGAATGGACACACTATATATATATATATATATATATATACACTATATATATATATATATATATATCTATATATATATATATATATATATATATATATATATAATATGTGTTCTGAGGGTCCCCTGCATGTCCCAAGAGGTCCCCAGTTATCAGACATGTACTGCATATTATTCAGTACATATCTGATAACTGGGGGCCTCTTGGGACATGTAGGGGACCCACAGTACACCTAGGAGCTACATGGAACACTTAGGGGGCCCGTGGGGACGCTGAAGCCCCAGCGAAATTTGTTGGGAAATCAACAGGACCTGTAGGGGCCCCGTGGGACACCTAAGAACCTCATGGGACCTGTGGGGGCTCCACGGGACACCATGGGGCCCTGTTGGACACCTAGGCTCTCCACAGGGTCATGTAGGGGCTCAGCAGAACAACGAGGGCCCTGAGGGACACCTCGGGGCCTGGAGGGACATTTATGATCACATAAAGTTCCGGAAGGGCAATTAGGGGCCCCACGTTAGGCTAGGTTAGGTTAGGTTTGGCTTCTGGTTTGATTAGGTTAGGTTATGTAAGACTCTCCACGGGGCACTGGTAAAATCGGTCCAATCTAGGGCTAGAGAGTTAGACAGAATAGGGATAAAGGCATGTTAAAATATAAAAGTTAACTTTCAATCATCACCAATTACTTGTTTTAATTTTCTTGGCAAATAGTGTATCGGATATGGGATGAGTATAGTAAAAACCAATCCAAAACTTAATTTGATAGGATGCAGAGTAATCAGATATTGGTCAAAGTAATACATTTGTTTGGTACTAAATAAGAGGTGTTTTCTATGCAGGTTATATTTATTTACTATTTTTGTGTTAAATCCCACAGACAAAACACAGACGCAATGATATAATAAAACACAATAGTAATGCAGTATAATTTACCATACATAGTTAACGTAGGCATACATATTTATGTTTGTAAAATAGTGACAAATGAAGGCAGGCAGAAAAGAGGCAAAGAATGAAGAGAGATGAACAGAGATATGGGAGAGGGGCAGGGAGGATAATTAAAGGGGAGGACAGTTATAATACAGGGATGAGAGGGTGGAAACACGCTACCTGAGAGAGAGAGAGAGAAATCTTGTAAAATGGTAAATACAAATTAAACTTTTATATAGAACTCCTAAAATAGTTTAACACTAGTGCTTAATACAAACATGGAAAGTTAAAAGTAGTGTGTAATAATACTACAGTTGGACAATAATACTGATAAAATACTGTGTGTTATTGAGACAAAACATTATCTGTCACTCCCGCGACATCAACAACTCACTTACTGGATCTTACACAAAACATAACTTTGTAATTGAAACAAACAAAAATGAGTTACAAAAGTAAAAGTTTTAAATCCAATTAGTACGATTGTTTTTTCCATTTATCAATGCCACCGTTAAGATAATATATTAATATTCAGATGCAAATGTAAATTTTTCATTGAACTAATTTATAAACAAATATTAAGTATAGCTATAATACTACTACAACTCTTAGTACCGCTAATACGACAAATACAACTCCAACTATTACTAATGATAAAAATAATATTTTCAATGGGCAGCGTAATAACCAGATATTGATAATACAAATGCCTACTCAGGTTGTAAATTATCTTGTCTGACGCGCAGTCGAATGCATTTCAAAACTTTGAAAGTTAAAAAAACATTAGGTATGAAAAATGCAGTGTAATATATTTCATGGACATATTCCCCTCGTTGCCCGAGACTGGAATTAATATTGTTTCCTGAGACATTACTCCCAGCCTGAAGTAAAACAAAAGCATTACACCAGCCTGGTACTTAATCCCTTCTGTACCGGTCACATTTTGTTTGCTAGCTATATTTAGTCGTTTTACTGTTGTTTAAGAAGGACCAGTGGTAGTAGAAAGAGTTAAGTGAGATAGCTCTAAGACTGTTAATTGTTGAAGGGCCTGTTAAGCTGAATAACATCGTCTAATAGTAACCATAATAAAGTTACGACATCACCGGCACTGCAAGGGTTAATCAGTGCATAATATATCACTATGTGGCTGGTGGGTGCTGCTACACTACTGTACAATAGTTCCACTTTAATTGCGTTTTATTGTACGCACACGTAAAGGCGTTTTACAGTCCACATGCATATACTACATACAGGTTCACGCTCATGCTCACACACTTAAGAGAAATCGTCCTTTGGTCAGTACATTGGTCTACCAAAAAATGAACAAATTAGTCTCGAAGTGGGACCTTGAGGATTTTTTCGCTTAAGCTTGATGGAGGCTAGAGAGGATCTAAAATAACAATATATGCATAAATATATAAACAAATAGATAACACATACCCCATTAACACAACACTATGGGTCGGGAACCATTAATACCCCCATACATTGACCCTTAGTTAACGACCCATCAAACTGTCCTAGACCACGGTCTGTCCTATTTCCAGTTTTATTTTAAATATTCATTAACCCCTTCAGAAACAGGGACGTCTCTTTTAGTTTATTGTAGCTATGTTATGGTACTTTATTCAGCTTAGGAAGGATCTGTGGTAGTTAACAAGAATAATTGAAATAAGTGTAGTACATTAAATGCTAGAGATCCTTCTTAAACTGACTATGCTCATCAAATGATAGCCAGAATATATATATAAGACATCTCCCACACTGAAAGGGTTACAGATCTTTTCAACTGTACCTGTAGTCCTACCCACTGGTATGCCGGTGATTCTACCTTACTAGCTTCCCACAGCCACCCTCCATGCAGTCACTCCAAAACTCATGTGATGAGGTCATAATAGCACCACTATCTTCTAATCTATCAACTATTTCCTACTGGGGCATCTTATTCATCTAACCTTTCTTGGAAAGATCTTATGGCCACTCTTGTTAAAAGAGCCTCACAAAACATAGGAGCGTTCAACCGTCTCCATGGGTTCTTTACACCCCCACCGCTTTTGTACAAGGGTACTGTGTGCCTATTTATTTAGTGGTGTTAGTGTGTGTCGGGAGGTTCCACCTATACCGCTCATCTTGAAAGAGTTGAGTAAATAACATTTCACCTAATGAACTCGCCTCCTCTTACTATTTATTTACAATCTCTCTCTACACGCCGCAATGTTGCACCTCTCTCTCTCTCTCCTACCGCTATTGCAAAAATCATTTTTTATCAACAAGTAAACTGTGAAACTATTTCCATCAATCTATCTTCCCCTCATCCTATGACTTGAACTGCTTCAAGCTCCATTTGTCCAAACATGTTGACGCTAATGTACAGTGCCTTGAATTTGGCTCTCTGTCATTCTTTCATTTTTTGGGGAGGACAGTCGTTACAGGCATCTTTACTTCCTTACTACACATAAGAAAAAAGGTCAAGTAATGTATCTTAGGCAACCAAGGTCAGTGTAGGTAATTTATGTTATGTTAAGTAAGGAGTACAAAGGAGTACAAAGGAAATCAAGCAACATCTAGTGACCCTTCTTGGCTGCTTGTCCTCCAAAACACTGAGGATCAAGTGTCCAAACAGTGGTTTAGAGTGGGAAAGGGAACATTGGAAAAGGAACTACTGCCCTGGAACTAATGTCCGTGGCAGGATTAGGAAGTTAGTATGGAACAGATGAGTTAGTAACTGAGGGTGGGATAAAATAAAGTTATTCATTCACAAACGCAGTCAGTCGCGGGTTTGATGTGAGATATTTGTCTAGGCGAAGTTTAAAAGTATCAACGGTGCTGCAGTCTATTACGTCTCGGGAAGCCCATTCCGCAAGTTGACAACTCGATTGAAGAAGAAATTCTTAGATTCGTGCGAGTTAAAAGTTTTACCAATAATTTTGTAACCGTTTCCCCGTGTATAATTAGATTGGTCGATAGTGAAGTACTACTATAGTTTATATTGACGATGCCTTTGATGATTTTGAACACTTGAATTAAGTCGCCTCTTAATCTGCGATGGGTTAAAGGAAATAGATTCAATTCCTTAAAACGCTCCTCGTATGGTTTGTTCTTTAGGCTTAGGTATAATTTTGGTAACTCTACGTTGAACTCGTTCTAGCTTGTCTATATCTTTTTGGTAATAAGGGCACCAGGATTGAACGCAGTATTCCAGCAGAGGGCGGACTAAGGAATTGTAAAGGGTTAGGATAACTTTTAGGATTTATGCTCAAATGAACAGCCTATAAAGCCAATTATTTTGTTTGCCTTATTAACAACTTCTGAACATTGTTGACTCGGTTTTAGGTTACTTGATATTGTTACTCCCAGATCGGTTTCTCTGTCTACACTCTTAAGCTGAGTGCCATTCATCGAATAGTTTGCTTTCTCATTTCGGTATCCGATATGTAGTACTTCACATTTATCAGCATTGAAATTAATTTGCCAAGTTTGCGACCAACATGACAACTTATCTAGATTGTGTTGCATATTGTCAACTTGTTCTTTTGAGAGTACGATATTTGCAATTTTTGTATCGTAAGCAAACTTTGAGATTGTACAGGTGAGACCCTCGTCTATGTCGTTGATGTAAATTAGAAAGATAATTGGTCCCAGTACCGATCCCTGGGGTACCCCTCTACTTACACTGGTCCATTTAGATGCCTTACCGTTTATGACTACTCTTTGCTTTCTGTCGTTGAGCCAATTTTATATCCATGTTAACACACCATCGTGAATTACATGCGCTTTTAGTTTTAGTAGTAAACGTTTGTGGGGAACTTTGTCAAAGGCCTTTTGAAAATCAAGGTATATAATATCTACAGCTTTACTCTCATCATAGAGGTTGAGGATATCGTGGAAAAAGTCTAAGGTTTGTTAAGCAGAAACATTTGTTACGAAAGCCGTGTTGAGTATCTTTAAGTATGTTATTTTCCTCTAAGTGATTTACGAGTATGTCTCTTATGAGTGTTTCTAGCATTTTACATACAAATGAGGTCAAGCTAATTGGACGATAGTTACTTGGTAGGGATTTGCTGACTTTTTTTAATATCGGTTGTTACGTTGGCTAGCTTCCACTGATCAGGCATAGTTCCAGACTGCAAGGATTTATTGTATAGCAATGTTAGTGGTTTGGAGAGCTCATCCTTAGCTTCCTTTGGAACTCTAGGTGAGATTGCATCAGGTCCGGGCGATTTATTTACCTTGAGTGTATCTAAAAATTGCAATACTTCTCTCTCTGTAATGGTGATATAGCTTAGAACATCAGAAATATCAATTTGGATCGGCGATGCTGTACGGATATCACTGAGGTCTTCTGTTGTAAAAACTGATGCAAAGAAGGTATCGAGGGCATTACTCATTAAACATTTTGTACTTCGTCTTTGGTGTATTCTCCAGTTTCATCGACTAACGGTCCAACAGTTGAAGTAACTACTTTTTTTCTTTCTGATATAACTATAGAATTTTTTCGGGTTTGCTTTACTTTGATTCGCAACATGTAACTCGGGGGTCTTTTTACTTTGCTTAATTAACTTTTTGGCTTTGCGTCGTAGTTCTACAAATTTGACCCGTTCTTCGTCATTTTGTTATGATTTTAATCTATCATTTGCAGACTTTTTAGAAAGCAAACAGTATGAAATATCTTTATTCCACCATTTAGGCTTATCATTATGTCCTGTATGCTGTATTTTCGATGGTACGCAGTCTTGCACTACTTTCAGGTGTTTGCGAATACTTCTCAAGATGTATTTATGTCGTTATTGTTAATTAGAAAGCTCCAGTCAGTTTCTTTAAACATTCCTCTAAGTTTAGGAAAGTTTGCTTTCTTGAAATTAGGGACTTTCTCGATGCTGCTATTTGGTTTTGGTAAAATTTAAACTGAAAGTTATCGTACGATGGTTGATAGGTAAAGTGCATTTTGGTATCCCCTTCGTGCGGGGAATACTACGCACCTTATCACATGAACATTGAGTGTTAAAGCAAAATGCCCACACATACTGGAGAAGCCTGCTGTATTGAGATTAGTTGGCAGTGTTGGCAGATACTACTTAAATTGCAACCGATTCAAATTCCTTGTTCATGTCCAATTGCTTCCAGTTGATGCAAAAGAAAAATAATCCCTAAATTCTAGACATATTACAGGGATATTGACTCCAATATAGCGCCACTATAATATGTATATGTTTGTGTTGGTGCCCCTGGAGCTTTATCTCAGTAGGCGCCTCAGAACAAACCATATATCCCACAGAAATACCATAATAAACCAGGGAGGATATATGTAATGTCTGGCCAACCACCTCCATTACTTGTGTGGGTGTACTTGGCCCACTACCTCAAACAGGAATCAGACAATGCCACCCATGTTATGACTCTCGTTTCACACCATTATTAACATTACTAGCTGAGGTAACCGGCGCTGCCGGTTACATAAATAAATAGCTTACAACCTATTCTGGTACCCCCTTATTATGTATGCCAATTTGGTCTCTCCATCTTGAAAACTGAGGGAGTTGGGGAAGGGTGGGGGGCTCCCCCCCTGCTTAAAACATATGCACCCCCTTAGTATGCATGCCAAGTATGGGCATTCCTTCTTGAAAACTGAAAGAGTAGTTCGTGAACAAACAGACATTAACTCCCGTCCACTCACCAATTATCTGCAATCTCTCTTTTTTCGCTGCAATGTTGCATCTTTCTCGCTATTCTATCGCTACTACAATAATCAGTGTTCGTCAGAGCGTTCCCAGTGTATACCACCTCCTCTACGTAGGGTACGCAGTACCTGTCTTGCAACACAATCCCAGCCCTACTCTGTGCAAATCTCCAACCCAAGAATGAAACGTTATTCTCAGTCTTTCTTCTATTCAACTGCTGAGCTCTGGAACTCTCTCCCAGAATCAGTCTTTCCCTCTTCCTATGAATTAAATTGCTTGAAACTCCGTGTATCCAGGCATTTTGTGTCGAACGTCCCTTGATGTTTGGCTCTGTCACTCTTTCAACTCTGGGGGAGGCACTTGCTACAGGTAGTTCTTCTTTTTGTCTCCATACTTCACATAGAAAAACAAAAAAAAGACAGACTCACAGAGAGTGCCCTTTATATAGTAGATTAATTGGGACCACACATGCCTCTCTTGGCATGAGGATCTGACGAGTCTTTTTTTTACCTGCGGGAGTGTGTGGGGTTCACGCTGCCTTAGCTTGATATTCAGGCTAAGAGATGGAATTGAACTATTCGATGGCAGAATCTTTCGTCCTAATTCACAAATTATATATATATATATATATATTATCGTTTCCATAATATGTTTTTTTCTAAGAGATAGTACCACATTTTTGAACGAGTATTCCCCAATGCCTTCCTTACAATAATTGAACACTGAGTGTTGATGTATGGAAGAAAACGTATGTGGCTCATCATCAAATGTTACTGCAATTAGAAAAAAATCCAAGTATGTTAAAGGAGTTGTGCTAAAATAACTTTTCCAAAATGTAAAGCCCCAGGTATATTATTTAAATAATTCTATCTAATGTTAAATTTGCATTTACATATTAATGATAAAGAATGAGAATAAATATAATAATACAGTGATAAAACTGACAGTAGAGCAAATATATGTGAGAACATTGACAGAAGAATGTAATGAAAATAATACATGGCTTTGGTGAAAGATACTTTATTTGGACATAGATATAATTGATGTAGGAACCAATGCAAAAACAAAAAATGTATAGGTGTGACAGCTTTCATTCTTTAAGTAGCCGAACACGTATATGACAATAGAAATGTCAGAATGTGGACAAATAAAAATAACGCGTGGTTTAGTAAAGAGATAGAGGGAAAACATGAGGAATTGTATGCTTCAAAAGACTATACCTAGAGAGGCTAGTGATGGACGTAAATAAGAATATATGAACATGTATAAATAATGAAGTGTATGGTTAAAATTAAAGAGGCTAATGGAAAGAAGATGATGACAATGGAGGGATAGTGAACATGTTCTGACATGACAATAAATCATACTATAAAGCTGTGAAGGAAGCCGGAGTGAGGAAGTGTTTCAGTTGTGAGAATGAGGGGTATGAATGGGGAGGAGGTGGAGGGTGACGGTGTGGTGATTGTGTTGAAAGATCATTATAGTAATTTGCCCGTAATTAGTAGGAGGAAAATACAGATCTTAACCTACAGTAGGTGGCGGAGAGTGGTAGAATAAACAAAGTAAACAGAGAGGCATCTTCAAACTTTAACGGGGTAAACCTTTTGGAGTAGTTAATATCCCAGGTGAAATACGGAGATCTAGGGAATATAAATAGTTCGAAGCCTGTTAATTGGTGGTGGTCCTTTTTAAGCTGAACACAATAGTCTAATAGTAGCCAGAATCAAAATAAAGGTGGTCACTGGTACATGGCTTAAGCATTACTACATGTGCTACAAGTACAAAAACACAAACAAACACAACAGATTTATCTCCCCACCTAGTATTTGTTTGTCTTTTATCTTCCGCAGCCAGAGTTGATGTAGTTCGTTAGATAGAACTGACCCCACGCCACCGCAGACTCTTTGTATTAATTTTGTTCTCTCACTTCCTGCAGTTCCGTTCTAGGCACTTTATGTGTTATGTAGTTCAGTGTTGGAACCCTTATCTGTTATGCAATCTAGTTCTAGGCCATATATATGATGTTTATTTCACTTAAATATTATCCAGTTCAGTTATGGGCCCCTTATATATTTTGCAATCTTATTTTAAGATTCATATATGTTGAATATATCAGTGTTGGGTCCCTTGTATGTTATCCAGTTCAGTTATGTGTCCTTTATCTGCTATGCCGTTTCGCTTTGGTCCCCTTTTCTGTTACGTGATTCCGTGTGGGTCCCTTTATCTGTAATGTAGTTGTATTATGGACCCTTTATCTGTTTTGTAGTTGCATTATGGACCCTTTATCTGTAATGTAGTTGTATTATGGACCCTTTATCTGTAATGTAGTTGTATTATGGACCCTTTATCTGTAATGTAGTTGTATTATGGACCCTTTATCTGTAATGTAGTTGTATTATGGACCCTTTATCTGTAATGTAGTTGTATTATGGACCCTTTATCTGTTATGTAGTTGTATTATGGTCCCTTTATCTGTTATGTAGTTGCATTATGGTAACTTTATCCGTTATGTAGTTGTATTATGGACCCTTTATCTGTTATGTAGTTGTATTATGGTCACTTTATCTGTTATGTAGTTGTATTATGGTCCCTTTATCTGTTATGTAGTTGTATTATTGGCCATTTATCTGTTATGTAGTTGTATTATGGTCCCTTTATCTGTTATGTAGTTGTATTATGGTCCCTTTATCTGTTATGTAATTGTATTATGGTCCCTTTATCTGTTATGTAGTTGTATTATGGACCCTTTATATGTTATGTAGTTGTATTATGGACTCTTTATCGGTTATGTAGTTGTATTATGGTCCCTTTATCTGGTATGTAGTTGTATTATGGTCCCTGTATCTGTTATGTAGTTGTATTATGGTCCCTTTATCTGTTAAGTAGTTGTATTATGGTCCCTTTATCTGTTATGTAGTTGTATTATGGTCCCTTTATCTGTTATGTAGTTGTATTATTGGTCATTTATCTGATATGTAGTTGGATTATGGTCCCTTTATCTGTTATGTAGTTGTATTATGGTCCATTTATCTGTTATGTAGTTGTATTATGGTCCCTTTATCTGTTATGTAGTTGCATTATGGTCCCTTTATCTGTTATGTAGTTGCATTATGGTCCCTTTATCTGGTATGTAGTTGTATTATGGTCCCTTTATCTGTTATGTAGTTATATCATGGTCCCTTTATCTGTTATGTAGCTGTATTATGGTCCCTTTATCTGTTATATAGTTGTATTATGGTCCCTTTATCTGTTATGTAGATGTATTTTGGTCCCTTTATCTGTTATGTAGTTGTATTATGGTCCCTTTATCTGTTATGTAGTTATATTATGGTCCCTTCTGTTATGTAGTTGTATTATGGTCCCTTTATCGGTTATGTAGTTGTATTATGGTCCCTTTATCTGTTATGTAGTTGTATTATGGACCCTTTATCTGTTATGTAGCTGTATTATGGACCCTTTATCTGGTATGTAGTTGTATTATGGTCCCTTTATCCGTTATGTAGTTGTATTATGGACCCTGTATCTGTTATGTAGTTGTATTATGGTCCCTTTATCTGTTATGTAGATGTATTGTGGACTCTTTATCTGTTATGTAGTTGTATTATGGACCCTTTATCTGTTTTGTAGTTGTATTATGGTCCCTTTATCTGTTATGTAGTTGTATTATGGTCCCTTTATCCGTTATGTAGTTGTATTATGGACCCTGTATCTGTTATGTAGTTGTATTATGGTCCCTTTATCTGTTATGTAGATGTATTGTGGACTCTTTATCTGTTATGTAGTTGTATTATGGACCCTTTATCTGTTTTGTAGTTGTATTATGGTCCCTTTATCTGTTATGTAGTTGTATTGTGGTCCCTTTATCTGTTATGTAGTTGTATTATGGTCCCTTTATCTGTTATGTAGTTGTATTATGGTCCCTTTTTCTGTTATGTAGTTGTATTATGGTCCCTTTTTCTGTTATGTAGTTGTATTATGGTCCCTTTATATGTTATGTAGTTGTATTATGGTCCCTTTATCTGTTATGTAGTTGTATTATGGTCCTTTTATCTGTTATGTAATTGCATTATGGACCCTTTATCTGTTATGTGGTTCAGTTTTGGGCCCTTTATCTGTTATGTGGTTCAGTTTTGGGCCCCTTTATCTGTTATGTAGTTATATTATGGTCCATTTATCTGTTATGTAGTTGTATTATGGTCCCTTTATCTGTTATGTAGTTGTATTACGGACCCTTTATCTGTTATGTAGTTGTATAATGGTCCCTTTATCTGTTATGTAGTTGTATTATGGACCCTTTATCTGTAATGTAGTTATATTATGGTCCCTTTATCTGTTATGTAATTGCATTATGGACCCTTTATCTGTAATGTAGTTGTATTATGGTCCCTTTATCTGTTATGTAGTTGTATTATGGTCCCTTTATCTGTTATGTAGTTGTATTATGGACCCTATATATGTTATGTTGTTGTATTATGGTCCCTTTATCTGTTATGTAGTTGTATTATGGTCTCATTATCTGTTATGTAGTTATATTATGGACTCTTTATCTGTTATGTAGTTGTATTATGGTCTCATTATCTGTTATGTAGTTGTATTATGGACTCTTTATCTGTTATGTAGTTGTATTATGGTCCCTTTATCTGTTATGTAGTTGTATTATGGTCCCTTTATCTGTTATGTAGTTGTATTATGGACCCTTTATCTGTTATGTAGTTGTATTATGGTCCTTTTATCTGTTATGTTGTTATATTATGGTCCCTTTATCTGTTATGTAGATGTATTTTGGTCCCTTTATCTGTTATGTAGTTGTATTATGGGCCTTTTATCTGTTATGTAGTTGTATTATGGTCCCTTTATCTGTTATGTAGTTGTATTATGGTCCCTTTATCTGTTATGTAGTTGTATTATGGACCCTTTATCTGTTATGTAGTTGTATTATGGTCCCTTTATCTGTTATGTAGTTATATTATGGTCCCTTTATCTCTTATGTAGATGTATTTTGGTCCCTTTATCTGTTATGTAGTTGTATTATGGGCCTTTTATCTGTTATGTAGTTGTATTATGGACCTTTTATCTGTTATGTAGTTAAGCTATGTGCCCTTTATCTGTTATGTAGTTGTATTATGGACCCTTTATCTGTTATGTAGTTGTATTATGGTCCCTTTATCTGTTATGTAGTTATATTATGGTCCCTTTATCTCTTATGTAGATGTATTTTGGTCCCTTTATCTGTTATGTAGTTGTATTATGGGCCTTTTATCTGTTATGTAGTTGTATTATGGGCCTTTTATATGTTATGTAGTTAAGCTATGTGCCCTTTATCTGTTATGTAGTTCAGTTATGGGCCCTTATCTGTTATGTAGTTCGGGTCTAGGCCTCTTATCTGTGCTGTAGTATAATTGTGTGCAACTAATTTGTTATGCAGTTAAGTTTTAGGCTCCATGTATGTTATGCCATTCAGTGTTTGGTCCCCTATCTACTTTGTAGCTCAGTGTTGGGGCATTTAGGTTCGGAGAGAGTCAGCTTGGGTGTCCTGATATTCTGCTCTATATTGCTGTGTGGACTGTCTTGCATAGCTGACAGGGTCCGTATGGTATGTCGCACCCACGCGCAGTAAAACACACACACACACATACACACACACACATACACACACTCTCTCTCTCTCTCTCCCACCTACCTCTCGGAGGTAGAGGAGGGTGGGAAGAGAGCCTTCTGCTTTGCTATCCTTGCCTTCCACTTTGTAGCAAATTTTATTTTAGCAGTAAGTCCGGACTATCTAATAGGGACCGCAATGTCTGTGTATCTATGCAACTCTCTCGCTCTCTCTCTCTCTGGTCCAACCCCATACATTCTTCCACTCCATTTGTTCCTTGCTCTCCTGCCTTTCTTTTCTTTGTTCTATCTTGCTCACCTTTTCAACTATTCTTTCTTACCTTTCTCTAGTATTCTCTACCACTAGTTTAACTTGTTTTTTTGTATCATCCCGACTCTTTCTCTTTCACCTTTGATCAGCTGTTTATTTGTGTTGCATCATTTATAGATGGTGTTGCATTGGCATTCAAAACAAGACTTTATAGTGGCCACATCTAAACTGCAAGCAAAATTACGAGATAATTGCATGATCGTGTACAAATAGGATCGTTGTTCCCCCCAATATTTGACTAGTTTCCTTAATTTTAGTCATATTTTGAATCCACTAAGGAATTTCTCCACATTCTGAATCCATTGAAGCAACAACAAGTAAATCAAATATAATGTATGGTAAAGCATAAAATAAAATATATTAATAATATAACTGGTTGTGTCTTGCCGATGAAATAATAGCGGCAGCGGGTAACTTAATCGTATTTAGAGTATTAGAGTACGACTTCATCTGCAATAAGATAAACATAATTAAATAGTCATATATAAAAGTCAAAGTTATTGTCAAAGTATATTTATACAATTAGTTTTCCTTCCTTCCCCCCACTACCCTGGACAGGCAGAAGGGGTGAGTTGGGTCCAAGTCTACCCTACCTTCCAACCCCAAACTTCCCCAACTCTTTCACCTTCCTTCTCCGGCTGCCAGTTAGTAATTAACCACACTTGTTCTTATGTCCTGTAAATTATACCTAAACTATCATCACAGACGACAATGACCGGCATTAGTTTTGAGATTTTATGGCGTTCCCCCCATTAGTTAGTCGATTGTAAGACCTTTCGCCCCTTCTTTGTCAATATTTAGACCGTTCGTTCCATTAAAAGGTGTGTTATATTTTTGGCGAGCGATAGCGAGCCTGTATTTTTTAAGGTATCGGCCTTAGGCTGGGACATTTTTCTACCGAAACGTGTGCAAATTAATCTCGAAGGGCGATCTTAAAAGGATGTTTTCGTAAGCGTGGTGGAAATCTAGGAAGGAAACTAATCAATAATAAAGATAAAAATCGAGCGAATATGTATACCATTTCGTAAGAGTCAGCCGGGAAATAGGTGTACAAATATTAAGCTCCTTTGTTCTGGCCCTTTTTTAATTACAGAGGTTGTTGTTGTTGTTGTTGTTGTTGTTCCCCAAGCTGCCTGGCCGAACAGCCCCAAGGCCCCGAGCAAAGCCAAGGCCATAACCGAGCGCCCCCACAGAACCCTCCCTGCTTACCACAATAAAGCCTGGGTGACCGAAGCCACTCCATGGCGGGGAGCTGAGGAGGGTGCGGAAACGCCCGGGAAACCAAAGCCCCACCCAGGGCCCTGTGCCCCTCAGCAATTATGAAGAGAAAGTTGAGGGGCAAAGGAAAAATGTGACGCTTTGACTTCCAATCTTGGTAAATTGGGAGGTCAATCCACGGAAGAGACGCCATCACTTGAGATCTAGAAAATATATAAGTGAAAGGAACAGTCAGAGTAAGCTATGGGTATGGCAGAGATCGCTCAGTTCTCACTCTGATAGACCAGCCCATCACCACAATTACAGAGGTTGTGGGTCACGCTTTCTGGCCTACCTACTTGGAACAGGGTATAACACAACTCAACTGGTCGCTCCATTTGAAACACGCAGTAGAATAGGATAGGTTTGTGCTCTATTGACCGTATGAACAAATTCAACTGTATGGTCCAGTTCAATCACTTGGTCCAATTCAATCTATTGGCCAAAACAAATCCCTCGGGTTTCTTGACCAAATACCACCATTAAAACTAATTTATATGATATTTATTGGTATATTTTTTCACTTCTTTATTATTATTAATATAGTTTCCTCCCTAGGCCACCATCAAGCTTAAAGAAACACCCGTAAGATCAGCCAATCGAGATTTAATTGTAAATTTTTTGGTAGAAATATCCAGGCCGAAGGCCGATTCCACCAAAATTACAGGCTCGCTATTGCTCGCCAGGAAAAAAAATCGACACTTAAATGGTGTGAAAGGTCTACATATTTATATAAATGGAGAGAACGGTCTAGAAGTTGACTATTGTGGCGAACGTCTTAAAATCTTAAAACAAATGGGACTAAACATAAGAACATAAGAACAAAAGAAAATGGGAGTCTGCAGAAAGCCGATTGGCCTAAGCAAGGCAGATCCCTGTCCCACACAACCCCAATTACAAAGCCCAATTATAGGCTCAACACTCTAATACCCTGAGGATCATCTTACCAAAACGGTTAGAGATTAACGCAGGATTACGGTCTGCAGAGCGCTGATTGGCCCAACCCGGCTGATCCCCCTTCACACCCAACCCTTCTCGTCCATATGCTTATCCAATTTGATCTTAAAGCTCCCTACCGTTTTTAATCCCACTATAGCACTTGGTAGTCCATTCCACCCATCTACAACTCTGTTACCAAACCAATATTTGCCTATATCTTTTCTGAAACGAAATTTATCTAATTTGAAACCATTGGTACGAGTTCTTTCGCTATCACTGAGCTTTAGTACATTGTCATGTCCCCTTTATTAATTCACTAACCCACTTGAACACCTCTATCATATCCCCTCTAACTCTGCGTCTCTCTAACGAATGTAAGCCTAATTTCTTCATTTTTCTTTATACGGAAGATTTCTAATATTATGGATCATTTTTGTCATTCTACGTTGTACTCTCTCCAATGAATCTATGTCCATTCTGTAATAAGGACACCAAAATTGAACAGCATAATCCATATGGGGTCTCACTAATGACAAGTCAAGTTTTAAGATAACATCAGCAGTTCTGTTACTCACACTCCTAGAGATGAACCCGAGAATCCTGTTTGCCTTGTTTCGAACGCTTATACACTGTTTTCTAGGCTTCAAATCATTGCTAACAAACACACATAGATCTTTCTCACAATTCGAGTTTTCTAATTCCATATTAGCTAGTTTATATTTAACCTTTGTATGCATCTTCCCTATCTTTAATACCTTGCATTTGTCAATGTTAAACTTCATCTGCCAATTTACTGACCATTCGTGTAAGGCATCTAGATCCCTTTGGAGGCACTCTATATCTCTATCTGAATCAATTGTTCTCCCCATTTTGGTATCGTCTTCAAATTTACTTATCCTACTAGTTATACCTAAATCAAGGTCATTTATGTATATAACAAACAACAGAGGACCTAATACAGATCCCTGGGGGACACCACTTTTGACTGCTCCGTATTCTGGCTTCGTACCATTTATGCTGACTCTCTGCTTCCTACCAATTAGCCATGACCTAATCCATCCCAACAACGCCCCACCTATTCCATGCGCCTCAACCTTTCTCATCAATCTCTAATGGGGGACTCTGTCGAAAGGTTTACTGAAATTTAAATATATTATATCATATGACTTGTCATTATCTACTGCTTCATATACCTCTGAGAAAAACTAAGCAAATTAGTAAGGCAAGAATGTCCCTGAGTGAATCCATGCTGAGAAGAATTTATTAAATTAAATATATCTAAGTGGTTTCTAATTTTACTAGCAATAATTGACTCTAGTAGCTTTCCTATGATTGATGTAAGACTAATGGGACGGTAATTGGATGCTATTGATTTGTCACCTTTTTTGAAGATCGGAACTACGTTTGCAAGCTTCCAAGCTTCTGGAACTATACCTGTCTCTAATGACTTGTTAAATAGAAATGTTAATGGGTAACTTAACTCATCTCTACATTCTTTTAATACTCTAGCATATACCTCATCAGAACCAGGCGATTTATGAGGTTTCAGTCTGTCAATTTCCTTAAGCACATCATTTCTACTTATAGTAACCGTACTTAACCTATTTTCTATACTATCGCTATATACCTTACGGACTTCTGGAAACTGTGCCAAATTTGCATTAGTGAAAACGGAAAGAAATTGACTATTTAATGTACTGCACATTTCTAAATCATTTTCTGTCATTTCTCCTATCGAAGTTTTAAGGGGACCAATTACATCTCTAACCTTGGATTTATATAGTTGGTAAAAAGCTTTAGGATTATTTTTTGAGTCATTGGCAACCTTAATTTCATAATTTCTTTTTTCTTTCCTAATATCCTTTTTTACCTGTCTTGATAGATTCTGATAGTAAGCAAGTAAATGAGGGAGAAGAGGGTTTAAAAATATAAGCTTACATACCTACCCTAAACCAGATCAATCAAATATACTGCAATAATTTGACCCTTAGTCCAAATCGATCACCCTACCTAATTTGACCGTGGTCTACATTTTTGTCCTATGTGTGTGAAGGAGACAAATCAAAGCTGCCTGTAACAAGTGTCTTTCACAAAGTTGAGAGTGAGAGAGCCAAAAAAACTAAAAAAACTTTGTATATGTTATGTGATGATATAATTCTGCACGCTTTAAGTTAGTTCACTATTTCCACATTAGGAAAGCTTAGAACTACAACACTCAACTGGAACACCGCTGACTCTAATTATATACATCTTAATCAAATCAATCTCCACCAATGTCACAGAATACACAGTTGCGGTTCACAAGTTTTATTTCATCTATACCTAGGGCACAATACACAATTGACTGGAGTCTGAGTCTTACTTATATGGAAATAAGCTCAGAAACAAATATGGAATAAAGATCACTATTCCTGGGTCATAGAGGAATAAGAATAAAAGTTGCTCTTAATAAATAATAACATAAATAAATGCAAGATGATGAATATACATATAAAGCATAAAATAAACACAGAGAGGTTAGTCTCGAAACAATATCTGATATATTGAGGTAAAGTAATGAGAGGTAAAGCGTGAACGAGGTAGGTCAATATTACTGAGGTCTCACTTATTCAGTGATGGCAAGGTATATAATTTAAAATATCAGATGAAGTACAAATAACTTGAAAGCTAGTTCAACATATAGAAGATATAAATCTCTATTAGCTTATATAGTTATAAACGTAGATATTAGTTCGGGGAACTTAGAATAAGTTAATATTAGCCCGTGTGAGAGGCTGAAGTATCGTCGTCGTATAAATATTAACGCGACGTGATATATATATAGAATATAACAATGCATTCAGATAACGCTTAAACTGATTTTGAAGTCAGGAAGTATGAATATAAATTGGTCTGACTAAGACACAAAATGAATTAACACTCTCTGTGAACACTTTTATACAATTTACATACCCAGCTAATAATATTAAACATAGAATAAGATCTGCTAGCCATTCACTGGTATTTATGTGTAGTGTGTGGGTATTATTTCCGAACAAATATATCTATAAACATTAGATGTAATATAGGAATATATATTACAAAGAATATAGATACATCAATCCCAAGACAGAGTTTGTATGTTCTCTCGATATGAGCAACGTTTGCTAGAAGGCGAGAATAGTTAATCTCGGCGGTTTACATTAAAATGGAACACTTAACATATCCTATCTCAACTTTGCAATAATCAACAAACTCATAAGATCGAACAAGAAGCACTTAATTTGGGTTGGGGTTTAGGAGGAAACAGCCACACAGGTCACACGTGGCGACTAGGTGAGGTGTCCGTCTGTCTCTTTACACCAGGGGGGAAGACGATACCTTCACACAGTATAACTAGAAGAATTACTTCCTAGGTACGTTAAGGGGAGATTTCCACTTGAGGGACTTTTTTCTTAACCCCTTTCTCCCTCATGTTTAACTCCACTGCTATTGAGATTATAAGACGTTCACCCCATTAATTTGGCGATTTTAAGAACTTTCGCTCCATTTCTGTAAATTTGTTGACATTTCGTGCCATTTAGGTGTCGATTTTTTCCTGGCGAGCGATAGCGAGCCTCTAATGTAAGATGAAACGGCCTTCGGCCGGGACATTTTTCTACCGAAAAATTTACAAATTTATCTTGAAGAGGGTCAAGGGAGTGTAATTTTTAAGCTTGATGGAAGTCTAGGGTACAAACTAAATACCTCCCCTTAACACAACTCTCTCGGTCCTCCAACAGAACTCGCAGCTTGTAGATACTTTTAAGGGTATTTAGGTTAACCCCTACGGAAGTATTTTCCGAGTTAACTGGGTCGCATATAATCCAAGTACAGACCGATCCGTACTAGACAGTGAATCAACTTTGCCTAACAATATCCTATTTTTGGTCAGGTAGTATTATACATTTCAGATAGTGGCATTGCTGATGCGTTTTGGAAAAAGATAGGGATGAGAATTACAGTTTTTGAATTATTGCTCGGTTATATACATTTCTTAAAAGTATAGTACATACATGGTTATATGAGGAATGGTATTCTTTATTTATTTATTTTAGAAGTAGGTATTAAAGGCTTGGATAAGTACATGATACATTATTTACAGTTTTACAGGTACTTAACACCTTACGAGCGGCCTATGCGGTTTATTTATGTGTACCGCCCAGCGGGGTGTTTTTAGCCAAAATAGGGCTGTTTACGTGATCATTTTCATGCCTAAATAAGACCCAGAACGTAAAACAAGTACCTATCCCTGAAAGGGCATAAACAGAGCTTTCGAATGACACCATAACGATCCTTGTATGATGGATAGTTTTCTTGCAATAACCGTGCAACGCGAGTGCAAAAAGCAGGTAATTCGGTACTTTCGGTACATAATTGAGTATGTAGCGAGTGAGAGAGGGAGGAGGGAGCTGAGATTTGTGTCAGTAGGTTCGCCGCGGTGGTCTGGAGCAGTCATACGCTCGCTAGTCTCCTGCCACCACTTGTCTCTCTCTCTCAGCCACATTACGTGCTGAAATTGCCACTCGAGTTATGTCGAGCGCCGCCACATAGTCCAGCTTTATTTAACTCGACTTAAGTGGTGGGCCGCTTTTTAAGGGTTAATATGTGTAGGCTTCTATGCAATGTTCTGGTTGTTAGACAGAATATTCTTGTTTTAGTTGTTGCCCCTCTTCGTGGTGGTAATGGTAGGTATTTCCGTCTGGGTAGATAGACGGTAACGGAAGCGGCTGATGTTGTAATTCCATTTAGTGGGATTCGTCATAATCCATGTCTGGTTCCTGTTGTGAATTCTGATCCTTTGAGGAGAGCGGCCATTTTTTATTTAGCTCCCGGGGGTCATTAACGAGGGGGAGAGGGCCGTATCCGGATTCGTATTTTGAGGGCCCAGGTGAATCTAGTTTTCTACCTGTGTTTTGTAGGGGCGACTGATGCAGGTAATTCTTGGTTTTGAGGGTAGACTTATTCCTGGTTCTTTTCCTGATTGCTATGGGCGCAATTCTACAGGTGAGGTTGGGGGCTCTTCTGCATGTGGGAACGGGTTATTGAAGGTGTTGGGCTCATCTTCTGTTCGCCCTGTCATCTCAGTATAATATATTGGAATAGTACATTGGTGTGCTTCTTTACTGCAGTCAAATGGCTCGGAGGAAGAGGTGTTTGTGAGATCTAGCTGGATTACTCTCTGTGTAGATGAGAAAAACAGAAACAATGAAACTAGACAAATTAAACAGAAGTTCCAGTAATTCCTATCACATGCCTATGAGGCCTCCCCTGGGCATTGCCTGGCTTGATTGGTGTCTACAATCTTCCCAATCTAAGCATCACCTGCTATTGCTATTGAGTTGAGTTGTATAATTTGATGTGATATAGAATTAACTAAATCAGGAAATAAAGCCATGATCTTGTAAGAATAGCAGAACTAGAACGATAGATAAGTATATAACAAATCGTAGAATATGGTACATTCCAAATTATGTGTTGGTGGAGTGTTTTGGCTGTGATGGAGGGAATGGGTGTCACAAAACTGTAGAGTCGCGGGTAAAGTGGACCCCTGAGACTCACTCATTAATGGTCTGGTCCAGGATCCAACCCTAATGTTTGCAGGGATATCCTATTACAGTGTATTTATTTTGTCCTCCAACATCCAAATCCTAATTTGCATTCGTTGCGTGGACTGTCACAAACTTTCAAGCCACTAATCCCTTAAGTGCCATGACTCCATTTTACCTTTGATTCTAGATGACTTTATGCAGTTTAACCCTGCTCAGGCATATTGGCCCCATATGGGGCAAAAAAATATGCGTAAAACAGGTTTTTCGCGAATATTTCACGGCCGCAGGCCAATGGCAAAAAGTTTTGAAGACGAGCAGTCAGTCCGCATCGTCCTACGACTGGGAGAGGGTGTGAGCCGCCGCTCTCTCTCCTCCCCTTTCCTGTACCAACCTGTCCGGTCACCATATGGGGTCCATAATCCCAAATGTGTACTACAAATTTCCCCTTCCTATCAAACTTTTGTTTAGCCCCAGAGTTCTCTCTTGTTGTCACCCAAGACCCTCAGCCATCCCCTCCACAGTCCTGCAACCAAATTAATCCAGCTTATGTAATGTGTGAGATATGCCTCACTTTTGTTGTGACCCTTTTGTTGACCCATTTTTTTTCACTACTATTTTTGTTTTATATGATTTAATATTTACAGTAGTGTAATTTGCTCTCAACATAATATTAAGCATTAATTGTAGTTTCTATTGGTAACAAGAAATTTCAAATCCATCAATCAGTTTTTGTGTGAGAGCCGTATAAAGTGCCGGTCCCCATATGGGGCCACATTGCTAATTTCGCCACACTTCTGGAACATTACCTGAGCAGGGTTATGAAGGATCTGTTATTAAGAGGGATAATTAAGATCGTATTTACTCAGTTGAGCAGTAGAGGTAGATTACAAACTAAAGCAAATTGTCTAATGGTAACAAGCATATGATGAAAATTACGTATTGATGGTGACTGGGTCAAGTTAAGGGGAGGTTTTTAGTTGATTCCCTAGACTTCCATCAAGCTTAAAATTACTCCCCCTTGACCCCCTTTCAAGATCAATTTTTACATTTTTCGATAGAAAAATGTCCCGGCCAAAGGCCGGTTCCCCTTAAATTACAGGCTCGCTATCGCTCACCAGGAAAAAATCGACACCTAAATGGCACGAATGGTCTTAAAATTGACAGAAATGGGGCGAGGGTTCTTAAAATTGCCAAACTAATGGGGCAAGCGTCTTTAAATCTCACAAGCAATGGGGAGAAAGAGGTTCAGAAAAAAGTCCTCCAGGTGGAAATCTCCCCTTAATCTCAAGTTAGTCCTTTCACATTAACACCGGTGCATATATGGCATGGTAAGTCTACACATCTAGAATCAATTGCATAATGCAGCTGAGGCTTTAGGGATAACATTACCATTGTTTAACCTTATATTCATTTGTTGTACACTCGGATGGCATAGTCTCAAGCCTACTCACAAATATTCGTGAACTTCACTTATTTAATTATGGAACTGTATCTCTGGAAGCGAATTTATGAATACAATGTTCTATATATAAACTAAAAAACTATATATACTATTTATTGAAAAGCAAGGAAAACAAAAATAATAAAATAAAACCGTACAAATACATATAATTGCATAACGCCAAACATTGGGGGTCCACGAATTGTTATGAGTGGGTTAGAGACTACGGCATCCGAGTGTACCTGTTGGATGATATTGTCACTGGTCTCAAAGGTTGGAAGTGAGATTGAGGATGAGGCTATCGTCCCCAGAATCCTTACCCCTTCTGTACCAGGGACGGGTTTTCATATTATTCTGGCAACTATAAGAAGAAAATTGTATTCAGGTTAGAAAGAACGTCTACCCATCAACAGATTACAGACTATCTCAATAAATACTTTTAGCAACCATATATCAAGCCTAAGCTTCATAATATCGTCTAACTGTAGCTTAAATCAAATAACACAGACGTCACCGGTACTGAAAGAGTTAAACACCATCAAACAATGAACTTCATGTTATGGGTTCACAATGCTAGAGGCAAACAAGCTTACATGTTAGGATGCTATTATATTAATGTGGATGACATCTGGTGGTTTTATAATCCTTTAACCCATTCAATACCGGTGACATCCTTTTCATTATACTCTGGCAACTATTATACTATTATATTCAGCTTAGGAAGGATGCCTAACAGCCACATATTATCTCAATGTATCCTTTTAGCTACCATATATCATCCCTAAGCTTCATAAAGGCATCTAAAAGTAGCTGAAATTAAATATAAAACTACGTCGCTGGTACAGAAGGGGTTAATATCATACCTTCAAGACAACCCTTGGGAGATGTCAACTTAGGAATGGTCTTTAGTAATCAACGGTATACAAACACATATCACGATGCTTCTTCAGTTTGGTGAACTTGTTCTTATTCACTAACAAAAGGTTGGTATGTAACTTGTTTTGGTGCCCCAGGAAAACATAAGGAAATTGATAAATAACGGCGAGCAATATAATTGTCCCATAGTCAGATGTTAAGCACTTCCTTATACGAAAGAGGTTGTCAATTACAAAAGTAAAAATGAGGAACAAGAGCAGATCAGCTATGTATATATTTGGAAAGATGAAGTGATACCATATCAGTGACTTGAGGGGAGGCTTGTAGTTAGCTGCCCTGACCCTAGTTTAAACATATACCCACCCAGCCCCCCTTCGAGATAAATTTGTACATTTTCCGATACAATAATGTCCCAGTCAAAGGCCGGTTCATCCAAAATATTAGGCTCGCTATTGCGTACTAGGAAAAATAAACACCTAAATGGCACAAAAGGTTTTAAAATTGGAAAGAAATAGGGCCAAATGCTTTATAATGGCCCAACTATTGGTGCAAACATCTTAACATCTGAAAACAATGGGGCTAAGAAGAGAGAGAATAGGGTCCATAAAATATAAACAAATCTCTCCATAACATACCACAAATCAGTGACTTGAAAGAGGCAGTGCCAGATGTATGCATATGCAAAAGGAGAAGCATCATTGAGTTATACCCGCCAGCGAGACCTGGTAACTATTTCAGCCAGCATCATTCAATAATATCAAAGGGTATAGATTTGGAGCAGCTACCGTAACAGGTGGATTTTGATGAAATATAAATTAAAATATAAACTGGTCTAAGCATACTATTGTTAATTCCTCTCTGGATGAGCAAGGAAGTTGATCAGAAATGGAAAGTAAAATTATCTACCAATAGGTTCGTGGCTTGTATCTCTTTACTGTTGCATATGCATGCAATATACAGTATGTGTGGCTTAATGGAGAATGACGCACTGTGCTCATCTCTAGGAAATTCAGCGAAAATATTAAATAATGGGTTGATCTAGTCTACGGTTTGGTGATTGCCGGGAAACATCACCCATCACATACCCATTGGTATGATGCCTGGTTAATAACTGGTTAGGTATCCTCCTCGGACAATGGGAAACACTAAAGTTTAATTTAACTCCTTCAGACATATTATGTTCCAGTAAGTCTACGGAGGCGGGAGCCCGGTATCCTTGCCACCGCCTCGCACTACACTCACAACAACACTACGGCCGTTAGAATTATCGGAGGTGGCTGAGGTTGCCACCAACGGTTTTATCGTAAGCTAACTTATCGGACTTAATGAGCTCCATATGACGCTAGAGCGTCATATAACTTATTAGAGAGCCATGAAGATAAGTCCATATGACGCACTAGCGTCATATGAGTTTTTGGTGCACTCGGCCATATGACGCGGTAGCGTCATATATGTCTGAAGGAGTTAATGGGTCTTTCTTTGTCTCTGGCGTCACACACTGCAGCACGAACATATAACCCTTAACATTCTCTATGAATTGTAAGTCGATTTAATTACATCTTCTCAAAATATATATATACGACCAGTTGGCTATGATTGATCGACAGACTTGTCACGTCTCCACGCTAGACAGCCTATCAGTCTGCAGACATCGCCATTCGCCTAAGAGAATGGGAAGGACAATATCGACAGCAAGCAGTTGCTCTTACATAGAGTTACCAGTCCACCAGAGTTTCCAGAATGTAAACCTCCAAGCCATCATGTGAGTCATACAGGTATCAGACTACCAGGCCATCCAGTGGCCAGACTATCATTGTAAGTTGTGTGAGTCATGGAGTTACTAGTATACCAGAATCATCAGTGACCTGTCTTATCTTTGTTCTTGCTACCTACCATGTACCTCCACACTGGAGGAAAACCAGACACCAATCCAACACCCTACTTCTGACTTTACTAATACCACACCATTGGAGGAACAGATCACCACTTCAATACCTACCTGAGGGTCCTATTGTTGAGCAGCTTATCTACGCTCCGAGGTCAGGACCACTTTACCAAAACAAAAAGTTGTCTGTAGAAACTCCCAGGATCCTTGGCGACTCATTTAGCTCATCATCTATATGTATTATCATTAAAGTGTCCTGATTAACTTGTGTGATTTTGATACTCCCAGTTGTAGCATTAAATCATTTGGCCGTATAGATCTTACTAAAAACAAATAGTGCATCAGACCGAGCGCTGGGTAGCTTCGTGAAAACTAGGTTTTAGTACACTTGTTGTTATTATCAATGATACAGCAGCATTTGAAAGTGATGAGATCGAATGGTTGTATTTAAAGACTCGCGAAGCAGAACGTGCCAAATAAATGTGTAGATTCTAACAGACAAGGCAAGGGTTTCTCTGACATGTGGCTAAAAATCTAAATTAGTCTTGCATATTTAACTCTTGTTTAGCGGGGCCAGACTTAATTCCGTATGGAGAAGAAAGGACTATGTGGCGGGGCCCGACTTAAGTCTGTGTGCAATTTTGGCGCAATATTGGCCTGAGAGAGAGCCGAGCGGTGGGAGGAGCGTAGGTTGCCTCATGACCGCTCGCCACGACCGTCGTGGGCCCACTGACATGTACTCCACACTACTCCACCTTCTCTCACTCGCTACACACGTAATTATGTAACGAAATTACCGTATTTTAGCGAATTTGCCCTTCGGTTGTAAGACAACCAGTGATCGTAGAAGGATGGGTCGGGTGTCATTGGAAAGCTCAATTAATGCCCTTTCAGGGATACATACTTGTATTACGCTCTGGCTCTGGTTTATGCATGAAAAAGAGCACAGAAACAACCACATTTAGGGAGAAAAAAAAACCACTGGGCGGCACAGTGATTGTACTCCACCACCCGCTGTTTGAGTGTTAATGCAGGAAGTATTACATTTAATAGAACGACCGGGGGAAGATATCCCCACTATTAAACCTCACCTAAACTTTGTGGAATGTGTGGGCATTACTTCCATCATTTATGAAGGAGATAAATGAAGAAGAGTTTGAGGGATGGGGATGTCGTTCTTCAGTCGTCCTAATTTATAGGGATGCTGTATAGATACAATATGATATTTACTAAAGTATCCACAATGTCAAATGCAAGAAATTTAGGCAATCGTTCTTGGTATAATAATACAAAATCCCCAACATCTGATTGCTTTGAAAGTATTGTAACTCCCATTCCCACAGGTAGCATTTCCACTAGGCCCAAACCTCTTAGATTAAAGGAAATTAAATCTATACATCAAAGACGTATTCCATTCTACATACACCCGCACACACACACACACACAATTTCTTCCTCATACAATAACCATGAACTAAGTCAGCCATGATCTAGGTTATAACTTATTATAGGAGAGCCCGTTACAAAAGATGGATTAAGTGGTCCTTCAATAACCTCAACTTCAAACGTTATGAACCCAAGTCATATTTCCTTCAAGCTGATTAACACTTTTTATTTGTATTTGTTTTTCAAATGCGTTTTAGTAACTTAATACCTCTACTGATTTATAAATATTATTCAAGTAATAACCAGTGCGAATTTCAATTGTAAACTAATTGTGAAATCATATTTTTAAGAAATATAATATATGCAATGAAAGCAAATTTAACAAACTAATGCCCCTTTCCCACTGGTGAGACAAGTCACGATTTTCGTCGCCAATAACTTCGTTTTGTCAAATTCGCAAGAATACGTGCGATGTTCACGATTTCGACCGTTACAAACAGATGACAAATTATATTCGGCGAAGATGTCGCCGATGTCGCCGATGCAATCGCCGACCTTCTGCGACGTTATCGGCGAAGTGAGCGATGTCTCGCCGATGACCTATGCGAGGCATGTCACATTTTCAAAAATATCTTGCGAAATCATGCGAGGATGAAAGAAGACTCGCCGTATGTTCTGCGACGTCTTCGGCGATTCAAGCGATGGTTCGGCGTGGTGATAAGATTTTGTTTTAAAGGCACAAATTCTTGCGATGAATAAACGATTCCTCGTCGATCATCGGCGTTGCCATCGCAGATATAGCCGAGGTGTCCGAACAAAATCGGCGAGGTGTGCGCACCTGAGCAAATGTAACGTTAATGTGCTAATTGCAGAGTGGAATTAGCATATCACGTTACAATCTGTCAAGGAGATAGCCCCCACACCCACCCCATATCTCGTTACAATGGGTCAAGTAAACATGCCCCCACCCACCCACAACACCCCAAACTGTTTTGGTTGATATAAAGACATTGACACGGCCCCAGAGCTCATTCTACATTAACCTCGACCACAACGTTCCTGTAAAATTTAGAGATGGTGGGACATACGCCGCCTCTACGCCAAAGCGATGTACGTGTTCGTATGGACCTTATTATCCTTCTAGTACACAAATAATAACATGAAAAAGAGAGTCAATAAAAATGTCTCCTTTGTCTTTTCAGAACCAATTAAGTCTGTCTCATAATAGTTTGTGTTGTGTTTATCGCTCACTTCCCCTCTGCAACTCTCTCTTTCTATCTATCTATCTCTCTAATGCATCTACCTAACTCCCTTATACATTAAAATAACTATGTCTTATTTGGACTTTTTGTAATCTTTTAATCATTTCTAATGCGATGGAATTGAAAAATATAATATCCTTCCAGCACATAGATAAACAATAAATAAGATAGTCAGCGAGGCGCTGAGCTTCGAGACCGGAAGATTTACGTTGGATAGATTTTTTTCCCCCACGGTATACACAAAATGATAGGGAAATATTGTAACATGTTTATAATTGATATTTGTGTCGTTTTTGCTGATTATGAGTTGGTGGGAATTTTTTTTTTTAATTCCATCATATCGGAAATGATTCACAGATTATATAGAGACCAAATAACATACACTTTTAAGTGTGTTCAATAGTTTGCATTATCAATAGGGTGTAGCACAAGGCTTATCAACATCATCACAGTAACGGGGTCTGGGTTGAGGCCGGGACGGGGAGGGGAGGGGAGGGGAGGGAGTAGTCCTACAGCGGCGGGGATATCATTTTTGTTTTTGTTTTTTCCATGTGAAATTTATCATATTAATGACAAATACGACCCTTATTATGTTTTCAGGGACAGTACAGCACATAGTAATTAATATTAACACAATAATTAAAAGGCACAGGCATCAATTCATCCATATAATGCTTTTCGCTATCGCTCGCCAGGAAGAAATCGACATCTGGATGGGGATAAATGTCTTAAAACAGTTGGCTGAATGGGACCGAACGGATACAAGGCAAAGAGAGAGGGAGAGAAATAGAAAACAAAACGAGGAGAGAGGGAGAGAAAGATAAAACAAAAAACAGCGAAGTGGGCTCAATGTTTGCTTACGGCTTAAAAATTGAGCCCACCTCGCCTTTTTTTGTTTTCTCTTTGTCTCCCTCTCTCCTCTTTTTTTGTTTGTTTTCTATTTTTCTCCCTCTCTCTTTGCCTTTTATCCGTTCGGCCCCGTTCATCCTACTGTTTTAAGACGTTTACCCCCATCCAGGTTTCAATATTTTCATGGTGAGCGGTAGCAAGCCAACTTATATATATTTTTGTTTTGAGAGCAAGCTAAATTTGTACATTTTTCGATTGAAAAATTTCTCCGGCGAAGCCGGATTTCTCCATATAATGCTGGTTCGCTATCTCTTGCCAGGCATATATCGATACTTGGATGGGGATAAACGTCTTAAAACAGTTGGCTGAATGGGGCTGAATGGATAAAAACCAGAGAAAGAGAGAAAAGGAGAAAAAGAGAAAAAAACAGGTGAACCCCCCACGAGAGGTGCATATAAAAAACGGTTGACAGGTTCACTATAGGCCTAATCATTTTTTTTTTAACCCACCTCGCGGAAGGTGCTCTTTGGCCTCGGCAGGTGTGTCTTGAGCATTCCGCGACATCGCAAGGCTCTTCGCATGCCTCGTGCGGAGCATACCCCTGACGGGTATACTCTCGGCGAGTACTCGTGCGCACGTCGACGACTAATCGCCGATGATCGTCGATGTTCTCGGAACATCCGAGAGCATCGGCGATCTGTCGTGCGACGTTTTGGAACATTTCAACAATTTTTTTCGTGCGACAAACTCCGCGATATCTCGCCGATGTCGCAGATGATCGCCGATACCCTCGCAGATACTTCGGCGATGCTAGACGATGCTTGCGAGGGTAACCAATCCTCGTGAGTCCTCGTCCAAAATTGTGAACTGTCCGAACATTTGCGATGACCCAAGCGAGGCCTTGAGAGGCCTTGAAAGTCAAACGATATTTCATGAGAGGTGTTGAGACATGTCAAGAATGTGCCAATTTATTGGTGTCGGAGATGAAAATCGTGACTTGTCTCACCAGTGGGAAAGGGGCATAAGTTATATAAAATGCTCTCTGATATTAGAATGATCAAACACCTTCAGCGAATGTTAAGTATCTATATTTGTATTAATTTCACCACAACACAAAACACCTCCAATGAAATTAATGAAAGCATATATGTGATCCACCAGGATTCGAACCTGGGTTATCATACACAATTTGTTTAAACACTAACCATTAAACCACCAGGACGGTTAAAGATTTATGCACACGCCTACGACTTATTATCCTTTCTTGAATACTGGATATTATTCTAATCATGTTCATATTCCCAACCACGCTATGGTAGCCTAATGTTTAACACCTTACGAGCGGCCTATGCGGTTTATTTATGTGTACCGCACAGCGGGGTGTTTTTAGCCAAAATAGGGCTGTTTACGTGATCATTTTCATGCCTAAATAAGACCCAGAACGTAAAACAAGTACCTATCCCTGAAAGGGCATAAACAGAGCTTTCGAATGACACCATAACGATCCTTGTATGATGGATAGTTTTCTTGCAATAACCGTGCAACGCGAGTGCAAAAAGCAGGTAATTCGGTACTTTCAGTACATAATTGAGTATGTAGCGAGTGAGAGAGGGAGGAGGGAGCTGAGATTTGTGTCAGTAGGTTCGCCGCGGTGGTCTGGAGCAGTCATACGCTCGCTAGTCTCCTGCCACCACTTGTCTCTCTCTCTCAGCCACATTACGTGCTGAAATTGCCACTCGAGTTATGTCGAGCGCCGCCACATAGTCCAGCTTTTTTTAACTCGACTTATGTTGCTCGCCGCTAAATAAGGGTTAAGTGAGAGGAAAGAATATGCATGGGGAATTGATCATATAGAACGGCCTCGCTACGAAATATCCCTGAACCTACTAATAATCTATATTTGTAATAATTTAACCACAACACCAAACACCTTCAATGAAATTAATGAAAGGATATAATTATGTGATCCACCGGGATTCGAACCTGGGTATCACACACAGATTTGTAAACACTCTAATTGGACTTTAATGGATGAGGGTAAGCCGCTCATGATTAACAATATGTGATATATTCGCCAATATATACTATTGGTTCCATGGCAAAAACTAAAAAAAAGAGTCTGTGGGCAACTTATCGAAATGGTAGGTTATAGAGTGTTTGACACAGAGTTATTCCATGTAAGATAATATACCCATTATTATAATATTTTCATTCATAGCTTTATTGATTAATCTCTGCAGATAGTGTAATTACCAACCAGCCTACCCCTCCCCCACGATCTCGCTATTGCAGGTGGTGGGAGTAGAGTTGAGGAAAGTGTAATATCCTCCTCCTTTCTCCGCACCTGCTGGACTATCAATCACTTGGATTCTATTTTTCGGTAGCAATTTCTTCCGGCTCTGAGCACAATGTGAGATGGGTAAGTTGGGATGGAAGGGATGTGAAAGGTAGGCTAGTGGGTGTATGGGTGGGAGGGAGGATTGGGGTGGGAGCTAAAAGGTTAGTTTTTTGTTGTTCTTATCAATACAAAAAGGAGGAAGGAAGCACACATTTAATGACAATTAAATATGCATGTGAGGAATACAGAGACTTTTCGGGTATCGTATTGTAGTAGTTTTCATGTACCGGTATTTACTCCTGAGGATCAGTGGTGGCCTGTGGACAAATACATGTTTTTGCTCGTTTTATTTTAAGCTATTAAACTACAACTGATAGCAATTGATTTTGCACTCACATGGATGGCACTCACATGGATGCTGTCTGTAACTTTCAATCTGGTCAGAACACTTCATAGCCTACCCTTTAAACCTGAGGGAGTGCTCGTTTAAATAAATTGTTACATTACAATTCCATTGGATTATAATTACAAGTTAACTATTAACCCTTCCAGCCCGGGTGTCCTTTCAGAAGGACACCTCGAAAGAAGGGCAGGTGCCCGGATGTCCTATTAAAAGGCTTATGCTTGAATGTGTGCTTCAAAATTCGCACGGCCAAAATTTGTTTTGCAGGGGCGATCGCAGCGCCACCAAGCCTCAACTACTAGCGTTATCAGTTCGTACGTGACCGCCATACCGAGTAATACAGGAAAAATGGATTCCGACGTGTCCGATTCTGTGCAACCTCCCGCGCGCCCCACTGCTACCCCACTCGCAACTTCGACACCTGTAGCAACAGTTAGGAAACAACAACCAATGACAGTGAAGCGTTTTTTAAGTGATAGCGGCATACTGCAAGCACTCTTTGATATTGAAGAGAGCAGTGGCGAAAGCTTGGTGGACAAAAAAACATATATCAGTGCAAGCGAAGAAGACAATTTCGTTGGCTTTGGAGACGACGATAATGTGGATTTGTTTGAGGGGGGAGACAGTAGTGATGATCCTGATGTGGAAGTGTTTCAAGAAGGTGCTATTGAACTTCCAAGTGTCCTAGAACCTAGGCCTACCCCCTCGCCATCTTTGCTAGGTCAGCCTAGGGCTAGGCCTAGGCCTAGCCATAGTCCTACCCCAGGACCTTCCCCTTTGCCTGCCCGTACGCCCTTGAAAGTGGGTAAATATTTTTATAAACAGTCGCTGGTGAAAAGTGCAGCTAAAAAAGCACGCAGGGCAGCCGCAGAAAAGGCTAGGGAAGCTGAACAGAGTGATAGTGACGCCGACCCTGGACTAGCAACCACCCGCATTCCATTGTCACGACGCCTTGACCCGGAACGCCGCGTGGGTCACCCACAGCCCTCGACTTCATCTCTCCTTCAGGAGGACCAAAGGGCCTCTTCTAGTGGTATTGGTGATGTGCTACAGCCCTCAACACACCGCAGAGCATTATTTGTTGCGGAGAAGCCCTCGGCTCGCCGCAAAAGGAGCCCAACTCCCGAGGCCAAGGCTCCCAGTGTTGAAGCTCCCGCAGCCTCCCGCGCCCCATGCCCGGTTACTTCGGAACCAGAATTGTCTCCTGAAGAGGATGATGACGACCCCAACATTGCCCCAGATGACCTGACGTCACCTGAGGAGGAAGAGGAACAGGAACAGGAGGAAGTCCCGGCAAGACGAGTGAGAGGTTGAGGTCGTGGACAGGCTGCCGGCGCCGCTGCCCCTGGGCGTGGGCGTGGGCGTGGGCGTCCGCGTGGCCAAGGGCGTGTGCCAGGGCGTCCAATGCGTGTGCCTGCTGCACCTTCAAGAGGATCAGCATCAGACCTGTTTGTGTGGACAGATGGGTCTGATTTTGAGCCAGATTGTCCTGCCTTTGGCGAGGTACAGATGGGGTCTGGGGTGTCACCAACATTTCCCTGTGGCCCAGATGCTACCCCCAGTGAAATTTTCTGTGGCTTCTATGACGATGAAGTCATGGAATACCTCGTCGAGGAGACCAACAACCATCATGAGATCTGTGCCAACTTTCTTGGCAGGAAGACCAGTGCCAAGATGGTGGCATGGATAGCTGTCTCTGTGGCAGAACTATATGTGTTCTTGGCACTCACAATGCTGATGACACATATCAGGAAGCACGCTCTGGCAGACTACTGGATCACTGGCGACATCATAACGACTCCAGCATTTGGCAAGTACATGTCCAGAGACAGGTACTTCGACATCCTCTCCTATCTCCACCTGACAAACAACATGGCAGTCCACCTTCCCGACTCATTATGGAAGATCAGGAAGCTGTATGACATGATATGTCATTGGTTCACCACCTACCTGATTCCTTTCCAGAAGATGTGCCTCGACGAGTCTCTGGTCTTGTTCCGTGGTAGGCTGCACTTCCGACAGTATATCCCGTCCAAGAGACACCGCTTCGGCATCAAGCTCTTCGTCCTCTGCGACTGTTTGACGGGGTATGTGCTGGACTTTGTGGTCTACAGCAGCAAGGGTGGAGAAATTGTGACTGACCCCCTCATTGGTTTTGGTGGCGCTGTAGTGAAGAAGATGATGGAGAGGCACTTCAATAAAAACCACATCCTCTACACAGATAATTACTACACGTCGCCTCTCCTGACCAAGTACCTCCATGACCGCAAGACCGGAACTGTTGGCACAGTCAAGGCCAAGAGGAAGGGCATGCCAGGCTACCCAACCAAGACGAAGAAGGCGGACATCTTCCACAAGAAGAGTGGCCCCATCCTCTCGCATGGCCAGCGCAAGATCAACCTCTTCAGCACATGCCACAAGGCCGAGATGGTCGCCACAGGGAAGGTGGACCGAAGAACCAAGAACCCCGTCCAGAAACCAGCTGCTGTCCTGGACTACAACATCAATATGCGCCTCGTCGACAAGTCCGACATGCAGATGGGCTTCATCGACTGCCTGCGAACATCTTGCAGGTGGTACAAGAAGTTTATCCTGCATACGGTAGATATGTCGGCCCTCAATGCATACAACATCTACCGTCTGAGGACTCCAGGAGCCAAGAAGTACAAGTCCCTGCGGAAGTTCCACAAGCAGGTGCTACTTGAGCTCCTGGCTAAACTTGCGGGTACACCAGGGAGGCCACTACAAGGACCAGGCCATCTGGACAGAATGGGGTGTGCTGACTTTTTCAGGAACCACCAGCTCAACGCCCTTCCTTTCCAGGGTCCTCATACTAAGTCAAGAGTGCAGAAGAGGTGCCATGTGTGCAGCCACACAACTCGCAGACCCCGCAAAGCCACAAAAACCACTTGGGAATGCCTCGAGTGACAGGTTGGACTGTGTGCTGGCACCTGCTTCAACGACTTCCACACTCTAACAAACTTTTGAAGTGGAAGTGACACCAGTGACAGTGACACTCAACTTTTAGGCTAATAATAATAATATAACTAAGTATAAGTGAAAAGGACACATAAGTAATAATAAGTGCCTTCAATAACAATATGAACAAGTGAAAGTGACAGTATAATAACAATAAAACTATGTATAAGTGAAAGAGACACACACAAGTAATAATAAGTGCCTTCATATCAATATGAACAAGTGAAAGTGACACATACATAACATATACATACATAACAGTGACAATGACACTATCAAAGTCCAGTGAAAGTGACACTATAATCATAATAATAATAATAAAACTAAGTAATAAGTGACAGAGACACAAATAACTTCATGTAAATAACTATATTGAGTGAAAATAACATAATAACTATAATAAATGACATAATAAACTATAAAACACTATCAAATCGGTTCCCGGCATAATTGCGGGTGGAGCGACGAGTGCAACTGGGCGTCGTAGCCGGGGTCGCGGTTGAGTGTTCGGACGCGCCGAGGTAAATACGGGAAAAAGTTACCTCCACTTCCATCACCATCACTCCTGAACCAGTTGAGCTAGAGAGCTCTACTCAACGCCATTCTACGCGGAAAGGTAAGGCGCCCATTTATATATATATATGTTTGATTAATGTAGGTAATATATTAAGCGAGATTAGCCTTAGTTTACTTTTGTTGATTTTCGGCCAGATCGCCCGGATACGAGCTCCGTCCTTTGGAGAGACAGCCCGGGCCAGGAGGGTTAACATGCTTGTCAATGAAACAGTCAATATACATAATAACCTATCATACAGTATATAGCTGTAATATAATAGAGCTTGTTGATATGTCAATTCAATTAGTTTTCACTTACAGTACAATAACGCTCGAATGTTGCGTCCTACCACCAGATGCTAACCTTCGATATCTCTTTGGTAAAATAAAATTCATTAACAAGCATGAACAAGGAATCGGTTCTAATCATTAATCAGTTATAATGTAGATTGCTATACAAGTGGAACTTGTAACTACACACGTGGACCACAACTTCTGAGCGTCACTGTAGACCAGGATCCAGTAATCACTATTGGTGCCCCTCTAATAAGTGATCAAAGAGAACCTTATATAAGCAAGGCAAAGGTCAGAGCGGAAGCATAGCCAATATACTATGGCTCGTGTTAGTTATTACATTAGCTAATATTATTTAATACTGACGGTGTATTCATATGTACCTGTTTTGATTATTCAGTTATTAACAAGTTGTGTAATTGTTGGTAATTATGTACAATGTGTAGTATTATGATACAGACACATGCTATACCCTGTTCCAAATATGTAGGCCAGAAATCGTGGATCCTAACCACGGCCAGATATCGTAAACTCTTACCTCTATAACTCAAAAAGGGCTAGAGCAAATAAGCTATAATTTGTCAAGCCTATCCCCTGGCGGTCCGCCAGGGGATAGGCTTGACATGAATGATATATAATGATATAAATATTAGAAAGAGTATTGTAGTGGTTTGTGAGTTATAGAAGTTAATGTTCAAAGGTTTTGGACTGCTTACTTGAAACAAGATATAGTTCATATTTCCCCTATAATGATCGATATATAAGTTCCTAAACGTTTTCAAAGTACAGTCAATTGTAAACAATTGTGAACCCCCTATGTTTTTTCATTATGCAATGAAAACTGTATCAATTTATTTTTGGATGGAACTTGCGTTTACAAAAAATAGTATATAGAGTTTTGAAGTTGATGCATAGAACTATATATTCATAAATTCGTTTCCAGATAAATATACTTCTATATTTAGGAAGAGGTGAGCTGAACTATACCTGACTGTAGACTTGGAGCTCATAGTGGCTATAACTAGTTAGTAGGCAACAACTCTTCAACATTGCCCTCTATATATCACACACGACTAGAGTAATCGAGCTACTATTTCTACCATTTGGGAAGGGTCAGCCAGGGGATAGGTGTGGATGTTTACAGCCTGTTTGCTCTAGTCTTTGTTTGAGTTACAGAGGTTATGGTTCACGATTTCAGGACTACTGTTTTTATACCGAGTATAGCATACTGCCTGTGTGAGCCACAGCGGAGGTTAACACTAACACATCCCGGGACTGTTCGGCGAGGCACAACAACAACAACAACAACAAGAAAAACAGCAACAACAACTAACGCATCGCATCCGACATATTGCTCTGTATTATGATCTCTATTATCGTGTTGTATATTTGGTGGTTTTGCAATTGTAAAGCACATTATATAGTTTGCTCCATAAACAGATATAATCGCTTCCCCAAATATTCTTCAAACTAAAGAATAAAAAACACACAAATAAGTTGAATGTACTGGATAAATGTCCCAGCCGAACGCCGATGTCCCGTAATTTGCAGGGTCGTTATCTCTATCCACCTCCAATATAGATAATGATAAAGGATGCATCACACACGTCCACCACCTTTACTTCCTAACAACTCCTACAGTATGTGGGTAACAACTTGAACTTGAGGCGAGTTTGGTTTATTTGGACCCCCTTCTTGCACATGTTTAGTCCTATTAGTTCACTCCATTACCTTGGTGATTTTAAGACCTCTTGTGCTTTTTAGGTGTCTATTTTATTCCTGGCGAGCGATAGCGAGTCTGTAATTTAAGAGAACCGGCGTTTGGCTGGGACATATTTCTACCAAAACAGGTACAAGTTTATCTCGAAATGGGGTCTTGGGGGTATTGTCTTAAGTTTGATGGTGGTCTTGGGATGAAACTAAATAAAAACATAAATACATAATTATTATATACTGTATATAAGAACAACTATATACAAATCTCCCCTTAACACTAGTCCACTAGACATGCGGGGGCTTATTGTTAATTTTTGGTATTTATTCCATTCGTGTTTATGTTGTGTTCCAACTCTACCTGTGAACATACGTTTATAGCCTTACATTCAATCACTCGTTTGTAGTCTAACCTTCAATGACCTTAGTCGCCTGGTCTGTCACTCATTTACAGTCAACCTAGATCACCGCAAAGAAAAACAGCAGAAACAAAACAAAAACACGTCTGGAGTAAGCATGGACACAACAAAGGTAAGTCTAAGCTGAAACAACAAAACTTAGCCGTAAAAAAAAAAAAAAAAAAAATTATAGTCGGTTTGAATTTAGCTGATGACAAGTTGTATAATTTTGCTGCTGATTTCGTGATACATAATGGAAACATATGAACCTGCGATGTCTCATAATTAGTCAATTATATTTTGCTAACAAATATTTGTTATAGCTAAAGCAGGTGTCACACTATGCCGATTTAAGTGCCGACGCTCCACGACTTAAGGATCGGGAGCAGGTCTTTGCCTACATCGCCGCGCGACGTGGGTGGGCGCCTACTCAAGAGAGCCGTCGGGAGAGGTCGTCAGGGGCCTCAGGAAAAGTTCAACATGCACAACTCTCATGAGTTGAGTCGGCGGCTAGTAAATTGGCGGGACGGTGACGGTAAGCGGGTGGCGACGGGCGGCATCCAGTAGGTGTCAGACGGTACAAGGGTGTCGACCTGTCTGCGTCAGACGCCGCTTATAAGGTAGGTCGCCTTCAGGCAGCGACCCGGTAACACCCAGGCGCCGTCATAGGGGGAGGGAATACCGTGAGTCCGCAACCTGGCAACGTTGCACGGGACATCTTTGATAGATGGTTTTGGGGGTGTTTTTGTTTTATCCTTGATGGAGGTCTACCGAGGAAACTAAAAAATGAATTAATATTTAAATAAATAGACCCCCAAAATCACCACTGTCCCCTTAATTCGATCCCATGAACGAGTGACTATCTATAAACCCTTTCAATAGTGGTGGTGTCTGTTTTGCCATAGTTCTGCCATACTTAGACGATTTTATGCAGCTTAAGAAGGGTCTGTGGGAGTTAAAGAGAGATAAATGAGAGGAATGGAGGTCTTGTGATTGCTACAGGCCCTTTGTAAGCATAATACAATAACCTAATAGTTGCCAGACTATAATGAGAAAGACGTCACCGGTACTGAAAGGGTTAACTATAGATGACCTTGTTTTACCAATTACTCAAAAAAATAACACTTAATTAAAGGGAGATGGGCACATTTGTTTGCTCATTTATGGATCTTTTTATTATGTTTTTAGTTTCCTCCCTAGATCTCAAGCTTAAACCCCACCCCCCTCCCCACCCATCCTTTCGGTTAGGATAGGCTATAACCCCTGGTGGCCTATTTCTGTTTAAATAAACATAAAACAAATTTCGGTTCGGCTATCACTGCGTTTTCAAATTTAATTTGGTTTTGTTTTAATTTTCGGTTAGGCTATCACCGCTGATAACCTATTTGTGTGTATTTCAATTTTTTTTTTTTCGGTTAGGCCTATTTAAGTAAGTGAAGCGACCTGAAGGGAGTGAAGAGTTTTTAAAGTGAGTTTAGTGTTTTTAAAGTGAGTTAAGTGTTTTTAAGTGAGTGAAGTGATCAGAAGAAAGTGATCGTCACCATGCCTCGTGCCTGTACGAACTGCGCCGGTAGGTTTGGTGCTTCCATGTTTGCTCCTGCCGATCCACAAGTCTGCCGACTCTGCCAGCAATGAGAGGATTTGACAGCAAAATTGGATGAAGCCCACAACAAGATCAAGACCCTCACCAGGAAAATGGAATCACTCCAAGAGTTTGTAACACTCAATGTTTGAGTATCACTAACTCCAATTGTTTCAACTCCAGCATCCACCAGCGCCCCAATGTCATCTGCCAACAATCCAACACCTGCAGTAGACACTGCAGCAGATGCTTCTGACGAACCTGAGCCGACATCAAACCAGGACAGCCGCCCTGTTCACCTTCGTCTCTCCCCCACTCCTCGTGCAAGAAGCCTGCTAGCACGAACAGTACCAACCCCTCGCCCCCGTTCTAACCACTCCTCTCCCCGACCTGTACGTAGAGTCCCGCCACCACAGGTTTCCGGATTTACACCAGTGAGGAACGGTGCACGGCCAACGCAGAAAAGGTCTCCTCTACCAGTCACAATGTCAAACAGATTTGAGATATTGGTAGAGATGGAAGACGAACCAAAAGAGACCAGGCTCGTTGGGGATTCCATCCTACGTGGACAGGTCGAAGAGTTCTGCGACAGAGTCCCAAATCAACGAAAAAGATTTTGCATCCCAGAAGCTGGACTGGACGACATTGTGGAAGCCTTCGAAGATACCACAAAGGATGCAAATGAAAATACCCTTTTTGTCATCCATGCTGGTTCAAATGATCCAATGCGCACCAGATCCAAAGAGTTGATGGAGAAATATCGCAAGATGATCCAGCACTACAAAAACAAGTCAAGGAATATCATCATATCAGGCATTCTCCCCAAGATCGACGCACCTGACAAATTCTACGACAAGGCCTTCAGCACAAATAGCCGACTAAAATATTTGTGTCTGAGGGAAGAAGTTGAATTCATCAACCTCTGGGACAACTTCTACAACCAGCCTACTCTGTTCCGCAAGGATGGCACTCATCTAAATCCGGTGGGTTCAGCACGCATGGGTCGTCTCCTACACGAAGCAGTCCGCAGCCATGGATCAATAAACGCCATCCGAGAAGAAGCAGCAGTGACATAAATCATCCAACGTCAAGAAAAAAACAGAGGCAACCGAGGACCACCAGCGATAAGGACCGAAGACAGCGAGGACCGAGGACAGCCATGAACATAAATGTAGATCCGACAAGAACCAAAAATATTATTCTAAAATAACAAATTTAAAGGTTTTCTATGCAAACGCTCGTAGCATACGCAATAAATTTTCAGATTTAGAGGAGCTAATATTTACAGAAAATTATGGTGTGATTGGCATAACAGAATCTTGGCTCAATACAGAAGATAGGGACTTTTTAGCAGAGTATTCACTTCCCGGTTATGTAATGTTTGAGAAAAGCCGAATAAATCGAAATGGAGGTGGCGCTTTACTTTATATCAAAGAAAGTCTTAACCCTACCCTCTTGTCAAAATCTCAAATTGTGAACGTCGACGCATCTTGTGTGCTAATAAAGAATAATAAAGGTACAACAATAATACTTGCATTAATATACAGACCTCCAGCTCAATCAGTGCAAACTGACCGAGAAATTTACGAACAAATTGCAGATGTAAGTAACTCAAAAAACACCGTAATTTTTGGCGACATTAATTTACCTGTGACCAAGTGGGGCGATACTCTTACTTCACACTCCGGACATGACTTGTATACGAACTTGCAAGAGAGTTCGCTTTATCAATTTGTTCGAACGCCGACCCGTGGCAATAACGTTCTTGACATTGTACTTGCAACAAAAGAAGAATTAATAGAGAATTTGAATGTTGGTGATGAATTCAGTAACAGCGACCATCGTACGATAACTTTCACTTTAAAGTTTACTAGTAACGAACCAAATAGTAGCATCGAAAAAGTCCCTAATTTCAAGAAAGCAAACTTCCATAAACTTAGAGCTGTTTAAAGAAACTGACTGGAGCTTTTTAATTAACAATAACGACATAAATACATCTTGGAAGTTATTCGAAACCACTTACCTAAAAGCAGTGCAAGACTGCATACCATCGAAAATACGGCGTCCAGGCCATAATAATAAGCCCAAATGGTGGAATAAAGATATTTCAAACTGCCTGCTTGCTAAAAAAATTGCTAATGATAGATTAAAATCCTCACAAAATGACGAAGAACGGGTGAATTTGTAGAGCTACGACGCAAAGCCAAAACAGTTAATTAAGCAAAGTAAAAAGACCTTAGAGTTACATATTGCGAATCAAAGTAAAACAAACCCGAAAGAATTCTATAGTTATATCAGAAAGAAAAAAGTAGTTACTTCAACTGTTGGACCGTTAGTCGATGAAAATGGAGAATACACCAAAGACGAAGTACAAATGAGTAATGCCCTCAATACCTTCTTTGCATCAGATTTTACAACAGAAGACCTCAGTGATATCCCTACACCATCACTGATTCAGATTGATAATTCAGATGTTCTAAGCAAGATCACCGTTACAGAGAGAAAAGTATTGAATTGTTTACATAAACTCAAGGTAAATAAAACGCCTGGACCTGATACAATCTCGCCTAGAGTTCTAAAGGAAGCTAAGGATGAGCTCTCCAAACCACTAACATTACTATTCAATAAATCCTTGCAGTCTGGAACTATGCCTGATCAGTGGAAGCTAGCCAACGTAACACCGATATTCAAAAACGGCAGCAAATCCCTACCCAGTAACTATCGTCCAATTAGCTTAACCTCAGTTGTATGTAAAATGCTAGAAACGGGCATACGAGACAGACTCGTAAATCACTTAGAGGAAAATAACATACTTAAAGATACTCAACACGGCTTTCGTAAAAAACGTTCCTGTTTAACAAACCTCTTAGACTTCTTCCACGATATCCTCAACCTCTACGATGAGAGTAAAGCTGTAGATATTATATACCTTGATTTTCAAAAGGCCTTTGACAAAGTTCCCCACAAACGTTTACTGCTAAAACTTAAAGCGCATGGAATACAAGACGGTGTGTTGAAATGGATAGAAAATTGGCTCAGCGACAGAAAGCAAAGAGTAGTCATAAACGGTAAGGCATCTAAATGGACCAATGTAAGTAGCGGGGTACCCCCGGGATCGGTACTACGACCAATTCTCTTTCTAATTTGCATCAACGACATAGATGAGGGTCTCACCTGTACAATCTCAAAATTTGCTGACGATACAAAAGTTGCAAATAGCGTACTCTCAAAAGAACAAGTTGACGATATGCAACACAATCTAGATAAATTGTCATGTTGGGCCCAAATTTGGCAAATGAGTTTCAATGCGGATAAATGTAAAGTACTACATATCGGATACCTAAATGAGAAAGCAAACTATTCGATGAATGGCACTCAGCTTAAGAATGTAAACAGAGAAACCGATCTGGGAGTAACAATATCGAGTAACCTAAAACCGAGTCAACAATGTTCAGAAGTTGTTAAGAAGGCAAACAAAATAATTGGCTTCATAGGCAGGTCATTTGAGCATAAATCCAAAGAAGTTATCCCAACCCTTTACAATTCCTTAGTCCGCCCTCTTCTGGAGTACTGCGTTCAATCCTGGTGCTCTTATTACCAAAAAGATATAAACAAGCTAGAACGAGTTCAACGTAGTTACCAAAATGATACCTAGCCTAAAGAACAAACCATACGAACAGCGTCTTAGAGAATTAAATTATTTCCTTTAACCCAGCGCAGATTAAGAGGCGACTTAATTCAAGTGTTCAAAATCATCAAAGGCATCGACAATATGAACTGTAGTAAGTACTTCACTATCGACCAATCTAATTACACGCGGGGAAACCGTTGCAAAATTATTGGTAAATCTTTTAACTCACACGAATCTAAGAATTTCTTCTTCAATCGAGTTGTCAACTTGTGGAATGGGCTTCCCCGAAACGTTATAGACTGCATCACCGTTGATTCATTTAAACTCCGTCTAGAAAAATATCTCGCATCAAACCCGCGACTGACTGCGTTTGTAAATGAATAACTTTATTTTATCCCCCCCTCAGTTACTAACCCATCTGTCCCCTACTAACTTCCTAATCCTGCCACGGACATTAGTTCCAGGGCAGTAATTCCCTTTCCAATGTTCTCTTACGCACTCTAAACCACTGTTTGGACACTTGATCCTCAGTGTTTTGGAGGACAAGCAACCTAGAAGGGTCACTAGATCTGTTGTTGCTTGATTTCCTTTGTACTCCTTTGTACCCACACACACACACAAACGTCGCCTCTGACGGACCGGTTTGCCTCGGTCGGGATCAAGTGTGACGGAGTAGGGGTCCAGGTGTGACAGGGTGGCTGTCCATCGCCGCCGTAGTATCTATCGGCACCGCCCAACCTTCTATAGGCGCCGCTCGTCAGGAGCATTGTCGCCAACCAGTTTGCGTGCTACGGCGCATGACGCTGCCCCAGCGGCATCATTTATCTTCCTTTGGTCTTGCATGGTTGCCTCTCGACCCCTTCTAGTTGCCGTTAGGCGGCATGGCGTCCATACTGCCCGCCGTGGGCGTCCCGCCCCTCTATTACCCACGATACTCTGCAGTAGTCTCCCCCTTGTATCGCCACTCCTTAAGTCGTGGAGCGTCGGCACTAAAATCGGCATAGTGTGACACTTGCTTAAGTAATTAAGGTGAACTTATGGCAATTTACCATCAGTTGAAACAAGAAAGAAAGAGACTATAGGCATAGTAATAGAGAAACAACAGAGACACCGACATTGGAGAGCAACACAACTGGGAGCACGCTAAGGGAGGTCCTGTCTGACCATCACTTAGCCTAGCCCCTTCTCTACTGTTGTTATGAACTGGCACTCGGGTACACAAGGGCTCTCAATCAGGACTCGAATACGGCTCGCTGCCACAACGGAAACACACGATCCCAACCCCTGAGTACTGCCAGCCGAACAAAAAACACCAATACCCTCCAGAGTTCAATCTGCTATAACGGGGTATACAAGAACTCGGTACTAGTGTTCAACAACAGACTAATAAAGAGACAGGAATTATCTAGTCTGGTCAACAATCAAACAATGAAGTAAGAAACAACAACACCAAAGAATAGTGTTGGCCGAAGCCGAAGTAATCCACCCTTGACTAAGAACTTAAGAAGTCCTCCACCCTCTACTTCGGATCGGCACTATTACGTTACGTTAATTAATAGTCCTTAAGCATCGAGCAAGGAATCTTCTGAAAAAGGTTAGATGCTTCTCGGATGCTCGTAAGAAGTACGTATCGGATTTTGAACAGTAATTCAATAAGCAAAAACACTGGTAATTAAATACTATTAAAGGTTTAAATTGGCATAAGAATAATTAAAAGAATATGCAATAGTAAATGGCAAACATTAAAAAGAAGTACTCCGCAAATGCAACGGCAATAGCCTACTCGGATTATGCTCGTGGGCCACTAATCACTAAATTAGACAAGCTTGCAACACATGAAATCAATAGTGCATAAACAATATCATACATAAGGAAAGCTTCAATACTATTCTGTATCTACTAATCGAGTAAAAGTCTAGCTGGGGTACTGTGGGCAAAAGGTAGCAGTGACTGAGCAAAAACGGCTCGTAGCCTAGAGAAGTCCTCACAACTGTTTAAAGTATTACGTTAAAACTAACAAGTGCACTTTGAGAAATCCAGATCCCTTGTATCTGGTTTTCTCCCGGCTCCTTGACAAAGTAAAAACAAACTGTTAATAAAATACAGGGTGGTTAGGCTCTTGCCCTCACGCACTGTAAATTATTAACTCAACACAGTCAGCCGCGAAGACAACCTAGGCTTCACTGAACCGAAACGAGTATGCAGGTTTATCGCTTAACCACTGCATCAAACAACAACTCGTAACACAGAAACGCCTTACCCCAGTCTAGCATTACCTAGACCAGCAGAAAACAGGAATAATAATAATAACACACAGGGAAATGCATATACAAGTGCAACAAACATAAATCAATCCTATTCTAAGTTAACCCTTCCAAAATAGGCTATCTAATAGGCAAGTATCTCGTGAGAACTCAAGCGATAATACGTTGGCCGACTAGCTCTGCACCAACGGGACCATGGAAGTTAAAGAGGCAGGGAAAAGAGGAGATAAGAATGTAAGGTAGTAGAGAAAGTTCACATCAGTCAGAAGAATATATGTAGTTAGCAAGGGAAATGAGAAGTCGCTCTGCCTAATGAGTTCTGATGAAAAAATGGCTAAACTTCCCTTTTTATACCCGGCCCTCTAGTGAGCCCAACGTGAACTACTAAGGACCGCCCACTGAGAACCATTACATAATTTCTCTCTCTCCTCTGGGATAGACAAAGGCTCCCCTAGCACTGAGGGAGGGAGTGAGTTAGGCCCACCTCCCGCCTGGCGCACCCACTGACCCCCAACTGTGGCTGTTTCTCTTCCCATCATTACAACTAAGTTTTACACACAATACTTATAACTAATGATATAAAATAGAACTCGTTGACTCTGATGAAAACAAAATACATATTCATAATACTTATAGTACAACGGCTCACATGAACTAAGTTAGGAAACTCTACATAGACTACAGCCAAAGTTCCTGCCCTGACGATCCTAGCGAGAGTGGGGCATGACTAGGCGTTCTGTACAGCATGCTCACACTGGACATGCGTCACACCTCCCCCAAGATTTTACTTGCTCAACCCTGAGCTAAAATCTGACAAACACAGAACCCCATCAAGCCCCTCACACCCAGCGACCGCATGGCACTAAAACAAAGCTGAGTTTATCACCAAAACACATCTTATTATTAAAAAAAAAAAATCACATTTTATAACTCCTCCCAACAATAGCAAAGAGACACAATATCATGCTCCCAGAGCGAGCTTACAGCAGCTCAGCCGTTTGATAGTTCGTGGACTACTCAAACTCTATAGGCTATGACAAATTTATACGATTATCTATATCAAAAGAAAGAGTTTTTATATGATTTTTATATTTTAATATGTTTTTCCCGGCTGCACTATAAGGGCAGCCTATTTTCCTCCACTCAAACCCACACACCTGTGATAGCCTACGACTGATCATCCACCCTTGATAAACAATCCGCGATCACATTGTCACATCCAGCAATATGACGGATGTCCAGGTTATACTCCTGCAACATCAAAGACCACCTGGTCAGTCTCATATTGCGATTGTGAAATTGATTCAGGAATCTCAAAGGGTGATGATCAGTGTAGATAACCACGACTGGGCCATAGGCTGGAACATACACCTCGAAGTGCCTGAGCGACAGCACAATCGCCAATAATTCCTTTTCTATTGTAGAATAGTTCTTTTGTGCAGCATTGAACTTCTTAGAAAAGAAACTTACTGGGTGTTCCACACCTTCATTGTCTGTCTGTAGCAAGACGGCACCAGCCCCTACACCACTAGCATCTGTTGCCAGCTGAAAAGGCCTGTTAAAGTCTGGGGCCCTGAGTATCGGGTGAGTACATAGCAAATGTTTCACCAAAGTGAAAGCCTTTTCACACTAAGGTTCCCACAAAAACTTTTTGTCTTTAGATAACAAATCTGTGAAAGGTGCCAACACCATTGAGTAACCTTTTATGAAGCGTCTGTAGTAGCCTATCATACCCAAGAATCTCATAATCTGCTTCTTGGTTGTTGGGTGCAGAAATTTATTGATAGACTGTACCTTGTTCTGAGGAGGGCACACCTGTCCCCTTCCCACTACAAACCCAAGGTACTGCACAGTGGCTTTTACGAAGTCACACTTTGCCAAATTTACTACCAGACCTGCTTCACTAAGTTTCCGGAACAAGGTCTCAAGGTGCTCACAATGGCTCTCAAAGTCGTCATCATAAATGATTACATCGTCCAAATGTACGGTGCAATTTGGAATGTCCTTTACAATTTCATTCATCAGGTTCTGAAACGTTGCTGGTGCATTCTTAAGTCTGTAAGGCATAACATTGCACCGGTAGGTACTCCCGTCCACAACAAAACCACCTTCCTCTCTTGCACGCTCGGACAAAGGTACTTGCCAGTACCCTTTTACTAAATCTACTTTAGACAAAAAACGAGCATTACCAATTTTGTCAACACTATCATCAACCCGAGGAAGAGGATATGGGTTAGTTGGAGTCAAACCGTTTAACCTACGGAAATCAATACACAAGCGTACCTTGCCATCTGGCTTAGGCTGCAGTGTTACGGGGGAAGTCCACTTAACTGTGCCTTTCTCTATCAACCCTCTACCGAGCATATACTCCAACTCATCCCTCAGAGCTGGTAGTTTTATGGGGGGGCACACGGTACGGGATTGACTTAAAGGGTAGATGGTCCCCCACGTCAACATCATGCATAGCCTGAGTAGTGAGGCCTGGGTGTTCAGCAAATACAGTGGGGTATGAACCGAACAACTGACGGATAGCATCAAACTGCGGCTCAGGCAAATGAGCTATAAGCCTCGTCAGCCCTAAGGCCGAGTTCCCCGCCCACTGATCCGCTGAAACCTGTTGGATCCCAGCTATACAACTCCTCTGAACGCTTGACTGTCCCCCCCTATCCTTCTCCACCATTCGGCCGCAACAAGCCAACACAGGGACAGTGAGAGGCTCAGAGGGGCGACTCACATACTCTTTAATAAGGTTCACGTGACATAACTGGTTCTTTTTTTTCCTGTCTGGAGTGGGCAACAAGGTAATCTAAGTCTGAAATTTTTCCCACAGATTTTATAAAGGTCCAGTGTACCTTCGCAGAGAGGGGGGTACCAACCAAAGGCACAACAATTAATACTTTCTTTGTCCTACAGTGAACTTCTCGGGAGCCTCACTTTGCGATCATACCTGTCCTTCATCAAAGCTTGTGATTCTGTCCAAATTTCTACCTGCCATCTTCAGAACCTCTTCAAGCATGGCGCTCACGGCTTTCAAGCAACATACTTTAATAATGGACAATGCTGCACATGGTCCCCTTCCCAAATCCTTTCAGAACTGTTAAGGGGGCCCCCTGACCACGGTGTCCAAAAAAATCCAGCTCGTTTGGACTAAATCCCAGGGGCTACTCACCAGGTTACCTCCCGAGCAGCGAAACAGCACATAAAGGCAATCCAAGATGGCCCAATAATACCGTTGTCAGCCACAATAACACCTGAGCATGCTTTTTTTAAGTGTAGCATTCCAACCGCTCACGCACCCCTTGACTCTCAGGGTGACTACGCTGACGATACTACTGCTCGTTATCCCAATGCTGTTGCATTGTTTTGCTTGAACATGTTGGAGGTGAAAATTAGATCCCTGATCAGACTGAAATCTCCCTCCGTGTACCCGTACCTCGAGAGAGAGTACCCGCAACAAGTTACTGACTACCAGTCTTAGCCCATTTCCATTTTTCATAGGGTATGCATCGGGGTATTCTAGTGGGCAACCATCCATTATGGTTAACAGAAAATTTATTTCCAAGCCGTTAGTGGGAGGGAGTGGACCAACCATTGTCAACAATTAATTTTACTAAACGGGTGGCCCAATCACAGGAATAGGGTGTAAACGGAGCCTTTAGGAATAACTTGGGTTCCGGTTTCCCCGACACGTTGACAAATATCACTATGAGTTTATCCATGATCTGCACATGAGACTTCATCCCCGGCCACCAAAACATTTTCCCCAAAGCGCGCCACCGGTTTTTCTCACCCCCTTAGATGTTCCCTGCAGTGGTATTTCATGCGCCAACCTCAGTAGGCTATCCCTGCACTCCCCGTGGCACCACCACCTGGTCCACTA
>CM064512.1:25330211-25611600 GCA_032716605.1 Paralithodes platypus
TGTGTAGATTCAACAGTACAAGGCAAGGGTTTCTCCTGAACCATGATGTGGCTAAAAATTCTAAATAGTCTTGCATATTTAAACTCTTGTTTAGCGGGCCAGACTTAATTCCGTTATGGAGACGAAAGAAAGGACTATGTGGCGGGGCCGACTTAAGTCTGTGTGCAATTTTGGCGCAATATTGGCCTGAGAGAGAGCCGCCCCCCCCCCCCCGAGCGGTGGGAGGAGCGTAGGTTGCCTCATGGACCGCTCGCCACGACCGTCGTGGGCCCACTGACATGTACTCCACACTACTCCACCTTCTCTCACTCGCTACACACGTAATTATGTGAACGAAATTACCAGTATTTTTTAGCGAATTGTGCCCTTCGGTTGTAAGAACTAACCAGTGATCGTAGAAGGATGGTTCGGGTGTCATTGGAAAGCTCAATTTAATGCCCTTCAGGGATACATACTTGTAAAAACAAATTTTTATTTTACGCTCTGGCTCTGGTTTATGCATGAAAAAGAGCACAAGAAACAACCCAACATTTAGGGAGAAAAAAAAACCACTGGGCGCACAGTGATTGTACTCCACCCAACCCGCTGTTTGAGTTTTAATGCAGGAAGTATTACATTTAATAGAACGACCGGGGGAAAGATATCCCCACTATTAAACCTCACCTAAACTTTGTGGAATGTGTGGGCAATTAACTTTCCCACATTTTATGAAGGAGATAAATGAAAGAAGAGTTTGAGGGATGGGGATGTCGTTCTTCAGTCGTCCTAATTTATAGGGTATGCTGTATAGATACCAATATTATATTTACTAAGAGTATCCACAATGTCCAAATGACAAGAAATTTAGGCAATCGTTCTTGGTATAATAATACAAAATCCCCAACATCTGATTGCGTGCTTTGAGAAGTATTTGTAAAATCCCATTCCCACAGGTAGCATTTCCACTAGGCCCAAACCGTCTTAGAGTTAAAGGAAATTAAATCTATACATCCAAAGGAGACGTATGTCCATTCTTACATACAAACACCCGCACACACAACACCACACACCATTTCTTCCTCATACAATAACCATGAAACTAAGTCAGCCATTTGATCTAGGTTTATAACTTATTATAGGAGAGGCCCGTTACAAAAGATGGATTTAAGTGGTCCTTCAATAACCTCAACTATCAAACGTTATGAACCGCAAGTCATATTTCCTTCAAGGCTGCTTAACACTTTTTTATTTGTATTTGTTTTTCAAAATGCGTTTTAGTAACTTAATACCTCTACTGATTTATAAATATTATTCAAGTAATAACCATTGCGAATTTCAATTGTAAACTAATTGTGAAATCATATTTTTAAGAAATATAATATATGCAATGAAAGCAAATTTAACAAACTAATGCCCCTTTCCCACTGGTGAGACAAGTCACGATTTTCGTCGCCTATAACTTCGTTTTGTCAAATTCGCAAGAACACGTGCGACGTTCACGATTTCAACCGTTACAAACAGACGACAAATTATATTCGGCGAAAAGAAGATGGCGCCGATGCCGGCGATGCAATCGCCGCCCTTCTGCGACGTTTATCGGCGAAGTGAGCGATGTCTCGCCGATGACCTATGCGAGGCATGTCACATTTTCAAAAATATCTTGCGAAATCATGCGAGGATGAAAGAAGACTCGCCGTATGTTCTGCGACGTCTTCGGCGATTCAAGCGATGGTTCGGCGTGGTGATAAGATTTTTTTTAAAGGCACAAATTCTTGCGGTGAATAAACGATTCCTCGTCGATCATCGGCGTTGCCATCGCAGATATAGCCGAGGTGTCCGAACAAAATCGGCGAGGTGTGCGCACCTGAGCAAATGTAACGTGAATGTGCTAATTGCAGAGTGGAATTAGCATATCACGTTACAATCTGTCTAGGAGATAGGCCCCCCACCCACCCCCTATCTCGTTACAATGGGTCAAGTAAACATGCCCCCACCCACCCACATCACCCCAAACTGTTTTGGTTGATATAAAGACATTGACACGGCCCCAGAGCTCATTCTACATTAACCTCGACCACAACGTGCCTGTAAAATTTAGAGATGGTGGGACATACGCCGCCTCTACGCCAAAGCGATGTACGTGTTCGTATGGACCTTATTATCCTTCTAGCACACAAATAATAACATGAAAAAGAGAGTCAATAAAAATGTCTCCTTTGTCTTTTCAGAACCAATTAAGTCGGTCTCATAATAGTTTGTGTTTGTGTTTAGCGCTCACTTCCCCTCTGCAACTCTCTCTTTCTATCTATCTATCTCTCTAATGCATCTACCTAACTCCCTTATACATTAAAATAACTATGTCTTATTTGGACTTTTTGTAATCTTTTAATCATTTCTAATGCGATGGAATTGAAAAATATAATATCCTTCCAGCACATAGATAAACAATAAATAAGATAGTCAGCGAGGCGCTGAGCTTCGAGACCGGAAGATTTACGTTGGATAGATTTTTTTCCCCCACGGTATACACAAAATGATAGGGAAATATTGTAACATGTTTTTAATTGATATTTGTGTCGTTTTTGCTGATTATGAGTTGGTGGGAATTTTTTTTTTTAATTCCATCATATCGGAAATGATTCACAGATTATATAGAGACCAAATAACATACACTTTTAAGTGTGTTCAATAGTTTGCATTATCAATAGGGTTGTAGCACAAGGCTTATCAACATCATCACAGTAACGGGGTCTGGGTTGAGGCCGGGACGGGGAGGGGAGGGGAGGGGAGGGAGTAGTCCTACAGCGGCGGGGATATCATTTTTGTTTTTGTTTTTTCCATGTGAAATTTATCATATTAATGACAAATACGACCCTTATTATGTTTTCAGGGACAGTACAGCACATAGTAATTAATATTAACACAATAATTAAAAGGCACAGGCATCAATTCATCCATATAATGCTTTTCGCTATCGCTCGCCAGGAAGAAATCGACATCTGGATGGGGATAAATGTCTTAAAACAGTTGGCTGAATGGGACCGAACGGATACAAGGCAAAGAGAGAGGGAGAGAAATAGAAAACAAAACGAGGAGAGAGGGAGAGAAAGATAAAACAAAAAAACAGCGAAGTGGGCTCAATGTTTGCTTACGGCTTAAAAATTGAGCCCACCTCGCCTTTTTTTGTTTTCTCTTTGTCTCCCTCTCTCCTCTTTTTTTGTTTGTTTTCTATTTTTCTCCCTCTCTCTTTGACTTTTATCCTTTCGGCCCCGTTCATCCTACTGTTTTAAGACGTTTACCCCCCATCCAGGTTTCAATATTTTCATGGTGAGCGGTAGCAAGCCACTTATATATATTTTTGTTTTGAGAGCAAGCTAAATTTGTACATTTTTCGCATTGAAAAATTTCTCCGGCGAAGCCGGATTTCTCCATATAATGCTGGTTCGCTATCTCTTGCCAGGCATATATCGATACTTGGATGGGGATAAACGTCTTAAAACAGTTGGCTGAATGGGGCTGATGGATAAAAACCAAGAGAAAGAGAGAAAAGGAGAAAAAAAGAAAAAAACAGGTGAACCCCCCACGAGAGGTGCATATAACAAACGGTTGACAGGTTCACTATAGGCCTAATCATTTTTTTTTTAACCCACCTCGCGGAAGGTGCTCTTTGGCCTCGGGCAGGTGTGTCTTGAGCATTCCGCGACATCGCAAGGCTCTTCGCATGCCTCGTGCGGAGCATACCCCTGACGGGTATACTCTCGGCGAGTACTCGTGCGCACGTCGACGACTAATCGCCGATGATCGTCGATGTTCTCGGAACATCCGAGAGCATCGGCGATCTGTCGTGCGACGTTTTGGAACATTTCAACAATTTTTTTTCGTTGCGACAAACTCCGCGATATCTCGCCGATGTCGCAGATGATCGCCGATACCCTCGCAGATACTTCGGCGATGCTAGACGATGCTTGCGAGGGTAACCAATCCTCGTGAGTCCTCGTCCAAAATTGTGAACTGTCCGAACATTTGCGATGACCCAAGCGAGGCCTTGAGAGGCCTTGAAAGTCAAACGATATTTCATGAGAGGTGTTGAGACATGTCAAGAATGTGCCAATTTATTGGTGTCGGAGATGAAAATCGTGACTTGTCTCACCAGTGGGAAAGGGGCATAAGTTATATAAAATGCTCTCTGATATTAGAATGATCAAACACCTTCAGCGAATGTTAAGTATCTATATTTGTATTAATTTCACCACAACACCAAACACCTCCAATGAAATTAATGAAAGCATGTATGTGATCCACCGGGATTCGAACCTGGGTTATCATACACAATTTGTTTAAACACTAACCATTAAACCACCAGGACGGTTAAAGATTTATGAACACGCCTACGACTTATTATCCTTTCTTGAATACTGGATATTATTCTAATCATGTTCATATTCCCAACCACGCTATGGTAGCCTAATGTTTAAGTGAGAGGAAAGAATATGCATGGGGAATTGATCATATAGAACGGCCTCGCTACGAAATATCCCTGAACCTACTAATAATCTATATTTGTAATAATTTAACCACAACACCAAACACCTTCAATGAAATTAATGAAAGGATATAATTATGTGATCCACCGGGATTCGAACCTGGGTATCACACACAGATTTGTAAACACTCTAATTGGACTTTAATGGATGAGGGTAAGCCGCTCATGATTAACAATATGTGATATATTCGCCAATATATACTATTGGTTCCATGGCAAAAACTAAAAAAAAGAGTCTGTGGGCAACTTATCGAAATGGTAGGTTATAGAGTGTTTGACACAGAGTTATTCCATGTAAGATAATATACCCATTATTATAATATTTTCATTCATAGCTTTATTGATTAATCTCTGCAGATAGTGTAATTACCAACCAGCCTACCCCTCCCCCACGATCTCGCTATTGCAGGTGGTGGGAGTAGAGTTGAGGAAATTGTAATATCCTCCTCCTTTCTCCGCACCTGCTGGACCATCAATCACTTGGATTCTATTTTTCGGTAGCAATTTCTTCCGGCTCTGAGCACAATGTGAGATGGGTAAGTTGGGATGGAAGGGATGTGAAAGGTAGGCTAGTGGGTGTATGGGTGGGAGGGAGGATTGGGGTGGGAGCTAAAAGGTTAGTTTTTTGTTGTTCTTATCAATACAAAAAGGAGGAAGGAAGCACACATTTAATGACAATTAAATATGCATGTGAGGAATACAGAGACTTTTCGGGTATCGTATTGTAGTAGTTTTCATGTACCGGTATTTACTCCTGAGGATCAGTGGTGGCCTGTGGACAAATACATGTTTTTGCTCGTTTTATTTTAAGCTATTAAACTACAACTGATAGCAATTGATTTTGCACTCACATGGATGGCACTCACATGGATGCTGTCTGTAACTTTCAATCTGGTCAGAACACTTCATAGCCTACCCTTTAAACCTGAGGGAGTGCTCGTTTAAATAAATTGTTACATTACAATTCCATTGGATTATAATTACAAGTTAACTATTAACCCTTCCAGCCCGGGTGTCCTTTCAGAAGGACACCTCGAAAGAAGGGCAGGTGCCCGGATGTCCTATTAAAAGGCTTATGCTTGAATGTGTGCTTCAAAATTCGCACGGCCAAAATTTGTTTTGCAGGGGCGATCGCAGCGCCACCAAGCCTCAACTACTAGCGTTATCAGTTCGTACGTGACCGCCATACCGAGTAATACAGGAAAAATGGATTCCGACGTGTCCGATTCTGTGCAACCTCCCGCGCGCCCCACTGCTACCCCACTCGCAACTTCGACACCTGTAGCAACAGTTAAGAAACAACAACCAATGACAGTGAAGCGTTCGTTAAGTGATAGCGGCATACTGCGAGCACTCTTTGATATTGAAGAGAGCAGTGGTGAAAGCTTGGTGGACAAAGAAATATTTATCAGTGCAAGCGAAGAAGACAATTTCGTTGGCTTTGGAGACGACGATAATGTGGATTTGTTTGAGGGGGGAGACAGTAGTGATGATCCTGATGTGGAAGTGTTTCAAGAAGGTGCTATTGAACTTCCAAGTGTCCTAGAACCTAGGCCTACCCCCTCGCCATCTTTGCTAGATCAGCCTAGGGCTAGGCCTAGGCCTAGCCATAGTCCTACCCCAGGACCTTCCCCTTTGCCTGCCCGTACGCCCTTGAAAGTGGGTAAATATTTTTATAAACAGTCGCTGGTGAAAAGTGCAGCTAAAAAAGCACGCAGGGCAGCCGCAGAAAAGGCTAGGGAAGCTGAACAGAGTGATAGTGACGCCGACCCTGGACTAGCAACCACCCGCATTCCATTGTCACGACGCCTTGACCCGGAACGCCGCGTGGGTCACCCACAGCCCTCGACTTCATCTCTCCTTCAGGAGGACCAAAGGGCCTCTTCTAGTGGTATTGGTGATGTGCTACAGCCCTCAACACACCGCAGAGCATTATTTGTTGCGGAGAAGCCCTCGGCTCGCCGCAAAAGGAGCCCAACTCCCGAGGCCAAGGCTCCCAGTGTTGAAGCTCCCGCAACCTCCCGCGCCCCACGCCCGGTCACTTCGGAACCAGAATTGTCTCCTGAAGAGGATGATGACGACCCCAACATTGCCCCAGATGACCTGACGTCACCTGAGGAGGAAGAGGAACAGGAACAGGAGGAAGTCCCGGCAAGACGAGTGAGAGGTTGAGGTCGTGGACAGGCTGCCGGCGCCGCTGCCCGTGGGCGTCCGCTTGGCCAAGGGCGTGTGCCAGGGCGTCCAATGCGTGTGCCTGCTGCACCTTCACGAGGATCAGCATCAGACCTGTTTGTGTGGACAGATGGGTCTGATTTTGAGCCAGATTGTCCTGCCTTTGGCGAGGTACAGATGGGGTCTGGGGTGTCACCAACATTTCCCTGTGGCCCAGATGCTACCCCCAGTGAAATTTTCTGTGGCTTCTATGACGATGAAGTCATGGAATACCTCGTCGAGGAGACCAACAACCATCATGAGATCTGTGCCAACTTTCTTGGCAGGAAGACCAGTGCCAAGATGGTGGCATGGATAGCTGTCTCTGTGGCAGAACTATATGTGTTCTTGGCACTCACAATGCTGATGACACATATCAGGAAGCACGCTCTGGCAGACTACTGGATCACTGGCGACATCATAACGACTCCAGCATTTGGCAAGTACATGTCCAGAGACAGGTACTTCGACATCCTCTCCTATCTCCACCTGACAAACAACATGGCAGTCCACCTTCCCGACTCATTATGGAAGATCAGGAAGCTGTATGACATGATATGTCATTGGTTCACCACCTACCTGATTCCTTTCCAGAAGATGTGCCGCTACGAGTCTCTGGTCTTGTTCCGTGGTAGGCTGCACTTCCGACAGTATATCCCGTCCAAGAGACACCGCTTCGGCATCAAGCTCTTCGGCCTCTGCGACTGTTTGACGGGGTATGTGCTGGACTTTGTGGTCTACAGCAGCAAGGGTGGAGAAATTGTGACTGACCCCCTCATTGGTTTTGGTGGCGCTGTAGTGAAGAAGATGATGGAGAGGCACTTCAATAAAAACCACATCCTCTACACAGATAATTACTACACGTCGCCTCTCCTGACCAAGTACCTCCATGACCGCAAGACCGGAACTGTTGGCACAGTCAAGGCCAAGAGGAAGGGCATGCCAGGCTACCCAACCAAGACGAAGAAGGCGGACATCTTCCACAAGAAGAGTGGCCCCATCCTCTCGCATGACCAGCGCAAGATCACCTCTTCAGCACATGCCACAAGGCCGAGATGGTCGCCACAGGGAAGGTGGACCGAAGAACCAAGAACCCCGTCCAGAAACCAGCTGCTGTCCTGGACTACAACATCAATATGCGCCTCGTCGACAAGTCCGACATGCAGATGGGCTTCATCGACTGCCTGCGAACATCTTGCAGGTGGTACAAGAAGTTTATCCTGCATACGGTAGATATGTCGGCCCTCAATGCATACAACATCTACCGTCTGAGGACTCCAGGAGCCAAGAAGTACAAGTCCCTGCGGAAGTTCCACAAGCAGGTGCTACTTGAGCTCCTGGCTAAACTTGCGGGTCCACCAGGGAGGCCACTACAAGGACCAGGCCATCTGGACAGAATGGGGTGTGCTGACTTTTTCAGGAAGCACCAGCTCAACGCCCTTCCTTTCCAGGGTCCTCATACTAAGTCAAGAGTGCAGAAGAGGTGCCATGTGTGCAGCCACACAACTCGCAGACCCCGCAAAGCCACAAAAACCACTTGGGAATGCCTCGAGTGACAGGTTGGACTGTGTGCTGGCACCTGCTTCAACGACTTCCACACTCTAACAAACTTTTGAAGTGGAAGTGACACCAGTGACAGTGACACTCAACTTTTAGGCTAATAATAATAATATAACTAAGTATAAGTGAAAAGGACACATAAGTAATAATAAGTGCCTTCAATAACAATATGAACAAGTGAAAGTGACAGTATAATAACAATAAAACTATGTATAAGTGAAAGAGACACACACAAGTAATAATAAGTGCCTTCATATCAATATGAACAAGTGAAAGTGACACATACATAACATATACATACATAACAGTGACAATGACACTATCAAAGTCCAGTGAAAGTGACACTATAATCATAATAATAATAATAAAACTAAGTAATAAGTGACAGACACACAAATAACTTCATGTAAATAACTATATTGAGTGAAAATAACATAATAACTATAATAAATGACATAATAAACTATAAAACACTATCAAATCGGTTCCCGGCATAATTGCGGGTGGAGCGACGAGTGCAACTGGGCATCGTAGCCGGGGTCGCGGTTGAGTGTTCGGACGCGCCGAGGTAAATACGGGAAAAAGTTACCTCCACTTCCATCACCATCACTCCTGAACCAGTTGAGCTAGAGAGCTCTACTCAACGCCATTCTACGCGGAAAGGTAAGGCGCCCATTTATATATATATATATGTTTGATTAATGTAGGTAATATATTAAGCGAGATTAGCCTTAGTTTACTTTTGTTGATTTTCGGCCAGATCGCCCGGATACGAGCTCCGTCCTTTGGAGAGACAGCCCGGGCCAGGAGGGTTAACATGCTTGTCAATGAAACAGTCAATATACATAATAACCTATCATACAGTATATAGCTGTAATATAATAGAGCTTGTTGATATGTCAATTCAATTAGTTTTCACTTACAGTACAATAACGCTCGAATGTTGCGTCCTACCACCAGATGCTAACCTTCGATATCTCTTTGGTAAAATAAAATTCATTAACAAGCATGAACAAGGAATCGGTTCTAATCATTAATCAGTTATAATGTAGATTGCTATACAAGTGGAACTTGTAACTACACACGTGGACCACAACTTCTGAGCGTCACTGTAGACCAGGATCCAGTAATCACTATTGGTGCCCCTCTAATAAGTGATCAAAGAGAACCTTATATAAGCAAGGCAAAGGTCAGAGCGGAAGCATAGACAATATACTATGGCTCGTGTTAGTTATAACATTAGCTAATATTATTTAATACTGACGGTGTATTCATATGTACCGGTTTTGATTATTCAGTTATTAACAAGTTGTGTAATTGTTGGTAATTATGTACAATGTGTAGTATTATGATACAGACACATGCTATACCCTGTTCCAAATATGTAGGCCAGAAATCGTGGATCCTAACCACGGCCAGATATCGTAAACTCTTACCTCTATAACTCAAAAAGGGCTAGAGCAAATAAGCTGTAATTTGTCAAGCCTATCCCCTGGCGGACCCTTCCATAATGATATAAATATTAGAAAGAGTATTGTAGTGGTTTGTGAGTTATAGAAGTTAATGTTCAAAGGTTTTGGACTGCTTACTTGAAACAAGATATAGTTCATATTTCCCCTATAATGATCGATATATAAGTTCCTAAACGTTTTCAAAGTACAGTCAATTGTAAACAATTGTGAACCCCCTATGTTTTTTCATTATGCAATGATAACTGTATCAATTGATTTTTGGATGGAACTTGCGTTTACAAAAAATAGTATATAGAGTTTTGAAGTTGATGCATAGAACTATATATTCATAAATTCGTTTCCAGATAAATATACTTCTATATTTAGGAAGAGGTGAGCTGAACTATACCTGACTGTAGACTTGGAGCTCATAGTGGCTATAACTAGTTAGTAGGCAACAACTCTTCAACATTGCCCTCTATATATCACACACGACTAGAGTAATCGAGCTACTATTTCTACCATTTGGGAAGGGTCAGCCAGGGGATAGGTGTGGATGTTTACAGCCTGTTTGCTCTAGTCTTTGTTTGAGTTACAGAGGTTATGGTTCACGATTTCAGGACTACTGTTTTTATACCGAGTATAGCATACTGCCTGTGTGAGCCACAGCGGAGGTTAACACTAACACATCCCGGGACTGTTCGGCGAGGCACAACAACAACAACAACAAGAAAAACAGCAACAACAACTAACGCATCGCATCCGACATATTGCTCTGTATTATGATCTCTATTATCGTGTTGTATATTTGGTGGTTTTGCAATTGTAAAGCACATTATATAGTTTGCTCCATAAACATAGATATAATCGCTTCCCCAAATATTCTTCAAACTAAAGAATAAAAAACACACAAATAAGTTGAATGTACTGGATATATGTCCCAGCCGAACGCCGATGTCCCGTAATGTGCAGGGTCGTTATCTCTATCCACCTCCAATATAGATAATGATAAAGGATGCATCACACACGTCCACCACCTTTACTTCCTAACAACTCCTACAGTATGTGGGTAACAACTTGAACTTGAGGCGAGTTTGGTTTATTTGGACCCCCTTCTTGCACATGTTTAGTCCTATTAGTTTAGAGATTTTGAGGCGTTCACTCCATTACCTTGGTGATTTTAAGACCTCTTGTGCTTTTTAGGTGTCTATTTTATTCCTGGCGAGCGATAGCGAGTCTGTAATTTAAGAGAACCGGCGTTTGGCTGGGACATATTTCTACCAAAACAGGTACAAGTTTATCTCGAAATGGGGTCTTGGGGGTATTGTCTTAAGTTTGATGGTGGTCTTGGGATGAAACTAAATAAAAACATAAATACATAATTATTATATACTGTATATAAGAACAACTATATACAAATCTCCCCTTAACACTAGTCCACTAGACATGCGGGGGCTTATTGTTAATTTTTGGTATTTATTCCATTCGTGTTTATGTTGTGTTCCAACTCTACCTGTGAACATACGTTTATAGCCTTACATTCAATCACTCGTTTGTAGTCTAACCTTCAATGACCTTAGTCGCCTGGTCTGTCGCTCATTTACAGTCAACCTAGATCACCGCAAAGAAAAACAGCAGAAACAAAACAAAAACACGTCTGGAGTAAGCATGGACACAACAAAGGTAAGTCTAAGCTGAAACAACAAAACTTAGCCGTAAAAAAAAAAAAAAAAAAAATTATAGTCGGTTTGAATTTAGCTGATGACAAGTTGTATAATTTTGCTGCTGATTTCGTGATACATAATGGAAACATATGAACCTGCGATGTCTCTGCATCATCTTATTGCCAAGGTTTCATAATTAGTCAATTATATTTTGCTAACAAATATTTGTTATAGCTATAAACGTATGTTACAGGTGTCACACTATGCCGATTTAAGTGCCGACGCTCCACGACTTAAGGATCGGGAGCAGGTCTTTGCCTACATCGCCGCGCGACGTGGGTGGGCGCCTACTCAAGAGAGCCGTCGGGAGAGGTCGTCAGGGGCCTCAGGAAAAGTTCAACATGCACAACTCTCATGAGTTGAGTCGGCGGCTAGTAAATTGGCGGGACGGTGACGGTAAGCGGGTGGCGACGGACGGCATCCAGTAGGTGTCAGACGGTACAAGGGTGTCGACCTGTCTGCGTCAGACGCCGCTTATAAGGTAGGTCGCCTTCAGGCAGCGACCCGGTAACGCCCAGGCGCCGTCATAGGGGGAGGGCATACCGTGAGTCCGCAACCTGGCAACGTTGCACGGGACATCTTTGATAGATGGTTTTGGGGGTGTTTTTGTTTTATCCTTGATGGAGGTCTACCGAGGAAACTAAAAAATGAATTAATATTTAAATAAATAGACCCCCAAAATCACCACTGTCCCCTTAATTCGATCCCATGAACGAGTGACTATCTATAAACCCTTTCAATAGTGGTGGTGTCTGTTTTGCCATAGTTCTGCCATACTTAGACGATTTTATGCAGCTTAAGAAGGGTCTGTGGGAGTTAAAGAGAGATAAATGAGAGGAATGGAGGTCTTGTGATTGCTACAGGCCCTTTGTAAGCATAATACAATAACCTAATAGTTGCCAGACTATAATGAGAAAGACGTCACCGGTACTGAAAGGGTTAACTATAGATGACCTTGTTTTACCAATTACTCAAACAAATAACACTTAATTAAAGGGAGATGGGCACATTTGTTTGCTCATTTATGGATCTTTTTATTATGTTTTAGTTTCCTCCCTAGATCTCAAGCTTAAACCCCACCCCCCCTCCCCACCCATCCTTTCGGTTAGGATAGGCTATAACCCCTGGTGGCCTATTTCTGTTTAAATAAACATAAAACAAATTTCGGTTCGGCTATCACTGCGTTTTCAAATTTAATTTTGTTTTGTTTTAATTTTCGGTTAGGCTATCACCGCTGATAACCTATTTGTGTGTATTTCAACATTTTTGTTTTCGGTTAGGCCTATTTAAGTAAGTGAAGCGACCTGAAGGGAGTGAAGTGTTTTTAAAGTGAGTTTAGTGTTTTTAAAGTGAGTTAAGTGTTTTTAAGTGAGTGAAGTGATCAGAAGAAAGTGATCGTCACCATGCCTCGTGCCTGTACGAACTGCGCCGGTAGGTTTGGTGCTTCCATGTTTGCTCCTGCCGATCCACAAGTCTGCCGACTCTGCCAGCAACGAGAGGATTTGACAGCAAAATTGGATGAAGCCCACAACAAGATCAACACCCTCACCAGGAAAATGGAATCACTCCAAGAGTTTGTAACACTCAACGTTTGAGTATCACTAACTCCAATTGTTTCAACTCCAGCATCCACCAGCGCCCCAATGTCATCTGCCAACAATCCAACACCTGCAGTAGACACTGCAGCAGATGCTTCTGACGAACCTGAGCCGACATCAAACCAGGACAGCCGCCCTGTTCACCTTCGTCTCTCCCCCACTCCTCGTGCAAGAAGCCTGCTAGCACGAACAGTACCAACCCCTCGCCCCCGTTCTAACCACTCCTCTCCCCGACCTGTACGTAGAGTCCCGCCACCACAGGTTTCCGGATTTACACCAGTGAGGAACGGTGCACGGCCAACGCAGAAAAGGTCTCCTCTACCAGTCACAATGTCAAACAGATTTGAGATATTGGTAGAGATGGAAGACGAACCAAAAGAGACCAGGCTCGTTGGGGATTCCATCCTACGTGGACAGGTCGAAGAGTTCTGCGACAGAGTCCCAAATCAACGAAAAAGATTTTGCATCCCAGAAGCTGGACTGGACGACATTGTGGAAGCCTTCGAAGATACCACAAAGGATGCAAATGAAAATACCCTTTTTGTCATCCATGCTAGTTCAAATGATCCAATGCGCACCAGATCCAAAGAGTTGATGGAGAAATATCGCAAGATGATCCAGCACTACAAAAACAAGTCAAGGAATATCATCATATCAGGCATTCTCCCCAAGATCGACGCACCTGACAAATTCTACGACAAGGCCTTCAGCACAAATAGCCGACTAAAATATTTGTGTCTGAGGGAAGAAGTTGAATTCATCAACCTCTGGGACAACTTCTACAACCAGCCTACTCTGTTCCGCAAGGATGGCACTCATCTAAATCCGGTGGGTTCAGCACGCATGGGTCGTCTCCTACACGAAGCAGTCCGCAGCCATGGATCAATAAACGCCATCCGAGAAGAAGCAGCAGTGACATAAATCATCCAACGTCAAGAAAAAAACAGAGGCAACCGAGGACCACCAGCGATAAGGACCGAAGACAGCGAGGACCGAGGACAGCCATGAACATAAATGTAGATCCGACAAGAACCAAAAATATTATTCTAAAATAACAAATTTAAAGGTTTTCTATGCAAACGCTCGTAGCATACGCAATAAATTTTCAGATTTAGAGGAGCTAATGTTTACAGAAAATTATGGTGTGATTGGCATAACAGAATCTTGGCTCAATACAGAAGATAGAGACTTTTTAGCAGAGTATTCACTTCCCGGTTATGTAATGTTTGAGAAAAGCCGAATAAATCGAAATGGAGGTGGCGTTTTACTTTATATCAAAGAAAGTCTTAACCCTACCCTCTTGTCAAAATCTCAAATTGTGAACGTCGACGCATCTTGTGTGCTAATAAAGAATAATAAAGGTACAACAATAATACTTGCATTAATATACAGACCTCCAGCTCAATCAGTGCAAACTGACCGAGAAATTTACGAACAAATTGCAGATGTAAGTAACTCAAAAAACACCGTAATTTTTGGCGACATTAATTTACCTGTGACCAAGTGGGGCGATACTCTTACTTCACACTCAGGACATGACTTGTATACGAACTTGCAAGAGAGTTCGCTTTATCAATTTGTTCGAACGCCGACCCGTGGCAATAACGGTCTTGACATTGTACTTGCAACAAAAGAAGAATTAATAGAGAATTTGAATGTTGGTGATGAATTCAGTAACAGCGACCATCGTACGATAACTTTCACTTTAAAGTTTACTAGTAACGAACCAAATAGTAGCATCGAAAAAGTCCCTAATTTCAAGAAAGCAAACTTCCATAAACTTAGAGCTATGTTTAAAGAAACTGACTGGAGCTTTTTAATTAACAATAACGACATAAATACATCTTGGAAGTTATTCGAAACCACTTACCTAAAAGCAGTGCAAGACTGCATACCATCGAAAATACGGCGTCCAGGCCATAATAATAAGCCCAAATGGTGGAATAAAGATATTTCAAACTGCCTGCTTGCTAAAAAAATTGCTAATGATAGATTAAAATCCTCACAAAATGACGAAGAACGGGTGAAGTTTGTAGAGCTACGACGCAAAGCCAAAACAGTTAATTAAGCAAAGTAAAAAGACCTTAGAGTTACATATTGCGAATCAAAGTAAAACAAACCCGAAAGAATTCTATAGTTATATCAGAAAGAAAAAAGTAGTTACTTCAACTGTTGGACCGTTAGTCGATGAAAATGGAGAATACACCAAAGACGAAGTACAAATGAGTAATACCCTCAATACCTTCTTTGCATCAGATTTTACAACAGAAGACCTCAGTGATATCCCTACACCATCACTGATTCAGATTGATAATTCAGATGTTCTAAGCAAGATCACCGTTACAGAGAGAGAAGTATTGAATTGTTTACATAAAATCAAGGTAAATAAAACGCCTGGACCTGATACAATCTCGCCTAGAGTTCTAAAGGAAGCTAAGGATGAGCTCTCCAAACCACTAAGCCTATGCCCGAGAGGGAGTAATTGGAATATAGAAAAAAAAAAAAAAAAAAAAAAAAAAAAAAAAAAAAAACATTACTATTCAATAAATCCTTGCAGTCTGGAACTATGCCTGATCAGTGGAAGCTAGCCAACGTAACCCCGATATTCAAAAACGGCAGCAAATCCCTACCCAGTAACTATCGTCCAATTAGCTTAACCTCAGTTGTATGTAAAATGCTAGAAACGGGCATACGAGACAGACTCGTAAATCACTTAGAGGAAAATAACATACTTAACCCTTTATTAGCGGCTCACCACATAAGTCGTATTTAATAAAGCTGGACTATGTGGCGGCGCTCGACATAGGTCGAGTGGCAATTTCAGCACGTAATGTTGCTGAGAGAGAGAGACAAGTGGTGGCAGGAGAGTAGCGAGCGTATGACTGCTCCAGACCACCGCGGCGAACATACTGACACGAATCCCAGCTCCTCCCTCTCTCACTCATAAAGGAATTGTATCGGGAAAGTGGCTAATTACATGCTTTTTGCACTCGCGTTGCACGGTTATTGCAAGAAAATTAGCCATCATAAAAGGATCGTTATGGTGTCATTCGAAAGCTCTGTTTATGCCCTTTCAGGGATAGGTACTTGTTTTACGTTCTGAGTCTTATTTAGGCATGAAAATGATCACGTAAACAGCCCTATTTTGGCTAAAAACACCCCGCTGGGCGGTACATATAAATAAACCGCATAGGCCGCTCGTAAGGTGTTAAAGATACTCAACACGGCTTTCGTAAAAAACGTTCCTGTTTAACAAACCTCTTAGACTTCTTCCACGATATCCTCAACCTCTACGATGAGAGTAAAGCTGTAGATATTATATACCTTGATTTTCAAAAGGCCTTTGACAAAGTTCCCCACAAACGTTTACTGCTAAAATTAAAGCGCATGGAATACAAGACGGTGTGTTGAAATGGATAGAAAATTGGCTCAGCGACAGAAAGCAAAGAGTAGTCATAAACGGTAAGGCATCTAAATGGACCAATGTAAGTAGCGGGGTACCCCAGGGATCGGTACTACGACCAATTCTCTTTCTAATTTGCATCAACGACATAGATGAGGGTCTCACCTGTACAATCTCAAAATTTGCTGACGATACAAAAGTTGCAAATAGCGTACTCTCAAAAGAACAAGTTGACGATATGCAACACAATCTAGATAAATTGTCATGTTGGGCCCAAATTTGGCAAATGAGTTTCAATGCGGATAAATGTAAAGTACTACATATCGGATACCTAAATGAGAAAGCAAACTATTCGATGAATGGCACTCCGCTTAAGAATGTAAACAGAGAAACCGATCTGGGAGTAACAATATCGAGTAACCTAAAACCGAGTCAACAATGTTCAGAAGTTGTTAAGAAGGCAAACAAAATAATTGGCTTCATAGGCAGGTCATTTGAGCATAAATCCAAAGAAGTTATCCTAACCCTTTACAATTCCTTAGTCCGCCCTCTTCTGGAGTACTGCGTTCAATCCTGGTGCTCTTATTACCAAAAAGATATAAACAAGCTAGAACGAGTTCAACATAGTTACCAAAATGATACCTAGCCTAAAGAACAAACCATACGAAGAGCGTCTTAGAGAATTAAATTATTTCCTTTAACCCAGCGCAGATTAAGAGGTGACTTAATTCAAGTGTTCAAAATCATCAAAGGCATCGACAATATGAACTGTAGTAAGTACTTCACTATCGACCAATCTAATTACACGCGGGGAAACCGTTGCAAAATTATTGGTAAATCTTTTAACTCACACGAATCTAAGAATTTCTTCTTCAATCGAGTTGTCAACTTGTGGAATGGGCTTCCCCGAAACGTTATAGACTGCATCACCGTTGATTCATTTAAACTCCGTCTAGAAAAATATCTCGCATCAAACCCGCGACAGACTGCGTTTGTAAATGAATAACTTTATTTTATACCCCCCTCAGTTACTAACCCATCTGTCCCCTACTAACTTCCTAATCCTGCCACGGACATTAGTTCCAGGGCAGTAATTCCCTTTCCAATGTTCCCTTACGCACTCTAAACCACTGTTTGGACACTTGATCCTCAGTGTTTTGGAGGACAAGCAACCTAGAAGGGTCACTAGATCTGTTGTTGCTTGATTTCCTTTGTACTCCTTTGTACCCACACACACACACAAACGTCGCCTCTGACGGACCGGTTTGCCTCGGTCGGGATCAAGTGTGACGGAGTAGGGGTCCAGGTGTGACAGGGTGGCTGTCCATCGCCGCCGTAGTATCTATCGGCACCGCCCAACCTTCTATAGGCGCCGCTCGTCAGGAGCATTGTCGCCAACCAGTTTGCGTGCTACGGCGCATGACGCTGCCCCAGCGGCATCATTTATCTTCCTTTGGTCTTGCATGGTTGCCTCTCGACCCCTTCTAGTTGCCGTTAGGCGGCATGGCCGTCCATACTGCCCGCCGTGGGCGTCCCGCCCCTCTATTACCCACGATACTCTGCAGTAGTCTCCCCCTTGTATCGCCACTCCTTAAGTCGTGGAGCGTCGGCACTAAAATCGGCATAGTGTGACACTTGCTTAAGTAATTAAGGTGAACTTATGGCAATTTACCATCAGTTGAAACAAGAAAGAAAGAGACTATAGGCATAGTAATAGAGAAACAACAGAGACACCGACATTGGAGAGCAACACAACTGGGAGCACGCTAAGGGAGGTCCTGTCTGACCATCACTTAGCCTAGCCCCTTCTCTACTGTTGTTATGAACTGGCACTCGGGTACACAAGGGCTCTCAATCAGGACTCGAATACGGCTCGCTGCCACAACGGAAACACACGATCCCAACCCCTGAGTACTGCCAGCCGAACAAAAAACACCAATACCCTCCAGAGTTCAATCTGCTATAACGGGGTATACAAGAACTCGGTACTAGTGTTCAACAACAGACTAATAAAGAGACAGGAATTATCTAGTCTGGTCAACAATCAAACAATGAAGTAAGAAACAACAACACCAAAGAATAGTGTTGGCCGAAGCCGAAGTAATCCACCCTTGACTAAGAACTTAAGAAGTCCTCCACCCTCTACTTCGGATCGGCACTATTACGTTACGTTAATTAATAGTCCTTAAGCATCGAGCAAGGAATCTTCTGAAAAAAGTTAGATGCTTCTCGGATGCTCGTAAGAAGTACGTATCGGATTTTGAACAGTAATTCAATAAGCAAAAACACTGGTAATTAAATACTATTAAAGGTTTAAATTGGCATAAGAATAATTAAAAGAATATGCAATAGTAAATGGCAAACATTAAAAAGAAGTACTCCGCAAATGCAACGGCAATAGCCTACTCGGATTGTGCTCGTGGGCCACTAATCACTAAATTAGACAAGCTTGCAACACATGAAATCAATAGTGCATAAACAATATCATACATAAGGAAAGCTTCAATACTATTCTGTATCTACTAATCGAGTAAAAGTCTAGCTGGGGTACTGTGGGCAAAAGGTAGCAGTGACTGAGCAAAAACGGCTCGTAGCCTAGAGAAGTCCTCATAACTGTTTAAAGTATTACGTTAAAACTAACAAGTGCACTTTGAGAAATCCAGATCCCTTGTATCTGGTTTTCTCCCGGCTCCTTGACAAAGTAAAAACAAACTGTTAATAAAATACAGGGTGGTTAGGCTCTTGCCCTCACGCACTGTAAATTATTAACTCAACACAGTCAGCCGCGAAGACAACCTAGGCTTCACTGAACCGAAACGAGTATGCAGGTTTATCGCTTAACCACTGCATCAAACAACAACTCGTAACACAGAAACGCCTTACCCCAGTCTAGCATTACCTAGACCAGCAGAAAACAGGAATAATAATAATAACACACAGGGAAATGCATATACAAGTGCAACAAACATAAATCAATCCTATTCTAAGTTAACCCTTCCAAAATAGGCTATCTAATAGGCAAGTATCTCGTGAGAACTCAAGCGATAATACGTTGGCTGACTAGCTCTGCACCAACGGGACCATGGAAGTTAAACAGGCAGGGAAAAGAGGAGATAAGAATGTAAGGTAGTAGAGAAAGTTCACATCAGTCAGAAGAATATATATAGTTAGCAAGGGAAATGAGAAGTCGCTCTGCCTAATGAGTTCTGATGAAAAAATGGCTAAACTTCCCTTTTTATACCCGGCCCTCTAGTGAGCCCAACGTGAACTACTAAGGACCGCCCACTGACAACCATTACATAATTTCTCTCTCTCCTCTGGGATAGACAAAGGCTCCCCTAGCACTGAGGGAGGGAGTGAGTTAGGCCCACTTCCCGCCTGGCGCACCCACTGACCCCCAACTGTGGCTGTTTCTCTTCCCATCATTACAACTAAGTTTTACACACAATACTTATAACTAATGATATCAAATAGAACTCGTTGACTCTGATGAAAACAAAATACATATTCATAATACTTATAGTACAACGGCTCACATGAACTAAGTTAGGAAACTCTACATAGACTACAGCCAAAGTTCCTGCCCTGACGATCCTAGCGAGAGTGGGGCATGACTAGGCGTTCTGTACAGCATGCTCACACTGGACATGCGTCACACCTCCCCCAAGATTTTACTTGCTCAACCCTGAGCTAAAATCTGACAAACACAGAACCCCATCAAGCCCCTCACACCCAGCGACCGCATGGCACTAAAACAAAGCTGAGTTTATCACCAAAACACATCTTATTATTAAAAAAAAAAATCACAGTTTATAACTCCTCCCAACAATAGCAAAAAGACACAATATCATGCTCCCAGAGCGAGCTTACAGCAGCTCAGCCGTTTGATAGTTCGTGGACTACTCAAACTCTATAGGCTATGACAAACTTATACGATTATCTATATCAAAAGAAAGAGTTTTTATATGATTTTTATATTTTAATATGTTTTTCCCGGCTGCACTATAAGGGCAGCCTATTTTCCTCCACTCAAACCCACACACCTGTGATAGCCTACGACTGATCATCCACCCTTGATAAACAATCCGCGATCACATTGTCACATCCAGCAATATGACGGATGTCCAGGTTATACTCCTGCAACATCAAAGACCACCTGGTCAGTCTCATATTGCGATTGTGAAATTGATTCAGGAATCTCAAAGGGTGATGATCAGTGTAGATAACCACGACTGGGCCATAGGCTGGAACATGCACCTCGAAGTGCCTGAGCGACAGCACAATCGCCAATAATTCCTTTTCTATTGTAGAATAGTTCTTTTGTGCAGCATTGAACTTCTTAGAAAAGAAACTTACTGGGTGTTCCACACCTTCATTGTCTGTCTGTAGCAAGACGGCACCAGCCCCTACACCACTAGCATCTGTTGCCAGCTGAAAAGGCCTGTTAAAGTCTGGGGCCCTGAGTATCGGGTGAGTACATAGCAAATGTTTCACCAAAGTGAAAGCCTTTTCACACTCAGGTTCCCACAAAAACTTTTTGTCTTTAGATAACAAATCTGTGAGAGGTGCCAACACCATTGAGTAACCTTTTATGAAGCGTCTGTAGTAGCCTATCATACCCAAGAATCTCATAATCTGCTTCTTGGTTGTTGGGTGCAGAAATTTATTGATAGACTGTACCTTGTTCTGAGGAGGGCACACCTGTCCCCTTCCCACTACAAACCCAAGGTACTGCACAGTGGCTTTTACGAAGTCACACTTTGCCAAATTTACTACCAGACCTGCTTCACTAAGTTTCCGGAACAAGGTCTCAAGGTGCTCACAATGGCTCTCAAAGTCGTCATCATAAATGATTACATCGTCCAAATGTACGGTGCAATTTGGAATGTCCTTTACAATTTCATTCATCAGGTTCTGAAACGTTGCTGGTGCATTCTTAAGTCTGTAAGGCATAACATTGCACCGGTAGGTACTCCCGTCCACAACAAAACCACATACCTCTTTAGCACGCTCGGACAAAGGTACTTGCCAGTAACCTTTTACTAAATCTACTTTAGACAAAAAACGAGCATTACCAATTTTGTCAACACTATCATCAACCCGAGGAAGAGGATATGGGTTAGTTGGAGTCAAACCGTTTAACCTACGGAAATCAATACAAAAGCGTACCTTGCCATCTGGCTTAGGCTGCAGTGTTACGGGGGAAGTCCACTTAACTGTGCCTTTCTCTATCAACCCTCTACCGAGCATATACTCCAACTCATCCCTCAGAGCTGGTAGTTTTATGGGGGGCACACGGTACGGGATTGACTTAAAGGGTAGATGGTCCCCCACGTCAACATCATGCATAGCCTGAGTAGTGAGGCCTGGGTGTTCAGCAAATACAGTGGGGTATGAACCGAACAACTGACGGATAGCATCAAACTGCGGCTCAGGCAAATGAGCTATAGCCTCGTCAGCCCTAAGGCTCGAGTTCCCCGCCCACTGATCCGCTGAAACATGTTGATCCCAGCTATCCTCCTCTGAAGCTTGACTGTCCCCCTATCCTTCTCCACCACGGCCGCAACAAGCCAACACAGGGACAGTGAGAGGCTCAGAGGGGCGACTCACATACTCTTTAATAAGGTTCACGTGACATAACTGGTTCTTTTTCCTCCTGTCTGGAGTGGCAACAAGGTAATCTAAGTCTGAAATTTTTTCCACAATTTTATAAGGTCCAGTGTACTTCGCAGAGAGGGGGTTACCAACCAAAGGCAACAAAATTAATACCTCTTGTCCTACAGTGAACTTCCGGAGCCTCACTTTGCGATCATACCTGTCCTTCATCAAAGCTTGTGATTCTGTCAAATATCTACCTGCCATCTTCAGACTCTTAAGCATGCGCTCACGGCTAAGCACATACTTTAATAATGGACAAGGCTGCACAGTCCCCTCCCAAATTTCTTTCAGCATGTTAAGGGGGCCCCTGACACGGTGTCCAAAAATCAGCTCGTTTGGACTAAATCCCAGGCTCTCACCAGGTACCTCCCGAGCAGCAAACAGCACATAAGGCAATCCAAGATCCCAATCCATACCGTTGTCAGCACAATAACACCTGAGCATGCTTTTAAGTGTAGCATGCCACCGCTCAAGCACCCCTTGACTCTCAGGGTGATACGCTGACGATACTACTGCTCGTATCCCATGCTGTTGCATTGTTTGCTTGAACATGTTGGAGGTGAAATTAGATCCCTGATCAGACTGAATCTCCTCCGGGTACCCGTACCTCGAGAAGTACCGCAACAAGTTACTGACTACCGTCTTAGCCATTCCATTTTTCATAGGGTATGCATCGGGGTATCTAGTGGCAACATCCATTATGGTTAACAAAAATTTATTTCCAGCCTTAGTGGGAGGGAGTGGACCAACCATGTCAACAATAATTTTACTAAAGGGTGGCCCAATCACAGGAATAGGGTGTAACGGAGCCTTAGGAATAACTTGGTTCGGTTTCCCGACACGTTGACAAATATCACATGAGTTTATCCATGACTGCACATGAGACTTCATCCCCGGCCACCAAAACAATTTCCCCAAAGCCGCCACCGTTTTTCTCACCCCTAGATGTCCTGCCAGTGGTATGTCATGCGCCAACCTCAGTAGGCTATCCCTGCACTCCCGTGGCACCACCACCTGGTCCACTACTCCGGACCCCTTTTGCCAACTAAGTTTAGGGTCTTGAAAACGCCTATAGAGGATGCCTTCTAAATAAAAAAAATCTCCTGGCTGTGCATCGCCGTCCTCGTCGAGCTCTACAGCTCCATTAGCACACGTTTGGAGCTCAGGGTCCTCTAGTTGGAACCGACGTATATCTGAGGGTGCCAAGCGATCTAACTGCTCCCGGAGCAATGCAGGACCTTCCCCGATACTGGGCTGCTCCCTCTGTCTCTCTCGTTGTACATAACGTTGCTGTCGTGGAGACTCGTCATGCCCAGCCTCGTCACTCTCGATGACAGGCCCAGGGGCTACTCCAGAATTAAGTAATGGTGCTAATACCGAATCACCCAGGAGAGCCGCCGAGTCAAAACTCTTAACCCTCTCCGACATATGACGCAATTTTGAGCCTATTAGGGATACTTTAAAGCCTTTATTACCATCAGGGTTTTTTACAAACCTTTATTTTAGTTACTTCAACCTCTGCAGTTGTCTTTGAGTTAGATGTGGGCAGAAAACTAATTTTGGAGAGGTAATTATAAGAGTGAGAGAACTATTTCTTATTGCTAATCTGGCAACCTCTGCGTCATATATGTCTGAAGGGGTTAAAACGAACTCCAGCTTTAGCCTCCTCCTGTTGATCGTTCCTCCGCTGGTCTGAAGACGGAGGACTAGGCTGTGGCACTTTAGCTGCCCGAGCTCGGGTGACAACACACGCCATGGGTTGTGTCTGGCACCGCTCGACCCACTCTTGCTCTTCCCTACTCACGTCGGCCGGCCTCTCGGCAACGACTAAGGGTAGAACCTCAGAAGCGGGCATTGCAAAGTCGTTGCCGAGAAGAAGGTCGACGCCCTCCACTGGCAGTTTCTCCACAATCCCGACATCCAATTCACGTGCCACACCATCCACCTCCAACTCCAACCGCACCAGCGGGTATGACCGAGTTGCATTAATACCCTGCACCATTACCACCCGAGCCGCGTTTATAGGGTAGCCAGTCAAGTTTTTCATCAGAATCTGGGAAGCACCTGTATCACGCAAGACCTCTACTCCATGCTTGCGCCCCGCCCACATCACGCAACCCCGCCCTCTATGGTCGCAAAAAACATCCTGAGCAGGGTTCGAGCCTCCCAGGTGCTTCTGCATTGGCTGTGCCTCAGCCTCTGACGAACTGCCCCGGGCAAACTCAGATGACTTCGGAGACACACCAATGTTGCAGGCCAAAGACACAGCTGCTGTAGGTGGTTTGCTAGGACAGACTCTTGCAAAGTGCCCCTTTTTATGACAATGATAACACTCCAACTCCCCTTTGGGCTTCCCTTGGTACTGGGAAGGGCCCGGCCCCTTCTTAAATGGGACGGTGCTAGTCTTGTGGTCAGTCTTGGTATCATGGCTCTTGTACTTGTTTGCATAAGGTATATCACTAACTCTGGGGGGTGGGGCGTCACGCCCCTTGTTACCTGCCTCACTACGCAGGGCAGACCCGCACCCACGAATTAGTGATAGCCGGAGGTCAGCCATCTCAGCTGCCTCCTGTAGGGTTTTTGGTTGCTTTTCTTTAATAGTTAAAGTCATTTCTGCACCAGTACACTTATAAAACTGCTCGAGCAGAAACAGCTCAGTCAACTGTTCTGCCGTCTCAGCTTTCTCAGAACGTGTCCAGTTTTTAAGTGCATCTTTTAAGTCCCGGGCATGTTCAAGAAAGGTCGCCTCCCTAGTCTTTGTAACACCCCGAAACTTCAATCGATATGTTTCCGGTTGCAACTCGTATGCCCGTAGGACAGCTCTCTTCAATTCTGGGTAGTCAATGCAAGACTCTAAAGGCAGTGCATCATAAGCCTTCAGACCCTTACCCGTAAGTCTTGAGGAGACTAGAGCTGCCCACTTCTCTTCAGGCCAATTATGCTCCCTACACTTCTTCTCAAAACAATTAAACAATTCTGTGACTTCAGTTTCACTAAATACCGGCACCAATTTGACTAATTGGGCCAAGGACTGTTCTCTTACTTGGCCCTCATGGCCCATCCGAGTCCCTGTCGACTCTGCACGAGTCTTATCTAAATCTAATTTAGCACAATATTTCTCCGAGTCGTACCTAAGCTCAGCCTCATGCCTCCTAACCTCAATCTCCTGCCTCCTAGTCTCATTCTCCTGCTTCCTAGCCTCAATCTTAGCAAGCTCAAGTCTAAATACCATATCTGGAGACAGGCAGGAAGAGGGAGCTGCCACTACTGAAGGAGGGGGGCCAAAACTGGGGAACCACCATGTGCACCACCCGAGGGCACTCCAATCTGCCAATTCTCATCCCTCTGTGGGAGAGTGCTAACCTCCGGTAACTGAGTGGACGGCACTGTGGGAGTCGAGTGAGAGGGGATCTGGGGAGGAACCCCCCCAAACGCCCTCTCCTCCGAAACCCCATGTCGCCCACGCAACACCCAGGAAATCAGCTCCCCCTTGGACATCCCTACTACATTGGAAATGCCCAAAACCTTGGCTATCAGGTGCAAGCCACAAACATCCACCCCAGTCAGCCTCTCCTCCATCACGTGGTACCGCTTACTCACAAAAACTCTAGCATCCTCCTCACTGGTTACTAACGGCACACCTTCAACTGACATCTCTCGCTCATCGTCAGTGCTAATGCACGACATACTGAAGTCCACAACAAAATTCTCGAGACAAAAGTGTTAAACTTCCTATGCAAGCACTAATTACTAAATTAACAGGAGTCTCTTAAATGCTTTACTAATTTCCATACAAAACAAATATTCTTCAATATGCACGCTAAAATACAAATAAACAAATGTTGTACAACTCTGCAAAAATGTATACTGTTCACAAAATCCTAAGCAAGGTTGCCATTTGTTACGAACTGGCACTCGGGTACACAAGGGCTCTCAATCAGGACTCGAATACGGCTCGCTGCCACAACGGAAACACACGATCCCAACCCCTGAGTACTGCCAGCCGAACAAAAAACACCAATACCCTCCAGAGTTCAATCTGCTATAATGGGATATACAAGAACTCGGTACTAGTGTTCAACAACAGACTAATAAAGAGACAGGAATTATCTAGTCTGGTCAACAATCAAACAATGAAGTAAGAAACAACAACACCAAAGAATAGTGTTGGCCGAAGCCGAAGTAATCCACCCTTGACTAAGAACTTCAGAAGTCCTCCACCCTCTTTTTCGGATCGCCACTATTACGTTACGTTAATTAATAGTCCTTAAGCATCGAGCAAGGAATCTTCTGAAAAAGGTTAGATGCTTCTCGGATGCTCGTAAGAAGTACGTATCGGATTTTGAACAGTAATTCAATAAGCAAAAACACTGGTAATTAAATACTATTAAAGGTTTAAATTGGCATAAGAATAATTAAAAGAATATGCAATAGTAAATGGCAAACATTAAAAAGAAGTACTCCGCAAATGCAATGGCAATAGCCTACTCGGAATGTGATCACTAAAGTAGACAAGCTTGCAACACATGAAATCAATAGTGCATAAACAATATCATACATAAGGAAAGCTTCAATACTATTCTGTATCTACTAATCGAGTAAAGTCTAGCTGGGGTACTGTGGGCAAAAGGTAGCAGTGACTGAGCAAAAACGGCTCGTAGCCTAGCGAAGTCCTCACAACTGTTTAAAGTATTACGTTAAAACTAACAAGTGCACTTTGAGAAATCCAGATCCCTTGTATCTGGTTTTCTCCCGGCTCCTTGACAAAGTAAAAACAAACTGTTAATAAAATACAGGGTGGTTAGGCTCTTGCCCTCACGCACTGTAAATTATTAACTCAACACAGTCAGCCGCGAAGACAACCTAGGCTTCACTGAACCGAAATGAATATGCAGGTTTATCGCTTAACCACTGCATCAAACAACAACTCGTAACACAGAAACACCTTACCCCGTCTAGCATTACCTAGACCAGCAGAAAACAGGAATAATAATACAAACACACAGGGAAATGCATATACAAGTGCAACAAACATAAATCAATCCTATTCTAAGTTAACCCTTCCAAAATAGGCTATCTAATAGGCAAGTATCTCGTGAGAACTCAAGCGATAATATGTTGGCTGACTAGCTCTGCACCAACGGGACCATGGAAATTAAACAGGCAGGGAAAAGAGGAGATAAGAATGTAAGGTAGTAGAGAAAGTTCACATCAGTCAGAAGAATATATAGTTAGCAAGGGAAATGAGAAGTCGCTCTGCCTAATGAGTTCTGATGAAAAAATCGCTAGACTTCCCTTTTTATACCCGGCCCTCTAGTGAGCCCAACGTGAACTACTAAGGACCGCCCACTGACAACCATTACGTAATTTCTCTCTCTCCTCTGGGATAGACAAAGGCTCCCCTAGCACTGAGGGAGGGAGTGAGTTAGGCCCACCTCCCGCCTGGCGCACCCACTGACCCCCAACTGTGGCTGTTTCTCTTCCCATCATTACAAATAAGTTTTACACACAATACTTATAACTAATGATATAAAATAGAACTCGTTGACTCTGATGAAAACAAAATACATATTCATAATACTTATAGTACAACGGCTCACATGAACTAAGTTAGGAAACTCTACATAGACTACAGCCAAAGTTCCTGCCCTGACGATCCTAGCGAGAGTGGGGCATGACTAGGCATTCTGTACAGCATACTCACACTGGACATGCGTCACACTGTGTTTAATTATAGTGGTGGGTGTGGTGTTGACAAAAACTGGAGAAGGTGAGGGTGGTGTTTGTTGTGAGGCTAGTGTCAGTTAATCCTTTCAGCAGCATGACGCCCTTTTACCTTTGATTCTTGCTAACATTAGACGATTAATGCAGTTCACGAAGGACCTATGTTATTAAAAGGGATTAATGAGATCGTATTTAACCATTTGAGTCGTAGAGGTAAATTAGATGACTATGATGAAAAGTACGTAATGATGGTGAAGGGGTTAATTATAGTGGTGGAGATGGTAGGTGTGGTATTCATAGTGTGGCCGTGACATCAGGTCACGTGACAATAATAAACAAACCAGTACCTGGCCCTATGGTACGGGGCTGCCGCGCGCTTGTACACAAAGAGACTGGTCAAGTTTGTGTTGTACCAGGTTGTTTTAGCACACACGGAAAAGACAATGTGTTTTTGTATTGATTTCAAACAATCAAAGATGTAAGGAAAATATATTAAGGAAACTATAACAAGTTTCAAAGCAGTAACATAAAACAATATGATGAATAGATGATAAGACTGAATATTGAGCTCTCTCCTTTAATATGTGTGGAGGTTTGGATTATTATGAACATATCTTAAGTAATTTTACCCAAATATATATAGGCCTTATTTCATTCATAAAACTACAGATGCATACAGTACCGGCAACGGTCAATAAGAGTAAAACAAAATTATTATTTTGTATATAAAGAGCAAAGCTCTTTATCATCCATCGCCGTCTGGAAACTGTCTAATATCTTCTTGTATAAGGACTAGGCTTAACAATTATCTGTACTGATATTTATTGTCTCATTTTACACAATATATTTGTATACACATTTATGTTTATCGATATATTAGGGAGGTAACCGCAATTCACGGCAAAGGTATACCATTAGCCTACACTAGATTACCGTATACTATGCAAAGCCAACTGAAAACAAAAGATTAATAGGACACCAACAATCTATTAACCACATTAATGATGTATAGGAAATGTCTGTTATGGTGGATGGGTGAGGGTAGGGGAGATTTGTCATGTGTTTTCGACCATTCCATTCTTACACAAGATATGTTTATATCAAACTATTTTACCTTCCATAATGAGAGACAATAGGGTTCATCACGAAGTGTAGCCTACCGGCAGATATATAACAAACATATATTATATACTAAATGAAGAGACAAGGAATAATCGTGTGTCTTTAGACCTCTTCATATAGATTAAAATGTAGGTTAAGGTACATATACGGTACAAGGATATCGTTTGCTTCAACAGACACATTCCATGATAAATAACATAAGGAACAAAGCACAATGTAAGGCATTGATCTTGGTACAATGGCAAAGCTGCTAGATGTAAAGTAAGTACCGGTAATAAAACGAAACATATGAAAAGAGTTGATTAGGCTATGCCCAACATTACCGGTATCTATCAAATGAAAATATACATATTTTATAATCTATATTTTATTAATTTCACCCCAACATATGCCAGTTTTGTGAATAGGTCATTTATATAATATGCTTACGTGTCGGATAAATTGCGTCTATATATGCAGGGAAATTTAGACTAAATTAAGTAGTCTCGTTGGCAATATAAGCAAAATCCATCCTAGTTTTACCATTTTAATTCAGCAAAATTATATAAATCTGAACTTGGCTCTTTTGCCAACCATTGGCGTGCAACAATATCAAACCCGCCAAACCTACCTAAGAATTAACTTAACTAACGGTTTATTTGAAGAGGTTTAAGCAAAGTCCGTTGTATAAATATATGTTACCTTCCATAATAGGAGAATATACGATTTATCATGAAGTTTGTCGGTTGAAGCAAAACTATATACCTGGAACCGGTACCGTTTATGGACATACCTTGCCTACATTATGATCCATGTGAATTGGTCTAAAATTCTGGTGTAAAATTCATCAATTTACAGTTAGTATTTTTAAGTCTAGCCCATATATAAGGTGATATTTGGTGTAGGTTTTAACTTTTGAACTTGTTTGACATCAATGTTGATTAAAATCCAAACTCGATCGGTTATATTTTGTCAACTCGGGTATTTCTATGGTTGCGGGAGTTTTGCAGGTAGAGGGTATTACAATAAGCTAAATACATCGGAGATTTGACCATATTAATTAACTAAACCTGTATTATGCATCACTGAAATTATAAGTAGGCCTAGCCTATGTACCGGTAGATTGTGTTACGTACCTTTAACCCCTTCTGTACCGGTGATGTACTTATCATTATATTCTGGCCACTATTAGACGATTTTGTACAGCTTAGGAAGGACGTCTACTCATTACAAGGCTACAGCCTATCTCAATTAATCCTTTTAGATATCATATATCCTTCCCAAGCTTAGACAAAATCGTCTAAATGTAGCTGAAATCAAATAAAAAAAGACGTTACCGGTAAAGAAGGGGTTAATATTCTGTTCTCAAAGACTTCTGTACGGTATTCACGCGCAGTGCTGCTGTTGTAACAACGCTTATAATCTTAACGTAGACATTATTTGCTCTCTCTCTCTCTCTCTATATATATATATATATATATATATATATATATATATATATATATATATATATATATATATAAACAATAAAAAACATATATTACATAAAGGAAGTGAGTAATGGAATGTTGGTGTCTTATAACAAACGTTTGTTTTCTGCTTCGCCTTCGCTCGCATAGTAATCATTAAACAAATATACGGAAAACTGATAAATATCAACATACTACTGTGTGGTGTAAAATTATAAAATCGACATGTAAATAATGATAACACAGTATTTAAGTTAGCCCAGTATATAAGGAGATATAGTCGGTGTTGTTCACTCTTCATACACCCTGCTTTTATCACAAGGCAGTAATAAGTCTTCATTGTCGTAATGTCCCTCTATTTTACCCTTGGGACCCTCCCCCTTCAGAACACTAAGAATGTATGGCGATAACTCAATTTCCATAGTGTTCACGTTAGACACGGTATTACGAGCATATAAAGTAGTAAACCGATTCAATCGCACAGAGTTCAACGTGTTTATTTACTTGGGAGTAGCGGGCCAATGATGCCCCACGCCGTCTGGTGGAGAAATCGGAACTAACCCCGTGCACACTATGAATTGACGAACACTGGTGATGGTGAGAGTGGTGGTGTTTTTGTGAGGCTACAGTGTCAATTATGGGGGGGAAGGGCTTACTTATTGTTCTGTATAATTATTTATATATTTATGTATATATTGTTTTAGATTCCTCCCTAGACCTTAATCAAACTTTAAAATTCATCCCCAAGATCTTCCTTCTAGATATATTTTTATATTCTTCGGTACAAAAATGTCCCAGCTGAAGGCCAATTCCTCAAAAATTACAGGCTCGCTTACGTTCGCCACGATAAATTGACAGCTAAATGGCACGAAAGGTCTTAATATTGACAATTAATTGGGGTGAAAGGTCTTAAAATCGCCAAAATAATGAGCCAAACATCTTAAAATCTGAAAACTAATAGAGCTAAAGATGAGTTAGAAGCAGGTTCAGAAAAAAACAACCATGCGCCCTTAACCCACTGGACCCCAGCGATGCACGTGATGCGTCGGCATCAACAGTTATCTGCTCAACAGGTGGCGTTGTGTGTGTGTAAGTGTGAGAGTCCGAGTGTAGGGGGTGAGACAGTGAAGCACGGGAACGAGGTGGCTTCAGAGATGGGATCGTTTCGGGCCATGAGTGAGCACCGTGCCTCATGTGAAGGCAAGGTGGCAGGTGCTCGTTGTACTCTACGTGCTTCACATGTCTCACTCCCTAGACTGGAACACGACCTCACGGGCTTCACTGTTCATTGTAAAGCGGTGAATGTTAAGGCTCTCAGCCTATGCCCGAGAGGCAGTAAGTTGGAATATAGAAAAAAAAAAAAAAAAAAAAAAATTTAACGCTACACCCCAGCGCGCTACACACAGGCGCCGCAGCACCTGCATCGGCACTGTCAACCTTATTTACTCTTATCCTATGGTAGCTAGAGGGTACAAATTTGTATGGGATATACTTTATGATGTTGCCGAACAGTGGCAGTACTCGGCACCCCGAAGTCCAGCCGCGCGGGTGGGGGACGCCAGTTTGCCCACTTACATCACCACCTGCTTTGGCACTTTCTACCTTATTTACTCTTGTCCTATGGTAGCTAGAGGGTTCAGATGTGTATGGTATGTTCCTTAGGATGTTGCTGGACAGTGGCAATACTTGGCAACCCCCAAGTCCAGCTGCGGGTGGGGACGCGTGGGAGGAGGGGGAAGAGAGTTTTTCCGTTGACCTCGCGAGTGATACATCATGTCTGACCTACCTCGTCGTTACCCACGCAGGGGTGTTAGCCTTGAGGATGCACTGGCTATACTTGAGGAAAGTGATGTGCCTGATAGTGACACTGGATCGTCAGATGACGATTCAGGGGAGGAGTATCGGCCAACGATGATGGACATAGGAGAGATGCAAGAGGAGGAGCTCATTATTCCCATCTCTCGTCGCCTCGCGTTGTTGGAACAAAGGGAGGAGAGTGGGTATCGCTCTCCCACTGCTCCTCGTGACATAGTTGACTCCCCACCAAGTAGGGACGAGGCGAAGGAGGCCAAGATGACCGCCCGTCGCCATGGTAACCAGGAGGCACGTGGGCCTTGCCACTCGTTGGCATTTATAAAACTTGAATCTATGCATATATCACACTGTAATTTCACTTACAATAACTTAAAGATATGAGAGTCAGTCATCAAGAATTTACTTGCAAATAGGCAAAACATAATTGCAGTCACCAAATTGTGTTGGAATCCGTGCAAATCAATGTTGATAACACCCTAGATATAATATTTTGGTGACTGAAGCCCCCACCTTCCCTTGGATTCATACCATTACAATGAAATATATTGTCTCGCTAGCTAGATACCATAGTACAATGGATATCATGAGAAATTAGATATATTCAAGGGATGCTGGGATCAAAATGCCTGGACACACAAAGTTTAAAGTTGTCTAAGTCATAGGATGAAGGGAGATTGATTGAGGGAGAGAGTTCCACAGTTCATATTTTTAGTAAAAAAACACTGATCAAATTGGCTAATTCTTGGGTTGGAGAGCTGGATAGAAAAGGAGTGGGACTGTGTTGAAAGGTGGATGCCTCGCACTCACCGCAAGGGAAGGGATATGCTCTGAGAGAGCTCTGAAGAACACTGATTGTTGTAATAGCGATAGAAAAGTGAAAGAGGTGCAACATTGCGACATGTACAAAGGAGTACAAAGGAAATCAAGCAACAACAGATCTAGTGACCCTTCTAGGCTGCTTGTCCTCCAAAACACTGAGGATCAAGTGTCCAAACAGTGGTTTAGAGTGGGTAAGGGAACATTGGAAAGGGAACTACTGCCCTGCCACTAACGTGGCAGGACTAGGAAGTTAGTAGGGGACATATGGGTTAGTAACTGAGGGGAGGATAAAATAAAGTTATTCATTTAGAAACGCAGTCAGACGCGGGTTTGATGCGAGATATTTGTCTAGGCGGAATTTAAATGAATCAACGGTGCTGCAGTCTATAACGTCTCGGGGAAGCCCATTCCACAAGTTGACAACTCGATTGAAGAAGAAATTCTTAGATTCGTGTGAGTTAAAAGATTTACCAATAATTTTGCAACCGTTTCCCCGCGTGTAATTAGATTGGTCGATAGTGAAGTACTTACTACAGTTCATATTGTCGATGCCTTTGATGATTTTGAACACTTGAATTAAATCACCTCTTAATCTGCGCTGGGTTAAAGGAAATAGATTTAATTCTCTAAGACGCTCTTCGTATGGTTTGTTCTTTAGGCTAGGTATCATTTTGGTAACTCTACGTTGAACTCGTTCTAGCTTGTTTATGTCTTTTTGGTAATAAGGGCACCAGCATTGAACGCAGTATTCCAGAAGAGGGCGGACTAAGGAATTGTAAAGGGTTAGGATTACGTCTTTGGATTTATGCTCAAATGATCTGCCTATAAAGCCAATTATTTTGTTTGCCTTCTTAACAACTTCTGAACATTGTTGACTCGGTTTTAGGTTACGCGATATTGTTACTCCCAGATCGGTTTCTCTGTTTACATTCTTAAGCTGAGTGCCATTCATCGAATAGTTTTCTTTCTCATTTAGGTATCCGATATGTAGTACTTTACATTTATCCGCATTGAAACTCATTTGCCAAATTTGGGCCCAATGTGACAATTTATCTAGATTGTGTTGCATATCGTCAACTTGATCTTTTGAGAGATCTTTTTCTATTTGCAATTTTTGTATCGTCAGCAAATTTTGAGATTGTACAGGTGAGACCCTCATCTATGTCGTTGATGTAAATTAGAAAGATAATTGGTCCTAGTACCGATCCCTGGGGTACCCCGCTACTTACATTGGTCCATTTAGATGCCTTACCGTTTATGACTACTCTTTGCTTTCTGTCGCTGAGCCAAGTTTCTATCCATTTCAACACACCGTCTTGTATTCCATGCGCTTTTAGTTATAGCAGTAAACGTTTGTGGGGAACTTTGTCAAAGGCCTTTTGAAAATCAAGGTATATAATATCTACAGCTTTACTCTCATCGTAGAGGTTGAGGATATCGTGGAAGAAGTCTAAGAGGTTTGTTAAACAGGAACGTTTTTTACGAAAGCCATGTTGAGTATCTTTAAGTATGTTATTTTCCTCTAAGTGATTTACGAGTCTGTCTCTTATGACCGTTTCTAGCATTTTACATACAACTGAGGTTAAGCTAATTGGACGATAGTTACTTGGTAGGGATTTGCTGCCTTTTTTTAATATCGGTGTTACGTTGGCTATATTCCACTGATCAGGCATAGTTCCAGACTGCAAGGATTTATTGAATAGTAATGTCAGTGGTTTGGAGAACTCATCCTTAGCTTCCTTTAGAACTCTAGGCGAGATTGTATCAGGTCCAGGCGTTTTATTTACCTTGAGTTTATGTAAACAATTCAATACTTCTCTCTCTGTAACGGTGATATTGCTTAGAACATCTGAATTATCAATCTGAATCGGCGATGGTGTAGGGATATCACTGAGGTCTTCTGTTGTAAAAACTGATGCAAAGAAGGTATTGAGGGCATTACTCATTTGTACTTCGTCTTTGGTGTATTCTCCATTTTCATCGACTAACGGTCCAACAGTTGAAGTAACTACTTTTTTCTTTCTGATATAACTATAGAATTCTTTCGGGTTTGTTTTACTTTGATTCGCAATATGTAACTCTAGGGTCTTTTTACTTTGCTTAATTAACTTTTTGGCTTTGCGTCGTAGCTCTACAAATTTCACCCGTTCTTCGTCATTTTGTGAGGATTTTAATCTATCATTAGCAAATTTTTTAGCAAGCAGGCAGTTTGAAATATCTTTATTCCACCATTTGGGCTTATTATTATGGCCTGGACGCCGTATTTTCGATGGTATGCAGCCTTGCACTGCTTTTAGGTAAGTGGTTTCGAATAACTTCCAAGATGTATTTATGTCGTTATTGTTAATTAAAAAGCTCCAGTCAGTTTCTTTAAACATAGCTCTAAGTTTATGAAAGTTTGCTTTCTTGAAATTAGGGACTTTTTCGATGCTACTATTTGGTTCGTTACTAGTAAAGTTTAAAGTGAAAGTTATCGTACGATGGTCGCTGTTACTGAATTCATCACCAACATTCAAATTCTCTATTAATTCTTCTTTTGTTGCAAGTACAATGTCAAGAACGTTATTACCACGGGTCGGTGTTCGAACAAATTGATAAAGCGAACTCTCTTGCAAGTTCGTATACAAGTCATGTCTGGAGTGTGAAGTAAGAGTATCGCCCCACTTGGTCACAGGTAAATTAAAGTCGACAAAAAATACGGTATCTTGTGAGTTACTTACATCTGCAATTTGTTCATAAATTTCTCGGTCAGTTTGCACTGATTGAGCTGGAGGTCTGTATATTAATGCAAGTATTATTTTTGTACCTTTATTATTCTTTATTAGCACAAAAGATGTGTCGACGTTCACAATTTGAGGTTTTGACAAGAGGGTCGGGTTAAGACTTTCTTTGAAATAAAATAAAACGCCACCTCCATTTTTATTTATTCGGCTTTTCTCAAACATTACATAACCGGGAAGTGAATACTCTGCTAAAAAGTCTCTATCTACTGTATTGAGCCAAGATTCTGTTATACCAATCACATCATAATTTTCAGTAAACACTAGTTCCTCTAAATCTGAAAATTTATTGCGTATGCTACGAGCGTTTGCATAGAAAACCTTTAAAGTTGCGGTTTTAGAACTCGCAGAACGTTCTTTAATCAAATTTTGGGTTCTTATCGGATCTACATTTACATTCATGGCTGACATCGGTCCTCGGTCGTTATCCCTGGCGGTTTTGAATTTGGGTCGTGTTGGTGGAGCTTTATCCAAATTCGCGGTTCTTGACAGATTAGCATTTAATTCCTTCGCAGGTTGCCGCCCTCGCTGTCTTCGGTCCTCCTTCCTGGTTGTCCTGTGCTGAGTCGATTTCTTCTCCGAAAATCTTTCACCGCATCGTTGAGAAGACGCCCAAAACGTGCTGCTCCCACCTGGTTCAGATGAACTCCATCGTCCGAAAACAAATAGTCATCGTAGTAGAAATTGTCCCAGGTGTCGATGAATCCCACGTTTTCCTTCCTGCAGAGGTTTGCTAGACAACGATTTGTGCTGGTGGCTATGTTGTAAAATCGGCTCTCTACACCAAGCCGGGGGACGATTCCTGAGACGATGATCCTTGATGACTTCTCCTTAAACGACTTGATCAGCTGCTGGTACTTTAAAAGCAAATCTTCCGACCGGGTTCGCTGTACATCGTTGGATCCAACGTGGATGACGTACATTGTATTAGCAGGGGCCAGCTTAGATACTTCATCAACTGCAACAACTACGTCGTCCACACCACCACCAGGGATACAAAAACGCTTCCTGGTCTTAGGTGTTCTGGCGCAAAACTCTGTGAGCTGACCACGTATCATCGAGTCTCCCACGAGCCGGACTTCTTCTATTTCCGCTTCGTCATCTGAGTCTGCGAGTATCTGGAAGCGGTTTTGACACTCGGTAATCGGTATGGGTTTCCTGGTCTTGGGGCAAACGTTGTTCCTCACGACACGGAAGTTGTCTTGAGGGGGAAGAGAGTTACTATTTGTTTCTTGAGTATCGGAACCATCAGATGAAATGGCTACTGCAGGCGTTGAATTGTTGGCAGTTGACGTTGGGGCGTTGGTGGCTGCTGGAGTTGCGGTAACAATTGAAGTTTGTGGTACTCCAACGTTGAGTGTTACAAACTCTTGGAGTGATTCCAGCTTCATGGGGAGGATGTTGATCTTGTTGTAGGCTTCATCTAATTTCACTGTCAAATTCTCTTGTTGCTGGCAGAGACGGCAGACTTGAAGATTGACAGTAACAAACATGGACTCACCAAACCTACCGGCGCAGTTCGTACAAGTGCGAGGCATGGTAACAGTCAGTTTCTTCAGATCACTTAACTCACTTTTAAACACTTAACTCACTTTAAAACACTTCACTCACTTTAGAAACACTTCAATCACTTCAACCGAAAACAAATATGTTGAAATACACAACAATAGGTTATCAGGGGTGATAGCCTAACTGAAAACAAAAAAATTGAGATACGCAGAATTAGGCTTCCAGGGGCGATAGCCTAACCAAAAGTTTTAAAAAAATTGAAATACGCACCAATAGGCTACCAGCGTTGAAAAGCCTAACCGAAAATAATAAAATAAAAATACGCAGAAATAGGCTACCAGGTGTGATAACCTAACCTTAAACAAATATATATATATAACAGAATATGTAACTAAATATAGAATTCACCAAATAGAGATTATATAAAAATAAAGTGTGACCGCACACAAGGGGTTAATATACTGTATCTAACTGTATTAATATACTGTAGAAAGAGATTGTAGGGAACTAGTAAAAGGAAGTAAGTTGGTGAGGCAAAATGCTTGCGACTCTACTTTTTCAAGAAGTGCGGTATGGTTGGAACCTACCCACACATGCAAACAATACTCGATACATGGATGCACTGTGTCCCTATACACATCAAGAAGCTGTGCAAGGGTGAAGAACCCACAGGGATGGTTGAGAACACCCAACTTTTGGGAAGGTGTTTTAGCAAGACTGGTAATATAATCTTTCCAAGAAAGGTTGGATGAAAAAGATACACCAAGAATATTGAGAGATGAAGGGTTGTTTTGTGTAGTGTTGAAGAATAATTGATAGTCTTGTGGAAGATTGCGACGGGTAGATAGAAAATGGGTCTTGTAGGATTTGAAAGTAACAAACTGGTGTCTTCCCGAATACAAACCATTTGATAGATCACGTGAATTTTGCAGTGATTGCTTGCTGGGTTGTTGTGAAATTCGGGAATTTGGTGCTGGAATATTGTACAGTATATCCTATTCATTATTGTTAAGCGAAGATTTGTTTTACCCTTTACAGTTAAAATGGTGATATTTTAACTATACCGTTAATATTGTCAATATTGATGCGTAATAATCAGTACCGTATTCCGTTAGTAAACTTCAGCGGCTAAGCATATAATTTGGAGCAAATCAGATTTGTTCTCTTCTGTTCGTGTACTGAATATAATTATAACCAATATAAAAGGCATCACAGGAGCTCTTATGTTTCGTTTTCTTAATCACTTCAACAGATACCATCAACTTAGTGTTATTACTGCTGGCATTTGAAGAAACCTTCTATAGCAAAAATAATACTATTGCAAATACTACTACTAATACTAATGGTAATAATTCAACTATTGAAGTCATCGTGCTGAAACAATTCAAAATACTGCAAACATAGCAATGTAAATGAATCCCACTGTATTTCGGGTTTGGTTAGTGGAAACCGTAAAGGAGTTTATATAATATGTCGGTGGGTTATTGTTTTGTGCTCAAACTAAATACTGCCCACATAAGACTCCAAATATATATATTTAATAAATTAAGGCTTACAGGGATTCGAATCAGCAAATATATGGGTATGAGTCAAGTAATATAACCACTCAGGCACGCCATTCCTCTTAAATGGTAATTAACATCCAGCAATCTGTGAAGTCCGGTCATGTTCTGTATTCATGAAGGTTTTCTGGTGCGATATAATGATTCACGCCACACCAATCAAAGACCTGGGATGTATCACTCTATTAATTATATTACCCCGGCACAGAATGAACGGGAATTATTGGTTTGTGAAATTACAAAGAGCGTGGGTGTGTATTAATGGAGAGCAACCTATATTCACACGCTTTGATTAATTAATATATACAGGTGAACATCCTTGTGAATAAATGGTTGTACTATATGTCGTTCTTGTGTTGATACTATATACAACTCATAGTAAGTAAATTTAACAGTATACTGCTTATATAAAGTATACTGCTTATACTAAACATATAGCATTCGGTTGAGACTTTTGTTCAGTTTCCAACGTTTGGTAACGTAGTCATAAAGCTCAACAAATTTTTTTCTCAAGCTAAGCAATATTATTGATATAAATATTTGTTTTAATTTTCACCCACTGTTAGAATATTATTTCATGACTTTTACTCATTCATTACGCTGCAATACATAGCGAGGAAACTGAATTGCATAAAAGTAATTCATAATATTGCAAGAATGGAACCTGTCGTTGATTATGTATCCAAGTCACACAGCAGGGAAGCCTCACCAATAATCTGTTAACTTTTCCGACTCACAGAACAGTTCAAACATTTGTCCGTCATCCTCAGAGATGGTGGAGGGAGGTTAGTTTCAGCGGTGGTGGTGAAATATATCTGGGATGGCCAAGTGTCCCAAACACAAGTGACGGGAACCACCGCCTTTCGGTGCCGTGTTCGGCCAACTTGTCAATCGTATTGTAAAGTACTGAAAGTGTGATACAAGGATCAGCAATGAAGATAAAGGATCTCTAATTATGTTTCTTGTATTGTAGGTAGACACTAATGATCATTGATATAACACCGTTCAGTAAACTAATTAATAATGGCGTTCAAAATTACATTTTCCTAATTTTCTCTCCTGAATAATGTTTGCCATCTCCAAGGAATATATGCTTCAGATAGCTCATCTATTACATATAAATGTGTACTTATTATTACTAGAGTGTGTTGTTTATACATATGGTGTATACTTTTATCCCTACGTGATTGATGTTTCGATACTTAAAATTAATCACTCTGAAACTACTCTAGTCTGCATCATAGCATTGCTAAGATATTGCTCCACAATTATAAGTGTACAGATTCGTACATCAAGCGATAGGTAATTCAACAAGGAAAGTATTGCGACACAACAATGCACAGTCTAAAGTTTATATGGTTAATTACACTAGAATAAGACAAGGCTCACACATATCATGATTTAAGGTTTAGACTAAATGTAAGAGTTACAATATCTATGTGGTAGCTAATTTACAAATTGGATGATGAAGGCAATAATAATATATGATGCTGAAGGTTAATGTTATTATAGGTATGGTTAGCATTAGATGATTTTCGTCAACTTAGGAAGATGATCTAGGCCTGGATTATTGATTGACAAGAGCATCGTCTGTTTTACTATATTGTTCAACTACTCGCTGTTGCCTTTCAGGGAGCACCAGGCCTTTACTATCCGTTCATATACTCCCGATTCCACTAAGAAGAGAGCTGTATTTGGCTGACTTGAGTTATGCCATCTTCAGCACTTTTGCCATGCCATTCCTCCTAAACGGCTGCCTCCACGACATTGAGCAATATAATAAGTTCGCATAGCCAAAATGAACAAAGTGAACTTGCCGGATTTCCATAAACAACTATGGTGTCTCTTGCAACACAAGATTGTCAAAAACGGGATGTAGCGTGATCGGGATGTAGCTGATTCATCTGCCATTATATACGACTTTATGTACAGTACTTGCCTTTGAAACAAGATATATGTTAACTCGCTGGACAACACACATTTAGTTATGTTGTTTCCAAGGTACAGTCCAAGATTGTGAGTTTCTTTTTCGTTCCTTCAAGACTTTAATGTTGACGTACTGGTATAATTCACTTGGGAATAATTTATATAATGTATGGCTTTTGGGTAACAATTTTCATATGATAACCAATGATCCGTCGCAGCTAAGTGGTGGTTACTAATTCTTTGATAATACAAATGTCTGGGGTATTGTTCACTGTTTGACCGAGTGCATAATGGCTTTATTGGAGGCAACTCTACAAACGCCAATTTAATTAGTACATATTTGTCACGTTTATTATATTTTGTTTACAATTTAGATAGTCATGAAATTTCAATAAATTCAAAATGATAGTTCCCAATGAAATTAATTAAATTTACGGTTATACTGATGTTTTGGACCGACAGTTAGCCCATCGATCTTTTTAGGCCTAATAGGTCCGGTAGAGCATATACATCATTGCTATATATGTCATTAAGCTGAAATGTGTTATAAGGGAGAACAAAAAAAAAACCGCTAAAATACAGTATACTGTAAAACAATAAGTTTTTCAGCCAGTACCCAACCAGCAGGGGTGTAGGGGCGGCAGCCCCCACCCATAATACTAGGATAGGTTAGGTAAGGTTGTTAGGTTAGGCTAATGTCTTCCCAAAGTTGACTATTTTTATAACATAAGATATTAGGCTACCCACTCCACCCCGTGAAATCCGAGCCAGCTTTCGTCAAAAGTTGGCTCGGGTATTCACAAAATTGGGTTTTATGGGTTTGCAATTTGGGAAAACCCGAGCCAAGTTTGGAAAAACTAAATAAGATGGTCACCAATTTTCCCATGGATTTTTATATTTTGCCCTGTTAGTTTTCATCAATATATAGTGTTTGGAAATAATTACAACCCTCTGCGAAACCGTTTTCCCCATTATACAACGATCTTAAGACACGCCGCCGGATAGTGGGGAGGGTTATGAAGTACAGGGAAAATGAGGGGTTAAATGCGTAAAACGGCGATTAAAACGTATTTTAGCAAAACTTGGCTCGGGTTTTAATGTTTTTCAAAGGCCTAAAACCAAATATTTCGAAAACCCGAGCCAAGTTTTGGCCAAAGCTGGCTCGGATTTGGAGTTTGTAGACAACAAAATGACAGTAACCTCATTTAGAAATTTGGCTCAGGTTTCCCGAAATTGCAAAGCCATAAAACCCGAATTTTGGAAAACCCGAGCCAAGTTTTGGCAAAACTTTGCTCGGATTTTGGGAGTTTTAAGAGTAAACAAATTACAGTAACCTAATTTAGAATTTTGGCTCATGTTTCCCTAAATTGCAAAGCCCAAAAAACATAATTTTGGAAAACCCGAGCCAATTTTTGGCAAAACTTGGATCGTATTTTGAGATTCGAAAAAGACTAACTAGCCTAAATGTCGGAAATCGGCTCATGATTTGCCTAATTGCAAAGCCATATAGCCTAACCAGATTTGTCGAAAACGTAGCACTTATTTAAATCATAAATATCCAGTAACATAGACCTAGTACATTGGATACAAGCCTAATGCACACCTAACGCCTACAATGTGTCCGTAGTACCTAGTAGGCCTATGTGGGATACAACATGGCGGTTGGGCCGGCGGCCATTTAGTAGCCTACTGGTGTTCGGCCGTATCTGTAAATACGAATGCGAGTCACTTCGAGCGGATGCACAATCTAAGCTAATTAACCTAACCTAACCTAACCTAACTTGACCTAACCTAACTTAACGTAGCCTAACTTAACCTAACCTAACCTAAATGCGCCTCCGCTCGAAGTGTCCAGATACCGTAAATACTACCGCAACTACGAATCTTGTTTCTGAGACCTAGTATATTAACCTAACCAAACATCCCAACCTAACCTAACCTAGAAGCGTATAATAGCGTACCTTATTGAGATGAAGTTGAGGGAGTAGGTGATGAGGTCCGTAACGAAGCGCATCCACGTCTCCGACAAGGAGGTCGGCCACGTGTAACTCTTGCACGGCAACCCCCACGTCTTGGTAAAGAGGTCGAGGGATAGGCACGTTGAGGTGAAGAGGTCGAGGGAGCTGCTGGTGGAGGTGATGAGGTCGATGGGCAGGTACGTGGAGGAGATGAGTCAGGACGTGGGCGTTTTGCGGTGTTAGAGGGTGGAGAGGTTGATGCAGCACGTTGTTGATGGTGTAAAGGCAGAACGTGATGGTCCTGAGGCTGAGGTGTCACTGTCAGACTGTGGGGATCCAGAGCTGGGACACTGCGGCGGATCACGTCTCACGTCTCTGACGAGGTCGGCCACGTCGAGCTCTTGAACGGCGACCAGAGGTGGATGGACCTGCACGTTGAGGTGAATTTGTTGATGATGTAGGTGACTGTACAGCATCGGCAGGCCTGGAGTCGTCAGCAGCATCCGAATCCCCACAGTCAGAATCCCGAATCTCCAACTCAGAATCAGGCTCCCGAGGCAATGGTGGATGTTTGTTAGACTGAAGCGTATACAATGTTGCAGCCTGAACGAGAAAAGCATGTAGAGCTCTGCGGCGGGTGACTGACTTGAGGAAGAGGTATCTTGCGAGATATTGGTGGAGGAAATGGGGACGGATTCCAGGCTGCTTGATGTACTCCTTCACGTCCCTCCACAGCCGCTCTACTGTTTGTATGTGAATATTTTTATTGGCGGGATTTATGAAGTTCACTTTATGGTTGACCGTGCCATGCTCGTAGCCGTGCTGACTGACGCTGCTGTGTGCCTTCCAACAATCCGAGTAAATAATTGAGCCTGGCAATATATATCTATTAATTAAAGGCAGCAACACGTCTCGGCTACGAGGGAGAGGTTCATAGTTGTCATCAATGAGCGGCACCACAAATCTTTTTCCTGACACCAGCTCAATTCCCCCAAACAATCAATACTGTTTTTTCCCCAATTCTCTCCCAACATGAAATTTCGCCTTACCAATAAATGTTTCGTCTATTTCAACAACGATGTTGGGACCACCAATCGGTTGTTGGTTATCAAACCAAGAACTAGTGACCTCCGAGCAAAAACTTCTCCAGTCAACACTGGTGGGGTACGATATGCCAAGGTTCATTATCGCCTCCCAGTGTTGAATTTTTTTGTTTAACCACAAATTGATTAAGCCCAGAATTTGCCATGGTTCTATATGAGCTTGATCTAAAAATGTGCCTTTTTTACGAGAAGTGCGGAACCCACAGTCACGGCGGGTGGTTGTTTTTTCTAAGAACCAGTAGTTACCGCAACGCCACTGTTCTAAGGGCTCATAAAAATAACAGGCTTCACCACACCTCTTACACGTCACATCACTCGGCAAACACCCATGTTCTGTGAATAGTTTCAGGGCAGCAGTATTATTACGAGTAGTGTCTACAATAATAGAATGTGGCAGAGGTGAACATCCTTTGCAATCCACCGCCATGACTCGACTGTCAATTTTCAGCTAAATCAAGGTGGGTATCTGTGATAGGCCGATTGCAATGACGTAATGAACATATTATACCTAAGTGATTGGCTCCCGAAGGTATGCGTGACAAGAGCGTGACGTAGCATCTGCGTTATAATGACGTGTTAAAAACAAAAACAATAGGAAGCCAGGTAGTGTCTCGTGACGTGATGCGCAAAGCTGTGGAAATGAACACCTGTAGTTTCGACAGAGATGGGCAGGTGGAGTTAGTGTTGACTAAAAAGCTGGTGGACAGACCTCGGGAGACAGGAGAAAATGGCGTGTGTACGAATCGGTGCCATCTGTAGGAAGGTATTGACAATCATGTTACGAAAAAATTCCATTTTAGTACCATATATTTTTATTAGGTTTTGCCGAGGCTTAAAACACATTTTCATATTATGTTTAGAGCATATAAAATCCATATTTGTTTTCAAATATTGCAAAATAATTGGTGACCAACTTATTTAGTTATACTCAAAGTTTTGATACAAAACGCTATATTATTGTATTTTTACGCTTTTAACCCCTCATTTTCCCTGAACTTCATAGCCCTCCCCACTAGTGGGGGGCGTGTTTTTAGATTGTTGGATAATGGGTAAATACTCATTTCAGCTCCTCTTCAATATAAAACACTATATCTGAAGGAAAAATGAAAAAATACAAACTAAAACTTACTGAAATCGCTGTCGGTCCAAAAAGTCAGGTTGACCAAATTTACTTCCTAATGTCACCATTCTACTGTTACGACTGACAGTAGAGGAGTCTAGTCCTTGGACTAACACAGACTATTAAATACACAGCACCTCCGTAGCCTCAACTCGTAACACAGCCTATCGCAACAGAACAGACCTCATTCGCAACTTCCAGGCTCTCTGGGGACCAAAGGTGCACACAATCCCCGAACTGGTTCCATTACACAAACAATGCAAATAACTGGAACCCCTGGTTGTGGTGAAACGATATCTTGAGCCACAAATATCAACAAAACTCAGTAGCGAATAGCAATACCGAGGAGGATCCTTTCTAAGCTGCACAAAGAAGAGAAAGCTCTGATTGAATCTACGTTGATAAAAATTACGTTAAATACATGCCAACATTAGTGCCAAATTAATGAAGCAAATATCAAGCATAAACAAATTAATCAAGGATGAAACAAACACCTATCAACCACCACCCACTTAAGCTGTCCAGACTATCGGTTGGCTTGGGCCGAAGTAATCCTCCCTGTAACAGAAAGACTAACGAAGTCCTCCACCCTCTACTTCGAACCAGGCACCCTAATAGTCTGGACCCCTAACTAAATATATGCACATAAAAAATAAAAGAAATAATAATCGGCTGGTAATCATAGCACATAACTGCAGGAATAAAATAAAATCATAACACTATTATGCCAGCGAGGAATATTTTCCTACCCCTCCACCAATACCGAAATATGCTGGCTACCTTAACATGGCCAAGGTTGCGGCTCTACAAACACAGACAGGAAGAAAAAATATACAGGAAAACACATATAGATCTGCAGTTACAATAGAAAAGACAAACACGACACACAAACACCCTTAGAATCCGTCTGATTTCACGTTAAAATGCTAATGAATGAACAAAGACGTAAATAAATACATATAAACAAATGCCAATATGAGACAAGCGAAAGGCAGCTGTTGCTCCTTCGATAATTAAATGCGGACTGACTCGTGTCTAGCTGGTACATACTAACGCCGCCAGATGGCTCCACCTGAACCAGCTTGATGGTTCCTTTCTACAATGTAATCCTTACTTAAATAATACAAGTAGGACTAAACAACTAAATAAAACATACTTATACAACGCATAATATAATATGCGTACCATATCAATATACCGGAAAAATCCATTAATAATAAATGGGTTACATAATTTCGCCGCCGTCTAGAGCATAGGAAAATAAGGAGACCACATCATTGAACGAAATAATATGAACGAAACAATATGAATTCAAATCAGGCGATAATACACGGATAAATATCGACGTATAATCGATCCAGGTGTCCAAATGAGTGTACCCCTTCTCAGGCACCTGTCATCTTAAGTCAGGAAGAGACGTCAACCTTGGTAGATACATACAATAATTTTATCAAGTCAGTATTCAATGCACAAAATAAATACATCCCCAAAAGAACATTTAGATCAACACAGAACCAACCCAAATGGATGAATAATAAACTATTAGATCTTCTAGGACAAAAGAGAGGAATATATAGAAAAATTAGGAAAGGCGAAATTCACCTACTTGCTTACTATCAGAATCTATCAAGACAGGTAAAAAAGGATATTAGGAAAGAAAAAGGAAATTATGAAATTAAGGTTGCCATTGACTCAAAAAATAATCCTAAAGCTTCTTACCATCTATATAAATCCAAGGTTAGAGATGTAATTGGTCCCCTTAAAACTTCGATAGGAGAAATGACAGAACATTATTTAGAAATGTGCAGTACATTAAATAGTCAATTTCTTTCCGTTTTAACTAATGCAAATTTGGCACAGTTTCCAGAAGTTCGTAAGGTATATAGCGATAGTATAGAAAATAGGTTAAGTACGGTTACTATAAGTAGAAATGATGTGCTTAAGGAAATTGACAGACAGAAACCTCATAAATCGCCTGGTCCTGATGAGGTATATGCTAGAGTATTAAAAGAATGTAGGGATGAGTTAAGTTTCCCATTAACATTTCTATTTAACAGTTTCAGTTCAGTTCAGAGTCATTAGAGACAGGTATAGTTCCAGAAGCTTGGAAGCTTGCAAACGTAGTTCCGATCTTCAAAAAAGGTGACAAATCAATAGCATCCAATTACCGTCCCATTAGTCTTACATCAATCATAGTAAAGCTACTAGAGTCAATTATTGCTAGTAAAATTAGAAACCACTTAGATACATTTAATTTAATAAATTCTTCTCAGCATGGATTCACTCAGGGACGTTCTTGCCTTACTAATTTGCTTAGTTTTTTCTCAGAGGTATATGAAGCAGTAGATAATGACAAGTCATATGATATAATATATTTAGATTTCAGTAAAGCTTTCGACAGAGTCCCCCAGAGTCCCCCATGAGAGATTGATGAGAAAAGTTGAGGCGCATGGAATAGGTGGGGCGTTGTTGGGATGGATTAGGTCATGGCTAATTGGTAGGAAGCAGAGAGTCAGCATAAATGGTATGAAGTCAGAATGGGGAGCTGTCAAAAGTGGTGTCCCCCAAGGATCTGTATTAGGTCCTCTGTTGTTTGTTATATACATAAATTACCTTGATTTAGGTATAACTAGTAGGATAAGTAAATTTGCAGACGATACCAAAATGGGGAGAACAATTGATTCAGATAGAGATATAGAGTGCCTCCAAAGGGATCTAGATACCTTACACGAATGGTCAGTAAATTGGCAGATGAAGTTTAACATTGACAAATGCAAGGTATTAAAGATAGGGAAGATGCATACAAATGTTAAATATAAACTAGCTAATATGGAATTAGAAAACTCGAATTGTGAGAAAGATCTAGGTGTGTTTGTTAGCAATGATTTGAAGCCTAGAAAACAGTGTATAAGCGTTCGAAACAAGGCAAATAGGATTCTCGGGTTCATCTCTAGGAGTGTGAGTAACAGAACTGCTGATGTTATCTTAAAACTTTACTTGTCATTAGTGAGACCCCATATGGATTATGCTGTTCAATTTTGGTGTCCTTATTACAGAATGGACATAGATTCATTGGAGAGAGTACAACGTAGAATGACAAAAATTATCCATAATATTAGAAATCTTCCGTATAAAGAAAGGTTGAAGAAATTAGGCTTACATTCGTTAGAGAGACGCAGAGTTAGAGGGGATATGATAGAGGTGTTCAAGTGGGTTAGTGGGATTAACAAAGGGGACATGACAAATGTACTAAAGCTCAGTGATAGCGAAAGAACTCGTACCAATGGTTTCAAATTAGATAAATTTCGTTTCAGAAAAGATATAGGCAAATATTGGTTTGGTAACAGAGTTGTAGATGGGTGGAATGGACTACCAAGTGCTATAGTGGGATTAAAAACAGTAGGGAGCTTTAAGATAAAATTGGATAAGCATATGGACGAGAAGGGTTGGGTGTGAAGGGGGATCAGCCGGGTTGGGCCAATCAGCGCTCTGCAGACCCCTGTAATCCTGCGTTAATCTCTAACCGTTTTGGTAAGATGATCCTCAGGGTATCAGAGTGTTGAGCCTATAATTGGGCTTTGTAATTGGGGTTGTGTGGGACAGTGATCTGCCTTGCTTAGGCCAATCGGCTTTCTGCAGACTCCCATTATCTGATTTTCTTATGTTCTTATAATATGAAGCAGGGTTGATCACTGCTCCACGCACTATTGGAATTACCGCCAGACGGTATGATATATTCACCATGTGAATATATGACCAATGCTTATAGTAAGTTATGAACATAAATTAACTAAATTAAACTTATGATGGTGGAACATCGTAACACCCTCACCGGGGGGAGAGGGGGGAGGGGGGGCGTATTTTCAAGGCAATGCAAATTTCGCATGATAATCCAACCTCACTATAGCCAATAAACATACATAATAAGCATATAGTTTTAGCTTTTTTGAGTGTTGATACTATATATAATTTGTTTGTAAAGTTTTCGAATGTGCTTACAACTAACTTATTATTACAACATTCATCTCAGCCCCACCCCAATCCATCTCAGTCGGCCACACAAGGAATCAATTCATGCTATGGTAGGCTACCCTGCTTGGCCCTTGACTTGCTAAATGGCTGGCGCACACAGCCGTCACGATCACACCCCATCTCCTCTTGACCCTGTGACAGTCAATCCGCTATGACATTATCCACTCCCTTTATATGCTTAATTGTAAGGGAATATTCCTGTAGCATAAGTGTCCACCGAGTCAGTCTCTGATTCTTGTTCCTAAACAGACTGAGAAATTGTAAAGGGTGATGATCAGAATAAATTACAATATAGGGACCAAAGGAGATCAAATACACTGACAAATGTTCCAGAGCCAGAATCAAAGACAGCAACTTCTTCTCAATCACAGAATAATTGCGTTGGGCCTTATTAAATTTCTTAGAAAAATATGAGACCGGATGTTCAACACCATCCTTGGAATCTTGAAGCAAGACAGCCCCAGCACTGAGGTCGCTCGTATCAACAGCTAACTTGAAAGGCTTGGAAAAGTCTGGTGCACGCAATATTGGATAACAACAAAGGAGTGCCTTCACATCCCTGAAGGTTAGCTCACATTTATCAGTCCAACAAAACTTTACCTCCTTCTTGAGGAGATCAGTGAGGGGGGCCAGTACAGTTGAATAATTTTGTATGAAGCGGTGATAGTACCCTATCATACCGAGAAAGCGTTGCACTCCCCGCTTATTCTTGGGCACCTCAAAAGCCCGTATCGCCTCAACCTTGGCATTCGGGGGAGCATCTCTACCCTGCCCAACGATGTAACCGAGGTACTGCACTTGTGCCTTGACGAATTCCCACTGTCCAAATTCACCACTAGACCCGCCTCACTGAGTCGTCGAAACATTATTCAGGTGGGCTTCCCATGATGTGTCATATACTACCACATCGTCTATATAGACTGTGCAATTTGGCACCCGATCCACAACCTGATCCATCAGACGCTGAAAAGTGGCTGGGGCGTTTTTCAGTCCATATGGCATTACCTTACACTGGTACACACCACCTGCCACAACAAAACTGGCAATTTGCTGTGCGTGAGGTGTCAAGGAGACCTGCCAATAGCCCTTCTGTAGGTCCACCTTAGTGATGTACTGGGCAGCCCCTATAGAGTCACGGAATCATCTACCCGAGGGCGAGGGTATGAGTCAGTGCGGGAGAGGTCGTTCACACGTCTGAAGTCAATACAAAAACGCACTTTGCCACCCGGCTTAGGCTGCAGGGTGACAGAAGACGCCCACTCACTCCACACACGCTCAATCAAACCTCCAACATATAATCTAGTTCGGCCTGAAGGGTTTGAGCTCAGGCAGGATTCAGACGTTAGGGAGCCAGCTTTATCGGTTTATTATCCTCCACATCAATGTCATGGACCGCCCAAGTGGTTGGCCTAGGCGCATCTCTAAACACCAAATGATACTGTGACAACTGACTAAACAAAGCCTGGTTACGGGACTCGTTGAGATGCACTAGCTTAGCCCACAAAGCCTCTGAATTGTTCTTATACCAGGCCCCAGCCGACACCGCATCGGGAAAACTCCCATGAAATATATCTCCCTCCTCCTCCTCCTTCGTATCTAATACAGCCAGGACCTGCACACCAACACCCTGAGACTTGTTGACTGCAACTCCAACGGTCCCTTTCCCCATCCACTGCTCCTTTGAATGTGCCTGTCCAGCCCAAGAATGGACAAGCTTGGGGGTCCTCTGCAAATCGACAGAAGAGTCGTGGCGCACACTGCCTGTGCAGAGCCAGTATCATCTAAATCCACAGAACCACGGTTTAATGACAACAAGCATGCATCAGAACCAGGAGGAGACACAGTCGGACAATACTAAGGTTTTAACATGTTGACATGACATAACTGGTGTGCTTTCTTGCGTTCAGGGGTAGCTACAAGGTAATCCAGATCTCCCACTTTTTTTTATTATCTTGTAGGGCCCACTAAGCTTCGCTTTCAACGGCTGACCAACTAAGGGGAGGAGCACAAACACCTCCTCACCCGACGCAAACTCCCTCAACTTAGCTTTCTGGTCATACCGTGCTTTCATCTTACGCTGCGTCCCAACAAGATTAACCTGTGCAAACTGGAGAGCCGTGACCAACCGTTCCCGAGTCTCATAACAAAGTCCAACAAACCAACCTCTGAGACTTGCATATCTCCTTCCCTAACCTCCCTCACCACCGCCAGAGGACCTCGAGCACTATGCCCAAACACCAACTCATTAGGCGAAAACCCTAGCTTCCAAGGGGAACACCCGGATGGAAAAAAGGACTAAGGGAATTGCCTGGTCCCAATCACGGTCATGGTCGAAGCAAAACTTGTGCAGTGCTGACTTGAGAGTTTGATGGGCTCTCTCAAGTGCTCACTGAGTCTTTGGATGATAGGCAGACGATAGGATCTGCTCGACCCCAAGTTCCTGCAACAATTGTTTGAACATGTTAGAGGTGAAATTTGACCCACGGTTAGACAGGATCTCTTTGGGGAGTCCAAAACAGGTGAACAAATCTAGCAATTTACGACTTATTACTTTAGTATGTGAGCTAGGCACTGGAATACCCTCTGGATACCTAGTTGCAACATCCAGAATAGTCAACAAGTACTGGTTTCCGGCTGAGGTGTGGGGCACGGGTCCCACCATATCAATGATGACACGGTGAAAAGGAATACCTACAGCGGGTATAGGCTGTAAAGGGGCAACAGGAATACTCCGGTTAGGTTTCCCAACCAGCTGACACACATGACACGACTGTAGGAAGTCTGCTACCGCTGCAGACATTCGTGGCCACCAAAAATACTGAGACAGCCTGTCAAGCGTTTTCCTGACTCCAAGGTGGCCTGCCAGAGGAGCTGCATGGGCCAGGTGTATCAGCTCTTCTCAAAACACCTGCGGCACCACCGGCTGGTCAAACAACTCCTCTCCACCCCTACATCCAGAACCCCCACGTCTGAATAACAGCCCTCCACTTATAAAAATTTCCCCTGCACCATCAGAACGGTTACAAACCTTTCCCACCTGGCTAAAGAGAGGTACTAACTCCTCATCTGCCTGCTGGCACAGCATTATTTCAGCTGGAGCCACCGCCGCCAATCCCTCATGCGACATATAATGGGGCAAGGTTGGTGGCGAAGCGATAACTGTGCCACCCGTAGGGCCCCCAATATTGCCTTCCTCACCACCTCTGGCACCAGAGTCTACTAAAGGACCTAAGTCAACAAGCATCCCAGTATCACACAAATCACTCTCGGCACCAACACAGTTCGTGGGAGATATTGGTAGTGCGCACTCTTGGCTGTCCACTCCCTCCTCTGAACTATTTATCACATCATCCACTCTGTCTCCCACCTCAACAAATTCATCCCGACTCGCGACCTTGGCCATTGACCGCATTACAGCACATACAGGATAAATCTCGAGTCGTGGTCCTCGGGAACATCAGGCAGAATAACACTGGAGACACACACTGGCGGTGGGAAAACCTGGTCACCCACCATATCAGCACCAAGCAAAAAGTGCACTCCTTCCATGGGCAAAGTCTCCACGACTGCCACAGGTGCAGAAGAAGTCACTACAGGGCACCTCAATGACATCTGAACCAGGGGGTGACCTGCATAAGAATTAACCCCATGCACCAGCACAAACTCGTCCCCTTTAGTTTCCATCCCAGGCAACCGGGCACACAAAGATTGTCGGGCCCCTGAGTCCTTGAACACTTTAACAGGGAAGACTTGTCCATTCTCCAGCTCTACCTCCCCATCATGCAATAAGGCACGCGCCCTAACCTGCGGGTCCTCCGAACTACTACCAGCGATATCCGGGGAGTCCCCAACTGGGCTCACAGTCGTCTGGCCTGGGAGGGTTCCCTTAATGGACTCCTTCCCAGACGTACCACAGACAATGCCCTGCAACTCCCCCCGTAGCCCGGATCCCCCATCAGCTGGGATGCCCACCAAGAATGATACGGGTTTGCTCAGCGACTGCTTCTATTTTGGGCAGTTAGGCTTTATGTGCCCTTTCTGCCGACAAAAATAGCATACCACTTGACGTGAATCATAAGTACTAGACTTACTAGCATTTGTATTATCCACACCCGTCTTCTCCCCACCTTCCCTGGGAGCGAACGGTGTACTGGCGGGCACACCACCTGCATGCTGCCGATGCGCACCAGCTGATGTACTTGAACCCCTGCCCCCTTTACTGCGCAAGGCCAACATCCTGTCATCCACCCACACTGCTGTCTCACGAGTCCGCTTAATTCGCTTCTCTCGGATTTTTCCACAGATTTCTTTATCCACCCCATTGCAGAAGTGTTCAAGGAGGAGCAGTTCCCAGAATTCAGCATAGTTGGTAATGTTTTCACTCAGCAACCAGCGATCTAGGGCGTCTGTTAAGTACTTTTCAAACTCGACATGACTGTCATGTGGTCTTTTACGAGCATTTCTAAACAAAAGACGGTAGGCTTCGGGTCTTAACTCTTATGCCTGTAGCACGCATCTTTTAAAAAGCTCATAGTCTGCCAAATTCCGCTGCCGTGAGCCTATCATACGCCTCTAGGCACTTGTCTTTTAATACGCTAGCTGCTAGTGTGACCCACCGGTCCTCATTCCACCCAAACTCGTGCGCCTTTATTTCAAAGTGAAGGAACCACTCCGATACCTTCGCTTCGTCAAAAGCGGGCACGAGCTTGATGATGCGGACCAGACATTTCTCCACCGACTCAACCCGACTATTTCAACCCCGTGCACCTCCCACCTCTCGCTGATACTGCCAGCGCTCTCTCTCCCTCTGTCTTTCCTCATGCTGCCAGCGCTCTCTTTCTAACTGTGCTTCTCTCTCCCTCTGTAGTTCCTCCTGCTGTGCTTCTCTCTCCCTCTCTTCAGCCTGATGCCTCATTCTCTCTCTCTCCAACTCCATCATTCTCGCAGAAAGATCAGGATTAACAACAGCAGGGGGTTAGAAGGTACCGCCGGACGAATTACCTGGGTAGGGTGAGCTGGGGTAAACCTAGGACGGTGGGCACTTCCGGGCAAAAAGCGGAGTGGGCAACAATAATAGATTTTTGGTGTTGTTGTTGCTGGTGTTGTTACTGGTGTAGAGTGTGTGAGGACATGGGTCACTTGAGTGGGGAACCTTCCCGCGAGTTTGACAATGGCAGCAGGCAAGCCAGGGATCCCCAATCCAGGCGAGTCCTCTGACAAATGGCTCATGATGCTTGGGGGACTTATGATGCCTGCTACGTTGGACACACTCACGGGTGGCAATGACCTGTTGCCCCACTCTTGGGACATCACCCATTCAACCACCAATGCCTCACACTCCTCTTTTCGTAGCTCCATGCAATTCCGACCAGTCAACAGAGCTGCCACCAACAATAACTCATCTCATTCCATGGCGAGTAATCTCGGACCGATCAGGCTGGGAGAGGAGGAATGCCCTAGCGTCTGACTCGGTCAAGCGATGCAATAGAACACTGCTCGCCATGGTTGAGTAGTCGAGTCAATTAAACATAAATAAACAAAGGACGGTGTGTGAGCAACCCTCAAAATCACACAATAGAAATTCACAGATAAAACAAATTAAAGTGGTGGTTGAGATATATATATAAAAAGAAGTTATTCAGCTTAAAAAAGGATCCTGGCAAGGTCACCACTGTTACAACTTACAATAGAGGCTTCTAGTCCTTGGACTAACACAGACTATTAAATACACAGCACTTCCGTAGCCTCAACTCGTAACACAGCCTATTTCAACAGAACAGAGCTCATTCGCAACTTCCAGGCTCTCTGGGGACCAAATATGCACACAATCCCCGAACTGGTTCCGTTACACAAACAATGCAAATAACTGGAACCCCTAGTTGTTGTGAAACTCAGTAACGAATAACAATACTGAGGAGTATCCTTTCTAAGCTGCACAAAGAAGAGAAAGCTCTGATTGAATCTACGTTAATATAATTACGTTAAATACATGCCAACATTAATGCCAAAATAATGAAGCAAATATCAAGCATAAACAAATTAATCAAGGATGAAAGAAACACCAATCAACCACCACCCACTTAAGCTGTCCAGACTATCGGTTGGCCTGGGCTGAAGTAATCCTCCCTGTAACAGAAAGACTAATGAAGTCCTCCACCCTCTACTTCAAAGCAGGCACCCTAATAGTCTGGACCCCTAACTAAATGTATGCACATAAAGAAATCAAAGAAATAATAATCGGCTGGTAATGTAAACACGCCACTGCAGGAATAAAATAAAATCATAACACTATTATGCCAGCGAGGAATATTTTCTTACCCCTCCACCAATACCGAAAGTATACTGGCTACCTGAACAAGGCCAAGGTTGCGGCTCTACAATTGACTACAAACACAGACAGAAAGAAAAAATACATAGGAGAACGCATATAAATCTGAAGTTACAATAGGAGGGACAAACACGACACACAAAACACTTAGAATCCGTCTGACTTCACGTTAAAATGCTAATGAATGAACAAAGAAATATATAAATAAATATAAACAAATGCCAATATGAGAGAAGCGAAAGGCAACTGTTGCTCCTTCGATAACTAAATGCGGACTGACTCGTGCCTAGCTAGTACATACTAACGCCGCCAGATGGCTCCACCTGAACCAGCTTGATGGTCCCTTTCTACAATGTAATCCTTACTTAAATAATACAAGTAGTACTAAACAACTAAATAAAACATACATATACAACAAATAATATAATATGCATACTATATCAATATACCGGAAAAACCCATTAACAATAAATTAGTTCATAATTTCGCCACCGTCTAGAGCATAGACTACATATAACCTAGACACGAAAGCGTGACGTCACACGGTTAGTTTTCCGCGCGTCCTAGGGATTTGGTGGCAGCACTCTTGTATTGTACTATAGCAAAGCACCTCAGTAGCTTGTCCTTATTATATAGATAGTCTGTGCGCCGCACGCGCCTGCCAGCTGGCTTGCTGCAGTGTTTCCAAAGTTAAGGGAATATCCGCAAAACGAGGGAGCAATAGATTAACCCTTAATTAGCGGCGAGCAACATAAGTCGAGTTAAAAAAAGCTGGACTATGTGGCGGCGCTCGACATAGGTCGAGTGGCAATTTCAGCACGTAATGTGGCTGAGAGAGAGAGACAAGTGGTGGCAGGAGACTAGCGAGCGTATGACTGCTCCAGACCACCGCGGCGAACCTACTGACACAAATCTCAGCTCCCTCCTCCCTCTCTCACTCGCTACATACTCAATTATGTACCGAAAGTACCGAATTACCTGCTTTTTGCACTCGCGTTGCACGGTTATTGCAAGAAAACTATCCATCATACAAGGATCGTTATGGTGTCATTCGAAAGCTCTGTTTATGCCCTTTCAGGGATAGGTACTTGTTTTACGTTCTGGGTCTTATTTAGGCATGAAAATGATCACGTAAACAGCCCTATTTTGGCTAAAAACACCCCGCTGTGCGGTACATATAATAAACCGCATAGGCCGCTCGTAAGGTGTTAAAGAGGGAACGTATTTAAGAATTAATTAATGTTGGTAAAAACACTTGTAAATTATTTAGTATAAATTAGATATATATATAAGCAAGATGAAAACATTAAGTATACATATACACTATAAAACATAGGCTACTCATATATGATGCAAGCTGTATACCTTCAAGCAACACAACAAGAATTAAATTGTCATTTTGAATATATATTAGTATGTTACATGTTATGTAGATGTTAATTTGTCAAGTAGCACTAAAACTGGACATTTATACTTATGACATCTAGGGATATTTTGTCCCACCATTGACGTTGGCAACTCTCGAATCTCACATCAACAATGGCAGGTGTTGGAAGAGTTTTGCTTGTGTACCTCCTCATAATGACGACAATTACACGATGACTGGCGCCTTTACAGTAGCCTCTACTTATGTCTATTTAACTATGTCATGTCTGCAGAGTCTCTGGATAATGTTCAATTGCTTATTAATAGCGTTATTAGTACAAGGTAGGGATTATTACGAATTAATGAGGACCAAGGACAAGGATAGTCAATATAATGTCTGTGTGGGGACCCTCCCCTCCCATTGTCCTTTGCGATCGTGCTGCCATCTCTCGAACGCGCGGCTCACTATTTACAGATTTGTGGCGTCTTCTTTCGTGTCTAGGTTATATGTAGTCTATGGTCTAGAGCATAGGAAAATCTAAGAGACCACGTCATTGATCGAAATAATATGAACGAAACAATATGAATTCAAATCAGGCGATAATACACAGATAAATATCGACGTATAATATGAAGCAGGGTTGATCACTGCTCCACGCACTATTGGAATTACCGACAGACGGTATGATATATATGTCCATTGCTTATAGTAAGTTATGAACATAAATTAACTAAATTAAACTTACGATCGTAGAACATCATAACACTACCAACAGATGCCACTTATATACCCCCCTCCCCCCCCTTCCCACATGGTACCATATATACCATGCATTATAACGTCTCACCTAATGTCCACCACCCTAAAAACAGTAAGGGGGTTAAAGTCTTGGTTAACCTGCGGTAATATAATATACCACTACTGCAACGTTTAACAAGAAAGTCCAGCCTGTTTAATCTGCCCATTATGAACAGATAACAGACCGCAGGTACTTAGGGCGTTCGGTCACCATGATCGTAAGATCATACAAGCATACTATAAGGCCTTGCTTGGACGCAACATTATTATTTCCAACGCATTTATAATCAAATTTACAACACGTACAACACCTTGCTAGGTCTCACTGGCTCTTCATTAAAACAATAATAAAAAATACGTATTTGATTTGCTACATTTATAGATGTATGGAAAAGGCTATATTTGTTACGTCCTGGGATATATAAACACTGGGCTCTTTCTATTGGACTAGGTATGCGGCAACAAGCAACAACGGAAAACGCTAGATCCAACCTTTATCTATAAACCCAGGCAACAAACCACCCTAAACCGTCAAGAGTCCTACCTGGACAACGAGGTATCCTATGACTCGGTTACAGGGTGCACGCACTATAGACTGCTGATAGTCAAGCAGGCTATATAAAAGATCACACAATTAAGTTGACTTAAAGCTTCAAGGAAAAGATAGATAACGGAATTAAATTGCAGAAACAATTTAATAACAAACTAGAAGAAAGTTCATTTAACGTTACGTTAATTAATACAACTAATCACCCCTGCGTGAAAGAAGGTGAGAGCAAACAGTCCTCAAAACATCGTACAGGTAGACAAGATGCAGGTTTCTAAACTGCATGCGGCTACTGTAGGATCTGATGCTTAGCAAAGAAAGTACGTTACGGATTTAGAGAACTCTTAACTAATAAGCAGGAATAAATACTAGTGATAGGACCTACAGTGTATAATGGCATAGGTATAATTAAATAAAGGCAGCCACTCGCAACATAACCACATACAGGTGTGCTTCTCACCCTTAGTCAGGCAAGCCTGCTCGGACAGAGTCTCTAAGCCACACCCTGACTCACAATGCTCACAAAGACGGTAAACTGTGGCACAATAACAAGCATACAGATATAATAAACCGCTAGCTGTTAATCTGACAGGTGGCAGAGGTCTAGCCGGAAGGATATAGGCTTCGGATACCCGGGCTGAGCCACCTGCTCTAGCCTAGGGACGTTCCCAAGTCTGTGCGCCAAATTACTCTAATTGAAAGGGTGCTCTCTTGAGAGACTCAGAGCCCAAGTATCTGACTCTCTCCTGGCGACCCTAAAACAAACGCAAGGCGTGCTAGCGCAGTGCTGAGTGGACTAGGCAAGGGCCCTCACACAATACAAGACTAGACACACAGGCACACAGACAAGAAAATGCCCCCAAACTCCCACGGGTATCCTAGTAAAGTCGTGCAGGTCCACAGGACTCGCACCAGCAGACTTTACTTAAAGGATCGCAAAAAGCCTCCCCTCCGGTCTAGGCCCTGCTCACCTGCCACAAAAAAGCTTCCTAGGTCTCATTAACAATTACATCTCTGCATAAGGCCCAAAATCCTATCTAATTATCTGAGAGCTCGTCGTTAATACAATGATAGATATAAGGTCTATCAAGGGGATGAGATAATTAAATAGATTGGTGAAGTAGTGGAAAGAAGGTATACAAAGTAAGAGAGAAAGTTTCTAAGTGGGGTTGAGAGGGATAGATATCAAGGGGGTCCGAAGGGTACGACAGTGAGGTGAGCTCTGAGTCTTGAATCTGTCTGGACCCCACCCTAGGCATGCGAAATACATCCCATGCTTGGCAACACTCAACACCGTTGCCGGGTAAAATCCTCTACCCCTTGCGTGAGTCGAAACTAAGCCTAACGTTGCGATCAAATGGCAACATCAGGCTCATCCCAAGCTAGTCTATTCCGCGCCCGCGCAAAGCAACGTCCCCCAGCCGGTCTCTCTCTCCCGCTCGTCTCCACCCACTCTCACTAGACTTACATCTTATATATTATAATGAAACAATCAACTATCGAGAATAAAATATACTAAGATGTGTTGGTTAAGAATAAGGGCAGCTTCAAGCTGTGAAACAACATAAGAATATCCCAGACATTAGTTACATTGTCGTAGGATATATACTAAGGAAAAGCCGGCCGGCCGGCTTCCGCCAGCCGGTTTCTAAACGGCTGGGCAGCCGACACTCGCGCATGCCCGCACGTGGCTACTATGCAGGAGCGTCACACCTCCCCCAAGATATAAGACACTTGACTAAGTTCTTCATATCTAACAGAAAGCTTCTCATAGTACCACACACTGTTGCGACACAAGGTACTATATATAAAAAAATAAAGACTGTTGCACTCCACCGAGCAAGTTCAACTAACTTAGCGACAATAAGCGAAAACATTCAACTTAGATACTGCCACAACATCTTATACAAAATTCTACACGTTATAAAAATAAAGAGTTTTTATAAGTTTTTTGCTTTTTTTAATTTGTTTTTGGCGGCTGCACTACAGTGACAGCCTATTTTCCTCCACTCTCAACACACACTGACTGAACGGCGAGGGTTCTCCTGCAAACAAACCCTCCCGTGACCAACAATCAGCCAAAACATTATCAGTGCCCTTAGCATGCCACACATCCAACTTGTGTCCCGGCAGCAAAACAACACCTGGCACTGATAAACTGCCCAGTTCATCACAAGACTGGCATTTCTATTCGCTCTTTCCGGCAACGGGGCCTGCCAATAACCTTTCACTAGTTCTACCTTCGTGATAGGCGATGCAGCCCCGAGGCGGTCTATGGTGTCGTCAACTCTCGATAAGGTATAGGCGTCTGTCAGGGATAATGCACACACACTCTCGCAATCAACACACTCACTGATCTTGCCACTTAACACAGGTTGCAAAGTTACAGGCAACGACCACTCACGACATTCCTTATCCCTCAGACCCTTCGTCAACATGTAATCCAGCTCTGCTTGCACCACAGGCTGTCTAGCAGGATTTATTCGGTAGGGAATTAAACTGAGCCTTGCACTATCTCCAGCCTGCATGTCGGATTCTACCCCGTACATCAGGCCTGGAGAAGCAACAAACATGCGGATGCACTGCCACAGCCTAGTAAACAACTTATCTCGCAGAATAACAATCCTAGTGCCCTTCCACAACCCAGCCGAGACCGCAGCTTCTAACCTGTAGTCTCCCTCCTTCTCCACCTTCGTCCCTAGAACAGCCAGGTCATGAGAGGGACAATCAGTACCATCTGTGCAGTCACTCCCATAGTTCACAATTGCTAAGGCTTCCCCGCCGATACCGTACATGCACACCCCCGCATTTCTTACGACTACATCTGCCTGCGCAGCATCACCGCTTTTAGCGACATGGCCAGATACAGTCGGTCTATGGTAGGGCTGTTGCAATTGACTAGAGCAGCATTGGGAGGCTATGCGACGACTGGGCACTTCTATGCCACAGCCAACCTCACCAATCTGCTCAGAGTCCTCCTTTTGACCACCACCCTTGGCAGCCATGGGCCGACCCTGACCTGGCAACCATGCCAAAGCCTCGTCGCCCACCTTGAACCACCGAAACAACGAGGCTAACGGTCTTTCAACATCCACGTGACCTGCCCGCGGAACATCTTGCACCGCCCGAGTTGTGAGGCTCAGGGGCTCGGCACGACCAGTGGGGTATGAACCGAGCTGGTGCTGGAGCGCTGCACACTGCTGCTCAGGCAGGTGCTCTAGCGCTTCCACAGCCACCAGACTCGTGTCCCCCGCCCACTGCTCCGCCGAGACATGACAATCCCTACTCTCCTCCACCTGTGCCCTACTGCCCCCCTCTCCTTCTCCACCTTGGCCGCGGCAGACCAACGCAGGGACAGTAGGCTGCTCAGGTGGTTGCCTCACAAACTCCTCCAACAGGTTCACATGACATGTTTCCCCGTCCTCGTGTTTGATCTCGACAGCACCATTACCACACTTCTGAACTTCCGGATCCTCCAACTGCAGTTTACAAATATCTGAGGGAACCAACCTGTCTAGATGCTTCCGAAGCAACCCAAGTCCTCCCCCAATATCAAACTGAGCAACCCTTTTTTCTCTCCGTGTGTAACGTTGCTGCCTCGGAGTCTCTTCCTGCCCTACCTCCTCACTAGCTGTGACAGGTCCTGGGGCCTCTCCAGACTCTAACATAGGTGCCAATAATGAGTCACCAAGAAACACTGCCGGCTCAAAACTCTCCAATTGACCAACACTTCACGTTTTCTTGTGACCTTTCCTCCGCGGTTTGATAGACTGAGGTGGTGGCTGCAAGGCTCCGGATGTCTGAGAACGCGTCACAACACCCGCCATGGTTTGTACGCTACACTTCTCAACCCACTCCTGTTCCTCCCTACTAACGTCCGCCGCCTTCTCGGCAACGACCCAGGGTGAAACCTTAGAAGCAGCCACCGCAAAGTCGTTGCCGAGGAGGAGGTCGACGCCCCCAACAGGCAAGTTCTCTACAATTCCGACATCCAGCTCCTTCGCCACACCATCCACCTCCAGCTCCATCCGCACCAGCGGGTAGGACTTCGTAGCATTGATCCCCTGAACTACCACCACCCGAACAGCGTTAATCGGTCTACCAGTAAAGTTCCTTAACAAGGTCTGAGAAGCCCCAGTATCACGCAATAGCTTAACTCCTCGCCTTTCGCCAGCCCACCTCACAAAACCATGCCCTCTATGACCCCCAAAGACGTCGCGGACAGGGTTCGAGCCTTCCGGACTCTTGAACACAGGCTGTGTCCCAAGCTCTGACGAACTACCCTTGGCAAACTCAGAAGATATAGGCGACACCCCTATTAGTCCATGAGCCAGGCCAGATATCGGTACCACCTGGGGTGACTAAACACGAATGGTACTAAAATGTTTATAGAGTGACTGTAAGTACATTAAGATATGATAGCCTTCTCGCACTGGTAGCTTAGTCTAATTTTTTTGATGCAATAGGGGCGCTACCCAAAAATAAAGATTTTTAGCGTGACGCTCGGCGTTTTCCTCATTTTCTTTAAAATCCATCACACAATCATCGCGAAACTTTGAACACCTATGTAGAATTATATTCTCTACCAGAGTTGTTCTTAGGTATTTTTCAAATTTCCTCATATTTCGGAATATACTCTATATTTTGGGTATTTTCCTCTAAATCTAGAATAAATCCTTAAATATGGGGAACATTGAAAAATATATTCTAACAGCTCTTGTAGCTTATTTGATTCTCTACAAGAATTATTCCGATGTGTATTTCAAGTTTCTCCATATTTAGGGGTTTATTTCATATTTGGGGATTTTTTGTTATATTTTGGGGATAATTTATTATTGGAAGGAGCAAACATATGTAGAGTGGTTTCCATGTAATGTGTTTGTTTGTTCATGGTTTAATGGTGATATTTTTTGCAGGTGTGTGTCGACTGTTTGACGGCAGGATGGAACCATCTGCGAGGAAGAGAGCACGGATCGACTGTATCATCCACTGCTCTGATGATGACAGCGATGCTCTGGTGTCACCACAGGAATTGGACTCCTGGAACACATTGCTCAGGGCTGCAGAAATCAGGCAGCATGATCCAGTCCTGGAAGCAGCCAAGGGCCTTGAAGAAGGAGGAATACCACACATACATTATCACCGTAAATGTCGTAGTCTCTTTACAATGAAGAAGTCACTGGATTCTATCCTTGCCAAGGGTGTCAAGATAGAATCAGCAAGCGTCGACCCCAGGAGGAGGGCATCAAGGGATGCCCCTAGTACTAGCAGGGTGTATGCCAAAGTATGTATCTTCTGCGAGAAGTCAAGCAAGTACATAAAAACAACAAAGACAAGGGAGCCACTCATACAGTGTGTTGAGCTACGAGCAGATGAGAAGATTCGCAGAGCAGCAATAAGGAAACTCAACCAGAGAATCCTTGGTTTAGTTAGCAGAGACCTTGTTGCTGCAGAGGGTCACTACCACAAGTCGTGCTACAAACTCTTCACAAAAGATGATTTCCCAGCGGCCGCCAGGTCGGGTGCAGGTGAAAATCAGGAAGAAAGCGAGGAAGCACGCTACGAAGAGGTTGAGACAGAAGCCCTCGAGGAACTCTGCTTGTATATAAGGACCAAATTATTCCCCAACCCAGAGGTACTGCCTATGACAAACCTCACATCTAGGCTTGAGAGATCCATGATGTCCCGTGGTATTATCCAACTGAAACCAGCGACAATGAAACATGTTCGCCGAAAGATTGAAACCGAGTTTGGAGAATCACTACGCTTTGTCCCAGATGAGAAAGGAAAGCTTCTAATCTATCCACGCAGCCTCTCAATGGACGACCTTGCCCGGCAAGCACACAAAATGGCAAAAGACCTGCAAGAAGCAAGAGCAGCTAACTCTGAAGATGTCTTAACCAAAGCAGGAATGCAGCTGAGGAATGAGATCAATAAACAAGATGTGAGTCAGCCATGGCCTCCCGATACAGATCAGAATGTCATTCCTGCAGCAGTCACTCAATTCCTGCACACCCTGCTGACAGGAGAGTGTGAGTGTGAAACTCCCTCTGAAAGAGCTCAACGTCTTGCCACTTCCTTTGGCAGTGACTTGGTCTTTGCTGTTACCAGTGGCAAGACAAAACCACCCAAGCACGTACTGCTGACCAATGCTGTAAAGTCTTTGACAGGAAACACAGAACTGATCCGAACTCTGAATCGTCTTGGTCACTGTGTGTCTTACTCAATGTTTGAGGAGATCGATACAGCCCTTTGTATCCAGAAGCTGGAATGCTCAAAGGATGACATTCCACTGCCAGCAAACATCTACCCTGGTGTGTTCACAACCCTGGCCTGGGATAACATTGACCGACTTGAAGAGACCCTAAGTGGAGCAGGTACTTCTCATAGAGTCAATGGCATTGCTGTCCAGTCCAAGGTTGCAGGCTCTGTGCCAGAGAAAGTCCTGCCAGAGATTACCAAGTCCAAGATAAGAAGCATCACTCAGACATCATCAATGCTGCCAATATACAATGTTGGGCGGCGGGCAGGGCCACCTAGGATTGAGACTGCGTATGTCGACACTACCAAGGAAGTCCAGGATTCAAAGACAAAGAACCATATCTGGCTTCTTACTCGAATGTCAGACCATGAGGACCAGTCCATCAGCAGTTGGACTGGGTTCAACATCAAAATGCGCAGAGACATTGCAGTGGTTCAGGACACTGTAAGCTACCTGCCCACTATCAATGCTCCCGCAACAGAAATGTCCACCGTTAATGAAATCTTGGAACAAACGCATGCTATCATGCAGTCCTTACAGCTTAACAAGATTGTGTGCGTGTTTGATCAAGCACTCTATGCCAAAGCTGCCGAAGTTATCTGGAAACAAGAGAAGTTCAAGAACATTATCATCAGGATGGGCGTCTTCCACACAATCTGTAATCTCATCTCCACCATAGGAAAGAGGTTTCAAGATGCAGGTCTTAGAGATCTGTGTGTGGAATCAGGTATCATCGCAGAAGGATCAGTGTCAGGAGTGATGAACGGCAAGAGGTACAACAGAGCAGTGAGACTACACAAGCTCGTGTATGAAGCACTGATGAGGCTTGCATGGAAAGGCTTCCTTTCATGGCTAGAAGAAAACCATTCAAGGGACATACACCATCTAGATGAAACACTGAAGGACATCAACAGCTTTCACAGCAATGTGTCTCAGGGACTCTTTCAAGAGCTGATGGAGAGTGAATCATGCACACATATCATGAAGCTTTTCCAAGTTTATCTTGAGACCCTCAGAGATGAACACAACCTCTCAGCATTCTGGATGTCATACCTGGACATGGTTGAGATCATGCTGGACTTAATTCGAGCCTCCAGAGAAGGCAACTGGATGCTCCACCTAGGAGCAATCCGACAGATGATACCGTGGTGTTTTGCCTATGACAAAGTGAACTATGCCCGGTTCCTAACCTACTACTATGCCTTGATGTCTCGACTGCCCATTGAACACCCAGAGGTCCATGAACACTTCATGCAAGGTGGCTTTTCGGTCCAGATCGGTAGCAAGAATCCCTTTGGACGGATCCCTGTGGACCAGACAATCGAAGAGACGATCAACAAAGACACCCAGACACCAGGGGGCACAAAAGGCTTCAGCCTGAAAGGCGGAGCTGTCGCCAGGTACTACCTGACATCGGAGTATCGCAGCAGGTACTTAAGGCAGCTCAGGACTATGGTAGTAGGCCAAAAGTATACTGACTTCAGCCACCCAGACCTACAGATGCCCAGGATTAGAAGAGATGAGGCCGATGTCCAATCTTTAGTTCAACTGATGGAGACCAGCTGGTTGAACCCCTTCAACGCAGAGCAAGAAGATCTTGTCAGTTTGTCAACTGCGACTATGGCACCACCAGAAGTTGTCAAAGACCTTCTAGGGGCCTACAGAATAGGAGAGGATGCATATCAAGCCTTCAAGGAAGAGCGCCTGGAGATCGATACGCCAACTATACAGTTTCATGACACGATGACGAAGACGAAACTGAGAACGTTCACTAACATCAGAATGAAGCCACGCTCACAAGACCATGCCAAGGAGGTTATCTTAAAGGCTGACAGGAACCTATTTGGCCAGATGATCCTTGTTGCCGAGAACAGAAAGCTCAAAATGAGTGATGTCTTGGCTCATCCCCTGGGGCCTTTGCCTTGGGCACTTGCCAGCGGTGATGGGTCTCTCCGCAAGACCAACAAGGCTGCCCTCGCAAAGGAGTTAGAGAGGAATGTTTCTCCTGCAGAAGTGATACCCGAGCCCTCTGCTACCATAATTGATGGGATGAGCCTGGTCCACAAACTGAAGGGAAACGACAAAACTTTTTCACAGCTTGCAGGTACAGCACTGAGTCACGCTGTTCATGAAGGTGCTAAGAGCAGGCGCATTGATGTTGTGTTTGATATCTACAAGGAGACATCCATCAAGGATGCAGAACGAGCCAAAAGAAGTGCAGGCACAGGAATTCATTTCAAGAACATTCAACCTGGGCACAACATCCAGCAGTGGAGAAAGTTACTCGGTAGTTCCTCCAACAAGGCAAGTCTTATCAAGTTCTTGGTAGAAGAATGGAAGGCACCACAGCACAGGGAGAAGCTCAAGGACAAGGAGCTGTATGTCACATGTGAGCAGCGCTGCTTCAAGATCACCAAAGAGCAGTGGGAAGAGGCTCCTGAGCTTAAGTCAACTCAAGAAGAAGCAGACACACGCCTTCTTCTCCATGCACTTCATGCAGCAGAATCTGGGAACAAGTCTGTCATCATCACTGCAGAAGATACAGACGTCATGGTGTTGTGTCTTGGCATGTGCCACAAGATCCCATCCCATCTGTTCCAGAAGTGCGGGACGAAGAACCGGACAAGATTCCTGGATATCACCACACTGAGCCGCACACTGGGAGGCAGCGTGTGTGATTCATTGATTGGTATGCATGCCTTTACAGGCTGTGATACCGTCAGTGCATTCGCTGGCCGAGGGAAGATGACGACACTCAAGCAGGTGAAGATGGACAAGACATACCAGCATGCTTTTCACGAACTTGGACGCTCATGGGAAGTGTCTCCTGAACTCTTTGAGAAGCTACAGGAAATCACCTGCCACATGTACCTACCATCTACCCACACAACTAAGGTAAACAAGCTTCGGTATGAGCTGTTCTGTGCAAGACGTGGAGAGGTAGAGTCAAGTCAACTCCCTCCTTGTGAGGACTGCCTCTTCATGCATGCACTGCGTGCAAACTACCAGGCTGCGATCTGGAGGAGAAGTCTTCAGAGCCAGCCATTTGTTGCGAACCCAACAGACTGTGGTTGGATGACAGATGAGGACGGTAAGCTTGCCGTCAACTGGATGCGAGGCTCACCAGCACCAGATGCTGTTATGCAGCTACTGTCTTGCAAGTGTGTGCGGTCATGCGAACTCCCTAAGTGTACTTGCCTCAGCAATGGTCTAAAATGCACGGACATGTGCAGGTTACAGACATGTCAGAACAAGGCTATTGAAGAAGAGCCGGTGGCACAACAGTCAGATTCCGAGTCTGACGTAGATGATATTTAGGAGTAGTAATTTGCCATAATAGTATGTACAAGCCCATGGCATGCTTAGTGTGTATTTACAGGACTTGTATTAAATGTGACAATTACTATATGCATTTTGTTGACATTTAGGCATTCCTGTCCCCAAATTTGACATTTTAAAAAATTTCGGAATTTTCGGTAGGGTATGTCTATTCAAGAAGTGATAACGACCATTAAGCTACCAATGTGCAAGGGCTATCATATCAAAACATAAACTAGAGACATGTAGCAAGCTAAAAACACCTAAGAGAATTAGTCACCCCGGGTGGTACCGATATCCCAAAATTCGGGTCTTGGCTCATGGACTATATGCTACGGACCAATGACACAACCTTGTTTGGTGGCTTGTTCGGACAAGCATTTGCAAAGTGACCCTCCTTGTGACATGCAAAGCACTCTTTACTCTTTGGTTTCCCTTGGGAGTGGGAGGTACCATTAGACTTCTTATGCGGGACGGTATTTGGTTTATGTTCAGTTTTATTGTCAGTGCTACATGGTTTTGTGTATTTATGTGTATCAAAATTCTTTGGAGGGGGAGGGATACGATCTTTTGCACCCGACTCACTCCTAGCTGCTGCTTCGCACCATCGAATTAATGACAGTCGGAGGTCAGCCATTTCTGCTGCCTCCTGGAGAGTTCTAGGATGTGTTTCCTTTATATTTAATGTTAAGTCCCCGCCTGTGCACTTAAAGAACTGCTCCAAGAGAACCAGCTCACTCAACTCCTCAAAAGTAGCTGCCCTCTCAGAATGCAGCCAATGTCGTAGTGCATCAGACAAGTCCCGGGTGTGTTCTAGGAAGTAACTATCCTTGCCCTTAGTAACACCCCGAAACTTCAAGCGGTAAGTTTCTGGTTGTAACTCATAGGCCCGTAGCACAGCCTTCTTTAGCTCATCATAAACTACAAAGGACTCTAAAGGTAGTGCATCATACGCTTTCAGCCCCTTTCCTAGGAGTCTTGATGAAACTAATGCTGCCCACTTTTCCTGAGGCCACTGGTGTTCCCGACACTTCTTCTCAAATCGCATAAAAAACTCAGTCACACATGATTCATCGAACACAGGAACTAGTTTAAGCAGGTGCGACAATGATTGGTCCCGATGTCTGTTACCTCCCCCAATATTTCGCCCTGTTACCTCCACTCGAGATCTCTCCAGCTCCCTGTCAGCCCGATACCTAGTAGACTCTGCCTGCAGTTCAGCCTCTCGTATAGCTGTTCTCTCTGCAGCCTCAGCCTGAGCTCTAGCAGCCTCAGCCGGCACACTAGCCTGTCTCTCGGCAGCCTCAACCTGAACTCTAACCTGTCTTTCGGCGGCCTCAACCTTGGCCATCTCAAGCCGAAACAACAAATCTGGAGTCAACCCTTGAGGAGGGGAAGGTGCATTTAATGGGAGGGTCCCTGTGATTGAATTCCACGCTGCCATTGACCATCAACTTGGGGGTATGTACTAAATTCAGGCACCCTGACGTTTGATATGGGGGTAGAGTGGAGGGGGGGCTGGGGACTGGGGCCCCCAGTCGCCTCTCCACCCAGGTCTCTCCCTTCTAAACCCAATATCAAAGTCCTCAGCTGATCTTTCCTCATGCCACTTAAACCCTGGTGACCCTGAAGACCTGCCACACACTTTAAGCCATACTTATTCAGCTTCAACACCCTGGCAGCGGTAAGGGGCACCTCTAAAAATCTTCTAGCACCCTCCTCGCTATCGACTAGCCACTCCACAGGTCTTTCTCCCTCCGAGCCCGTATCGTGACCTGACCCACCACTGTGTTCTGATATATTAGACATGTTTGTGCACTGCAGTAATTATCACGGTTATAGAATGTGCCTTATCTCCTATGCAAGTATGTATATACTAATGTTATTTAAAGTCTTTAATGTGTTATATTGGTTGCTCCAAAAAAAAAAAACTATGTCCACTGTATTCCTCTAATCATAAGGAATCTCAAAACAAATGACCACTATATTCCTCTGTTCAGTAAATCCTATGCAAGGTTGCCATTTGTTACGTCCTGGGATATATAAACACTGGGCTCTTTCTATTGGACTAGGTATGCGGCAACAAGCAACAACGGAAAACGCTAGATCCAACCCTTATCTATAAACCCAGGCAACAAACCACCCTAAACCGTCAAGAGTCCTGCCTGGACAACGAGGTATCCTATGACTCGGTTACAGGATGCACGCACTATAGACTGCTGATAGTCAAGCAGGCTATATAAAAGATCACACAATTAAGTTGACTTAAAGCTTCAAGGAAAAGATAGATAACGGAATTAAATTGCAGAAACAATTTAATAACAAACTAGAAAAAAGTACATTTAACGTTACGTTAATTAATACAACTAATCACCCCTGCGTGAAAGAAGGTGAGAGCAAACAGTCCTCAAAACATCGTACAGGTAGACAAGATGCAGGTTTCTAAACTGCATGCGGCTACTGTAGGATCTGATGCATAGCAAAGAAAGTACGTTACGGATTTAGAGAACTCTTAACTAATAAGCAGGAATAAATACTAGTGATAGGACCTACAGTGTATAATGGCATAGGTATAATTAAATAAAGGCAGCCACTCGCAACATAACCACATACAGGTGTGCTTCTCACCCTTAGTCAGGCAAGCCTGCTCGGACAGAGTCTCTAAGCCACACCCTGACTCACAATGCTCACAAAGACGGTAAACTGTGGCACAATAAAAAGCATACAGATATAATAAACCGCTAGCTGTTAATCTGCCAGGTGGCAGAGGTCTAGCCGGAAGGATATAGGCTTCGGATACCCGGGCTGAGCCACCTGCTCTAGCCTAGGGATGTTCCCAAGTCTGTGCGCCAAATTACTCTAATTGAAAGGGTGCTCTCTTGAGAGACTCAGATCCCAAGTATCTGATTCTCTCCTGGCGGCCCTAAAACAAACGCAAGGCGTGCTAGCGCAGTGCTGAGTGGACTAGGCAAGGGCCCTCACACAACACAACACTAGACACACAGGCACACAGACAAGAAAATGCCCCCAGACTCCCACGGGTATCCTAGTAAAGTCGTGCAGGTCCACAGGACTCGCACCAGCAGACTTTACTTAAAGGATCGCAAAAAGCCTCCCCTCCGGTCTAGCCCCTGCTCACCTGCCACAAGAACACACTAGCAAGCATGAAACCAACAAATATGAGACAACAAAAAAGCTTCCTAGGTCTCATTAACAATTACATCTCTGCAGAAGGCCCATAATCCTATCTAATTATCTGAGAGCTCGTCGTTAATACAATGATAGATATAAGGTCTATCAAGGGGATGAGATAATTAAATAGATTGGTGAAGTAGTGGAAAGAAGGTATACAAAGTAAGAGAGAAAGTTTCTAAGTGGGGTTGAGAGGGATAGATATCAAGGGGGTCCGAAGGGTACGACAGTGAGGTGAGCTCTGAGTCTTGAATCTGTCTGGACCCCACCCTAGGCATGCAAAATACATCCCATGCTTGGCAACACTCAACACCGTTGCCGGGTAAAATCCTCTACCCCTTGCGTGAGTCGAAACTAAGCCTAACGTTGCGATCAAATGGCAACATCAGGCTCGTCCCAAGCTAGTCTATTCCGCGCCCGCGCAAAGCAACGTCCCCCAGCCGGTCTCTCTCTCCCGCTCGTCTCCTCCCACTCTCACTAGACTGACATCTTATATATTATAATGAAACAATCAACTATCGAGAATAAAATATACTAAGATGTGTTGGTTAAGAATAAGGGCAGCTTCAAGCTGTGAAACAACATAAGAATATCCCAGACATTAGTTACATTGTCGTAGGATATATACTAAGGAAAAGCCGGCCGGCCGGCTGCCGCCAGCCGGTTTCTAAACGGCTGGGCAGCCGACACTCGCGCATGCCCGCACGTGGCTACTATGCAGGAGCGTCACATATTAAACTAGATTAGGTAAGGGTAGATGTTGATATCATTTACTATTATATATATATATATTTGTTTTGTCTATGTGAGTGAGGGAAAGAAAAGGCAGAACGGTCTCTATCGAGTGCCTCCCCCAGAGTGAAAAGAGTGACAGGGCCAAAATCAAGGGACATTCAAGCCAAAATGCCTGGACACACAGATTTTGAAGCAATTTAACCCGTCCAGCACCAGCGACGCATCTGGCGCGTCGGCGATGTATGCAACGCATAGCCCCAGCGACGCGTCTGACGAGTCACCCTAATTGCTCCGACCGTAACCTCAGGTGTAGCCACTCGAGAGGGCTCAGATTTGTATGGGAACTGTGTACGTATCCCACGCAACCGTGCCGATGGTTGAAAATTCTCAAAGTCCACGTGCGTGCGCGTGAGCGTGCAATAACCTGTTTTTTGGGGGTAATTGCCTTCAATTTTTTACTCTTGTAAAATACGTTTTCGGGGGCTCTGTAGGACCATTCTTTAAGATTTTTGAGCGGTTTTTCGTGGGTTTTCCTTCATTCCTAACCCATTCGCTATTGTTTCTGGAATAACAAAAAAAAAATGAAAACTGGCCGGGTTCTGGTGTACAAACAATACAAAACTAGCCGGGGCTCCACGGGTTAAGTCATAGGAAGAGGGAAAGACTGATTCTGGGAGAGAGTTCCATAGCTCAGCAGTTGAATAGATGAAAGACTGAGAATAAGGTTTCACTCTTGGGTTGGAGAGTTACACAGAGTAGGGGTGGGATTGTTTTTTTACGTACCCTACGTAGAGGAGGTAATATACACTGGGAAAGCTGAGAAACATTACTGTAGTAGCGATAGAATAGCGAGAGATTTTTTTTTTTTTTTTTTAAAGAGACAATGAACGGAGGAAGGAAAAACACAGATAAAACAAAAAGGTCCATGTGCCTAAAGGCATCCTCCATTCATAAAAGGTTTGTAACAACTGGATTTAAACATTTGTAGATTGTAAGTTTGTGGAAAGCAATTCGAGGGAAGTGAATTCCAAAGAGTAGTAGCTCTGGGGATAAATGAATTCTGATAAGCAGAAGTTCTGCATTGTAGAGGAGAAAGTGTAAATTCATGGGCGCTCTCAGCTGCCCTAGTTCTACGGGGAAAGATGTGGAGAGGCGGCACAATTGAAGCAAGTTCCTCGGAACAATTGCTGTGAAAAAATCTGTAGAATAATGCAAGGGATGCAACGTTTTTTCGTATGGATAATGTAGGAAGGTCCTGTGTGATTGCAGGGTTATTGATAAATCTAATAGCTTTATTTTGAATTTTGTCCAACTGCCTCAATGCAACCACTCCACTTCCACCCCACAGAGGTGAACAGTAATCCATCTGAGAACGCACATGACTTTTATATATTACGGCCAACTGCTCGTCAGTGAAGAATTCTCGAACTCTGTACAGGAGTCCCAGTTTTTTAGAGGCATTCTTAGCAATGCTTCTAACATAATGTGTCCAGCTCAAGTTAGTAAATAATGTTACACCGAGAATGTCAATACTAGGGGAAGTGGGAATATTTTTATCATTAAAAAATATATGGGAGTCAGAGAGATTCTGTCGGTTAGAAAATTTAATGTACTTTGTTTTCTGTGCATTAAAGGAAACTAGATTCTTTTGTCCCCATTCATTAATTCTAGAAAGGTCCTGGTTCAGAGAAATTGCAGTGTTTATTTTTGAATTTATAAGATCGGGTTGGGTGAAAGAATTGGTAAATGTGAAGGAACTGTGGAGTGTTGAGTCATCTGCGTAGGAATGTATTGGATTATGAGTGGTAGATATGAGATCATTGATATGAATGAGGAACAGAGTTGGGGCCAAAACTGATCCCTGGGGAACACCAGCATTTATTGAGTGAAATTGAGAATAAAGGCCATCTACCATTACACGTAAATTTCTGTTATGAAGATAAGAAGAAATTAGTGGAACTAATGATGCAAGGCCGTAGTGTGACATTTTCGACAATAAGGATTGATGCCAGACTCTATCAAATGCCTTTGATATATCCAGTGCAATGCCTTTGATATATCCAGTGCTATTGTATGTGTTTCACCATGTTGGTCTGTAGCTTGGTTGATTTGATGCGTAAGAAGCAACATTGCGGCAAAGAGAGAGAGAGATTGCAGAGAGTTGGGGAGTGGGCGGGAGTTAATGATACGAAAGGCTTTCCTTTCTACTTTGTCTAGGAGTGCGGTGTGAGAGGATCCTCCCCACACATGTGAACACTACTCAATATAAGGACTCACTGTGCCCCTATACAGAGCTAGAAGCTGTGCTGTGGTAAAGAACCCCTTGAGGCATTTGAGCACACCCAGCTTCTGGGAGGCTGCCTTAGCAAAACTGGTAATATGGTCCTTCCATGTGAGAGCAGACGAAAAAGAGACACCGAGAATATTGAAAGAAGATGGAGGATTGATGTTTGTATTGTTGAAGTGATAGGGATAGTCCTTTGGGAGTTCCGGACAGGTAGTAAGATGAAGAAATTGTGTTTTGGAAGTATTAACCCTTAACTGGCGGCACGCGACATATGTCGAGTGATTTTTTTTTGGACTATGTGGCAGTGCACGACAGCTGTCGAGTGCCATTTTCAGCACGTAATGTTGCTGAGAGAGAGAGCTGAGCTGTGGGACGAGCGTAGTAACCTTATGACCGCTCCCCACGACCACCGCGGGTGTGCTGAACTGTATTCTAACTTCCTCCCCCTCTTCTCACTCGCTACACAGGGAATTATGTACGGAAATTACCTTATTTTAGGTTTTATGAACTCGTGTTGCACGATCGTTGCAAGAGAACCAGTGGTCGTACAAGGATGGTTCGGGTGTCATTGGAAAGCTCTGTTTACGCCCTTTCTGGGATAGATACTTGTTTTAGGCTCTGAGTCTTGTTTATGCATGAAAATTAGCATGGAAACAACCCTATTTATGATAAAAAAAAAACGCTGGGCGGCATAGTGTAAAATACCCTACCACCCGCTCTTTGTGTGTTAAAGGCAGCAAAGTTTTCTCTGCCCCAATTGGAAATAGTGTGTGTGTTTGTTAAAGGCCATGTATGTGTGCATTCGTGCGATTCTCTCTTCCTGTTTCCCTCAGATTTTCCACACCAAGTTCATCACCACATCTTTTCTTATATTCACTTTTTTTACCGGAGATTACTTGAATCTATTGTAAAGATGTGTTCATTGGAAAATGTTCTCAGCACAATGTCACATCAGAGAATAGGGAAAGTATTGGACATCAATATATTGAGGCCCATACCATACCAAACTTTATGTGAGAGAGAGAGAGAGAGAGAGAGAGAGAGACTTCAGACATAATGGTATAATCAAACGCATTTGCATTTACGTTGAGAGGGTCTTGGATATATAATAATGATTACATAACAATAAACGAGTCGCTTGACTCGTGAAGTGAGGTCCCTGTCAAAAACGTTACTTGCTGTGATGGTTAAGTGTGGACTGACTGGATTCTGGGAGCTGAGTAGTTCCCTGTCTACAGTAATCATAACCCCTGGGGGTACGTAGATGTTTCCGTGGCAACCAACTGTTGACTCATTTAGGCTTAGTTAGGTTGGTGGCTCAAAATCGACTAATTAATGTTATTTTGTTTTGTATCGTATGTTTTTAATAATCACGCATACACTGTACTATATTTGCTATGTTTCAATGTTCTTTTTCGACATGGATATATATATATATATATATATATATATATATATATATATATATTGTGACGCACCCCAGTGCTGGGCAACGCAACCTGATTGTACTCCTTGGTACTCCACTGTACCGCCCGTGATCTGGCTACCGTCAGCCGCTATGTATATTGAGTGTGACAACTTATAACTATGTTCTTTGTATCTCTGCAAAGGTCTCGTCATGTGCTAACCAGTGGTGGGTTTTGTTTTAAGCCATGTCGAGACCTTCCATTTAATATGTAGTATCAATAGAGAAGTTGATAGATAGGATAATGGGAATTCAGAGAGAGAGAGTGAGTTGGGCTTCAGAGCAAGAGGGTAGCAACACGCCGCGCTGCCGGCCGGGTGGTTGCCAGACGTATGGACTGGTTGGCAGCCTTGCCCTTATAGCTAGGCGCGATAGGGTTGGTAGTCCATTGTTGCCTGCCTGGGCTGGGCCCATGTTGTCGTACAGCACACTGCCTGGAGGTTGGCTGTGTGTTCCTGGACTAGGTTGCCTAGAACCTTTGAGATTCTAACATCCCTTGCTCTCTCTCCCCACTTCTCACGGTTGCACTCTTTCTCTCTGACGACATTACTCTCATTTCATTCTTCTCTCTATTTAAATGCATAACCTTCCCTTGAGGTCCTAAAGGAGTTTCAGCACTCACCTCTCGTATTACTCTTAGGACAAGCATATATTTACATGTATTAGATTTAAGGGGTTAATGTGAACAGCGATCTTCTTGATGAGGATAGTTGGTGAACGTTCTACATGTTCACGAGTTATATGCCCTGCTCATCATCCCATCATCCCTCATCATCTCCTTTCGGGACTTCGGTGAGACTTTTTCTATTGCACTAGACATATCGAAAGCCTTCGATAGAGTCTGGCATAAATCTTTAATTTCTAAACTACCCTCCTTCGGTTTCTATCCCCTCCATCTGTGCCTTTCTCTAATTTCCTTTCCGGCCGTTCCATAGCTGCGTTTTGGCCATTGCTTCCTCACCCTATAAACTCCGGTGTTCCTCAGGGCTCTGTCCTATCTCCTATTCTCTTTCTAATTTTTATAAATGATCTCCTTAACTGTACCTTAATTCCCATCCATTCATACGCAGACGACTCAACCTTACTACTCCATTAGTTTTTCAGAACGCCCCAGCCAGCAATCCCTCAACGACAAACGTAATGAAGCCATAGAACTCTTAAATTCTGATCTAAATACATCTCCAATTGGGGCAGAGAAACCTTGTTAACTTTAATGCTTCCAAACCCAATTTCTCCATCTATCTACCCGTCAGGATCTCCCAGCGGACTATCCCTTATTCTTCAACAATACAAAAATCAACCCTTCATCTTCTCTCAATATTCTTGGTGTCTCTTTTTCTTCTGCTCTCATTTGGAAGGACCATATTACCAGTCTTGCTAAGGCAGCCTCCCAGAAGCTGGGTGTGCTCAACCGCCTTAGGGGGTTCTTTTCCCCTGCACAGCTTCTTGCTCTGTACAGGGGCATAGTGCGGCCTTGTATTGAGTATTGTTCACATGTATGGGGAGGTTCCTCTCACACCGCTCTCCTAGACAAAGTTGAAAGGAAGGCCTTTCGTATCATTAACTCCCGTCCACTCACCAACTCTCTGCAATCTCTCTCTCCGCCGCAATGTTGCATCTCTCTCGCTATTCTATCGCTACTATAATAATCAGTGTTCCTCAGAGCTATCCCAGTGCATACCACCTCCTTTACGTAGGGCACATGGTACCCGTCTTGCAACTCAATCCCACCCCTACTCTGTGCAACTCTCCAACCCAAGAGTGAAACGTTACTCTCAAACTTTCTTCTACTCAACATCTGAGCTCTGGAACTCTCTCCCAGAATCAGTCTTTCCCTCTTCCTATGACTTAAATTGCTTCAAACTCCGTGGTGTACAGGCATTTTGGCTCGAACGTCCCTTGATTTTGGCCCTGTCACTCTTTCAACTATGGGGGAGGCACTCGCTATAGGCAGTTATGCCTTTTGCCTCCCTCAATCACATAGAAAAAAAAAAAAAAAAAAATTTGTGACTAGACTGGTGCCATGTGTAAGAGCCCGACCATGCCCAGGAGTTGTCTGTAGAGGGACGAGGACTTAGCCTTGATTTGCATACCGAGCCAGGAGCGAGTGTAGCACCCGAGACTACAGCTCGCTCGTAGTGCCGGTATAGTAGAGTAACGTAATTTATCTGTCCTTGTGTTCTCTACAGTCTTCTCCTGGGTTCTCGCTTTCGGTGCTGGGACTCGTTGTTCCTGTGACTTGGCCTGCTAGCTAGAACACATGGGGATGATGAGTGGGATATATCTTTATTTTACTATGCATTGCAGCTCTCTTTAAGTATATATCTATAACACTTTACAATACACATTACTCACACACAAGACAACACTATTAATACTTTCATGTATCAATTAACTGCACTGTCGTTTTGCTGCTGTGTCCGGAGTTCTGTTGCGTAGGGCGCATACGGACTCGGAGGGGAGACAGAGTGAGAGAAGCGAAGTAGCCTATGCGGTAGTAGGCTACCGGCGCAGTACTGTTGCCTGCAACCTTTTAGTTATTCCAAGTATAGATTCATTATTATAATAAGTGACTACTGTTTATGTTCCTCCCATGTGTATTATTAGGTATCTACTGGATCATGAACATCTTGTATGCTACATGCTAGTGCATGTTAGTAGGGGACAGTTAGTGTAGTGCACGCGCTTTCAAGTAGGCGTGTACATTTGTCATTTAGCATTTCACTGTCATACCTTTAGCCTGCTTCTATTCTACATTATTAGAGGCTTAATATTAACGTAGTTTCTTGAGTATTGCATTTCTTTAGTAATAACGTAACCTATAAATGTCTGAGGGAGTTTAGCCTCATAGCCTACCCCTGTTGTACACTTTCGCCGAGTTAAGGTACCTCGTTACCGTAGACGATAACTCTGTAGGGCGTTGGTGCTTTTGTTGTCTGGAGCATATAGTATTTGGGACTGGAATCGAGCGTGTCGTTGTCACTTAAGCCATTTCTGTCCTACGATCAAGAATCCCGAATATGTATTGCCGATCCAGCCGTAACAAAATGGCGACCTTGCACAAGATTCAGTAGTATCCTATCACATGTTTTTTGGAGAACTATTCTATGCTACCTAGTAGAGCTGGCTAGAATTTTCTTGCATATTGGAGGAATTTTTATTGTGTCATTATTGTATTGGTGGACTTGCAGATTGTTTCGTTAGGTGTCTAGAGTAAAGTCATTCAAGCATCTTTAACATTTTGTGAGTCGAGACTGCAATTAGTAATAAGCACTTTTTTTTGTTTATGAACAGCAATTGTATAACCAGCACTATGTCTAATGACTCATCATTTACGGGGGAGGATAACACGGTACAGCCTAGTGACCAGCAAGTACAGCAGATATTTAGGGAGGGGAGTGTTATAAGTGGAGAGAGGGATGCCCGGGCATTTTTGCAGACACCTTTGACCGAACAGCACCTGCAGGCTATTGATTGTTACGGTCTTCGCTGTTTAGCCACGGTTTTGGGGCGGGACTGTCCTGACAGTTGGCCCAAGAAGAATTTGGTGGCATGTTTGTTGGGTGATGGCGATGGGGCGGTGGGTGGAGTGGGGTCTTGGGGGGTTCCCTCCAAGCCTCCATTCCACTCTACCCCTGAGCTGGGCCCTCAGCCAGCGAGTCTTAGCACGATGCAGCAGGAGGGTTCTCAATGGCAAGCTGGCTTACCCGTAAACACGTCTCGGTGTGGATCCCCCATTTTGTGCTCTCCCCCCCCAGGCCTGTCTCCTGAGATGTTATTTCAGCTAGAACTAGCTAAGTTTAAGCTGCAGGAGACTCAGATACAACAGGCTAGTATAGAACGCATAGAGGTTGCTAGAATCCAAGCCAATCAGGATGCAACCAGGTACCAGGCTGAAATGGATGTCGAGAAGTCTAGAGTAGAGACCACGGGGCGTCATCTCGGTGGTGGGCACCGGGTTACAGACTCACTTTCGCATTTAATTTAGTTAGTACCCGCATTTGATGAGACAGCAGTGACTGAGTTTTTTGCTCGTTTCGAAAAGAAGTGTCGTGAGTATGACTGGCCGGAGGTTAAATGGGCAGCATTAGTTTCATCACGTCTAGTGGGTAAGGGGTTGAAAGCCTACGATGCACTGTCACTGGACGAGAGTGTCGTGTATGGACTGGTGAAGGAGGCTGTGCTCCGGGCCTACGAACTGCAACCCGAAACTTATAGATTGAAGTTCCGTGGCGTGAATAAGAAGAGCGACGTCAGTTTTATGGAGCACGCACGGGACTTAACAGATGCATGTAATAACTGGTTTCGGTACGAGCACGCAGAGTCGGCTGAGGAAATTAAGCAACTTTTCTATCTGGAACAGTTTTACAAATGTACTGGAACCGATCTAACGCTGAACATTAAGGAAAATGTCCCAAGACAGTAGAGGAGGCTGCCAAGATGGCAGACCTCAGATTATCATTGATTCGTGGTTGCGGTGCCGCTCAGAGGGCTGAGTCAGGGCAGAAGGGGCGCTATACCCCCCCCACCAGAGTTTTCGATAATAACAAATCCTATGACACACATAACCACACTAAAAGCATTGCACCTAATAACACCTACAAACACAAGCCTCTCCCGTTTACTAAAGGTCAGGCCCCTTCTTCGCCCGCACAAGGGAAGAAGCCCATTGGGGATGTGAAATGTTACAAATGTCAGAAGCTAGGCCATTATTCACGTGAGTGCCCTAGTAACACTCCCGCTAAGCCGGTGTCATTGGTTCACAGTATCGGTGTGTCTCTGAAGGCTGCAGCAACTGCCCGGGGTAGGTTGTCAGCAGCTGAGGCACACGCGGTAAAGAAGCGTACGGAAGGCTCGACACCTGTCCGGGACACTTTCTGTAGCCATCGGGGACACGGGTTTGTGAGCTGGGGGAGTGAACTACGGAGGGTTGACTTGTTGAGGGATACGGGGGCTTCGCAAACTTTGTTGAGGAACTTCACAGGGAAACCGATAAATGCGGCCAGAGTTGTTGTGGTGCAGGGTATAAATGCTACGAGGTCATACCCACTTGTGAGGTTGGAGTTGAGAGTGGGAGAGGTGTGCAGGGAGCTGGATGTAGGGATCGTTGAGTGTTTGCCAGTTGAGGGCGTCGACCTTCTTCTCGCAACGACTTTGCGGTGCCCACTTCCGGGACTCCACCCTTAGTCGTTGCCGAGAGGGCGGCCGACGTGGATGGTGAGAATCGGGAATGGGTTGGGAGGTGCCAACAGGATGAGATGGCCTGTGTGGTAACCCGATCTCGCTCTGCGGCTCCTGCACAGCCTAGCACTCAACCTCGGGGACAGTGGAGGAAGGATCAGGAGAAGGTTGCTAAGGGCAGGAAAAGGGGCATTGATTCTGCTGCACTTCTCGGTGATTCGGTACTTGGACCTATAATAAACACGGGAGTTGACTCTGGCCCAGAGATGGTGTGTAACAAGGCAGAGTTGGGTAAGACTTCGCGTGAGGCAAGAGCTGTAGCGAGAGCCACTAAGGCAGTAGAGCCTACTAGCCGGGGTAATGTCTTATTACAAAACCATCTTGATGCATTGACGCCCGGGGACATTAGTGAGCAGCAGCTGCAAGACGCTAGCCTAGCTCGTTATAGCAATGGTGCCATAGAGTTGGAGGAAGATGGGGATGCGAGCCGGGAGAGACTTATAGGTTGCATGGCAGCGGCAGGTAATAACTTGGTTAATGCACAGGCAGTCATGAAGCACCAGTATGACGCCAAGGTGAAGCTTCGGGAGTTTTCGGTGGGTCAGGAGGTAATGTTGCTTTTACCTTTGCCTGGACACCCCCTTTCTGCCAAGTTCATTGGGCCGTATGTGGTGGCTAAGAAACTGTCCGACCTTGATTATCTCGTTGCAACACCTGACCGTAGGAAAAAACATCAGTTATGTCATGTTAACCTCATGAAAGAGTATGTGAGACGCCCCTCAGAACCTCTCACTGTCCCTGTGCTGGCCTGCAGCGGCCAGGGTGGAGAAGGAGGTGGGGACAGTCATGCTGCTGAGGAGGATAGCTGGGACTGTGTCATTTCCGCGGAACAGTGGGCGGGGAATACTGAACAAGAGGCTAGGCAAGCTGTAAGTCACCTGCCTGAGCACCAGGGTGCTGCTGTCCTAGGCCTGTTCAGGTCATACCCCTCTGTTTTCGCCGAACACCCAGGTCTCACTACTCAGGTAACGCACGACGTGGACGTCGGTGATAATGTGCCCTTCAAGTCAGTGCCCTACCGTGTGCCCCCGGTAAAGTTGCCAGCTTTACGGGAGGAGTTAAAGTACATGGTTGAGAGAGGGATGATCACTGAAGGTTATGTGAAGTGGACATCACCCGTCACGTTGCAGCCAAAACCTGACGGCAAGGTGCGGTTCTGCATAGATTTTCGTAGGCTAAATGGCTTGACCACCACCAACCCTTATCCTTTGCCTCGAGTTGACGACAGCGTGGACAAGATAGGGAATGCAAAGTACCTACTAAAATTGATCTTGTAAAAGGCTACTGGCAAGTACCCCTGTCGGACCGAGCTAAGCAAGTTTGTGGTTTTGTGGTAGATGGCAAGACCTACCAATGTAACGTAATGCCTTATGGGCTTAAGAACGCACCTGCCACGTTTCAAAACCTGATGAACGATATTTGTGACGAAATCCCTAACTGCACGGTCTACCTTGATGACGTGATAGTATATGATGACGATTTTGAAAATCACCTAAGGCACTTAGGGACCCTGTTTAGGAAGTTGCACGATGCTGGGCTGGTGGTGAACCTGAGGAAGTGCGAGTTTGTAAAGGCTACTGTGCAGTATCTTGGCTTTGTGGTCGGGTTAGGCCGGGTGTGCCCCCCCCTGAGCAAGATACAGGCTATCAATATGTTTCCCAGGCCCACCACTAAGCGCCAGGTCATGCGGTTCCTAGGTATGATAGGCTATTATAGGCGCTTCATCCGGGGATACTCTACTGTCTTAGCACCGTTTAACTGATCTACTGTCGAAGTCAGTGAAGTTCTGTTGGGCTGCGGAGTGTCAGAGGGCTTTCGACCTAGTCAAGCACCTGCTGTGTACACATCCGATTTTGAGGGCCCCAGACTTCTCCAGGAGTTTTCAGCTGGCGACTGATGCCAGCGGTGTGGGTGCCGGGGCAGTGTTACTGCAGACTGATTCCGAGGGCTTGGAACACCCAGTGAGCTTCTTTTATCGCAAGTTTAATTCGGCACAAAGGAATTACTTGACTATAGAGAAGGAGCTTCTGGCTATCGTTTTGTCGCTCAAACATTTCGAAGTTTATGTTCCAGCCTACGGCCCGGTAGTGACGATTTATACGGACCATCATCCCTTGAAATTCCTAAATCAGTTTCACAATCGGAATATGCGGTTGACCAGGTGGTCCCTAATGCTCCAAGAGTATAATCTCAACATTCAGCATATTGCCGGGAGTGAGAACGTGATAGCAGATTGTCTATCAAGGGTTGATGATCCAAGATAGTCGTGCACGGTGTGTGGGTTGAGCAGGAGTAAAATTAGGCTATCATAACGCCGTCCAAAAAGATTATAAAACAATAAAATAAACGAGAAAACTCTTTCTTTTTTTTAGTTTTGTAACTCTTTATTGTTGTAGCATGATGCATGCAATATTATGTTTTATGTATAATTCACACTTCAGTTGTTGTGCACCTTTTGCAATTAGTGGCAGCTAAGGGTAGCAGGTCGGTTGGTTGCCTGTCAGATTTTGATAATGCTTCTAAGGTCGATTATCTAAAATCTTGGGGGGGCTGTGACGCACCCCAGTGCTGGGCAACGCAACCTGATTGTACTCCTTGGTACTCCACTGTACCGCCCGTGATCTGGCTACCGTCAGCCGCTATGTATATTGAGTGTGACAACTTATAACTATGTTCTTTGTATCTCTGCAAAGGTCTCGTCATGTGCTAACCAGTGGTGGGTTTTGTTTTAAGCCATGTCGAGACCTTCCATTTAATATGTAGTATCAATAGAGAAGTTGATAGATAGGATAATGGGAATTCAGAGAGAGAGAGTGAGTTGGGCTTCAGAGCAAGAGGGTAGCAACACGCCGCGCTGCCGGCCGGGTGGTTGCCAGACGTATGGACTGGTTGGCAGCCTTGCCCTTATAGCTAGGCGCGATAGGGTTGGTAGTCCATTGTTGCCCGCCTGGGCTGGGCCCATGTTGTCGTACAGCACACTGCCTGGAGGTTGGCTGTGTGTTCCTGGACTAGGTTGCCTAGAACCTTTGAGATTCTAACATCCCTTGCTCTCTCTCCCCACTTCTCACGGTTGCACTCTTTCTCTCTGACGACATTACTCTCATTTCATTCTTCTCTCTATTTAAATGCATAACCTTCCCTTGAGGTCCTAAAGGAGTTTCAGCACTCACCTCTCGTATTACTCTTAGGACAAGCATATATTTACATGTATTAGATTTAAGGGGTTAATGTGAACAGCGATCTTCTTGATGAGGATAGTTGGTGAACGTTCTACATGTTCACGAGTTATATGCCCTGCTCATCATCCCATTTGTGACTAGACTGGTGCCATGTGTAAGAGCCCGACCATGCCCAGGAGTTGTCTGTAGAGGGACGAGGACTTAGCCTTGATTTGCATACCGAGCCAGGAGCGAGTGTAGCACCCGAGACTACAGCTCGCTCGTAGTGCCGGTATAGTAGAGTAACGTAATTTATCTGTCCTTGTGTTCTCTACAGTCTTCTCCTGGGTTCTCGCTTTCGGTGCTGGGACTCGTTGTTCCTGTGACTTGGCCTGCTAGCTAGAACACATGGGGATGATGAGTGGGATATATCTTTATTTTACTATGCATTGCAGCTCTCTTTAAGTATATATCTATAACACTTTACAATACACATTACTCACACACAAGACAACACTATTAATACTTTCATGTATCAATTAACTGCACTGTCGTTTTGCTGCTGTGTCCGGAGTTCTGTTGCGTAGGGCGCATACGGACTCGGAGGGGAGACAGAGTGAGAGAAGCGAAGTAGCCTATGCGGTAGTAGGCTACCGGCGCAGTACTGTTGCCTGCAAACTTTTAGTTATTCCAAGTATAGATTCATTATTATAATAAGTGACTACTGTTTATGTTCCTCCCATGTGTATTATTAGGTATCTACTGGATCATGAACATCTTGTATGCTACATGCTAGTGCATGTTAGTAGAGGACAGTTAGTGTAGTGCACGCGCTTTCAAGTAGGCGTGTACATTTGTCATTTAGCATTTCACTGTCATACCTTTAGCCTGCTTCTATTCTACATTATTAGAGGCTTAATATTAACGTAGTTTCTTGAGTATTGCATTTCTTTAGTAATAACGTAACCTATAAATGTCTGAGGGAGTTTAGCCTCATAGCCTACCCCTGTTGTACACTTTCGCCGAGTTAAGGTACCTCGTTACCGTAGACGATAACTCTGTAGGGCGTTGGTGCTTTTGTTGTCTGGAGCATATAGTATTTGGGACTGGAATCGAGCGTGTCGTTGTCACTTAAGCCATTTCTGTCCTACGATCAAGAATCCCGAATATGTATTGCCGATCCAGCCGTAACAATATATACCCACCCTGTATATATATACTGTATATAGGCCTACTATATGTATTCTTCTCCTAATTTGTATACACTCACTTTCTCTCTCACACACACACACACACACACACACACACACACACACACACACACACACACACACGAGTTCTTGGGGGAATGTACTACTAGACTTGGTTACAGAAAACCTGCTAATTCAGAATATTAAGGAAAACACAAGAAGAAGGGGTAAAGATGAATCGTCTAGATTAGACTTGGTGTTTACAAGAGATCCAGATATGATTACAAATACTAAATAGCTACCTCCGCTGGGAAATAGTGATCATGTGGTAATTGAAATGGAAATCCTGATGGGTTATCCAACAATGCTAGAGAGAGAAGAACATAAAGAAAGGAGATCGAACTATGGGGAAAGCAGATTTTAAGCAGATTTTAAGCTATTAACCCTCTCACGCATTTATGACGCAGAGGTTGCCAGATTAGCAATAAGAAATAGAGTTCTCTCACTCATATAATCACCTCTCCAAAATTAGTTTTCTGCCCATAGCTAACTCAAAGACAACTGCAGAGGTTGAAGTAACTAAACTAAAGGTTTCTAAATACCCCTGATGGTAAAAAGGCTTTAAAGTATCCCCAATAGGCTCAAATCGCGTCATATGTCGGAGAGGGTTAAAAAGTTGCTTCAGGGATGCAGACTGGAGTGAAATTGAACAGAAAAACAATGTTAATGATAAATACTGTGTGTTTAAAAATATTTATAATGATATTGTAAACAGGTATGTGCCAAGACAAGTAAATAAGACTGAAAAGATAAAAGACTGGTTTAATGATAAATGTAGAATAGCTAGGGATAAGAGAAATAAGGCATGGAACTAGCCAGAAGAAGGAGAAATGAACAGACCTGGAATACATATAGGAAGTTAAGGAACGAGTATGTCAGAATTAGGAAACAGGAAGCAAGAAATTATGAAAAAAAAACATTGTGGAAAAATGTGTAAGTGATCCCAAATTGTTCTACAGGTATGTAAATAGCAAAATGAAGGTTAAGGACAAAATAATGAAGCTGAGGGAAGGAGACAATATTTATGAGGATGATGAGAAGATATGTGAGGTTATGAATAATACATTACATTCAGTTTATGCTATGGATGAACAATTTTTAGAACCAGAGATTATATACCAAAACGATGAACAATTGGGGGATATTATCTTTCAACCAGAGGATCTACTAGAACTTATGAAGGGACTAGATGTGAGAAAATCTATGGGCCCAGACAATATAGAAGGATGGATTCTAAAAGAATGTGCGGAGGAATTGGTAAAACCTTTATATGCAATAATTAAGTACTCTATTGAAATTGAAAAATTACCACTAGACTGGAAAAGGGCTAATGTAGTACCAATCTACAAAGGTGGGAGTAGGGAGCAGCCGCTAAACTATAGACCAGTGTCACTGACAAGTGTTGTTTGTAATATGTGTGAGAAGATTATTAAGAAAAGATGGATAAAGTACTTGGAAGAAAATAATTTACTTGCTGTAAGGCAATTTGGATTCAGAGAGGGAAAATCATGTGTTACTAATCTGCTGAGCTTTTATGATAGGATGATAGATATACTACAAGAGAGAAGGATGGGCGGACTGTGTGTATCTTGATATAAAGAAGGCCTTTGACAGAGTTCCTCATAGTAGACTTAGATAGAAGTTGAAGAAGTTTGGAGGAGTTCAGGGCAATTTGTTGAAGTGGATGGAGGACTATCTTTCGGGAAGACAGATGAGAACCATGATAAGAGACAGCTTATCAACATGGAGGGATGTTACAAGCGGAGTTCCACAGGGATCAGTGTTAGCCCCAATTATGTTTCTGGTCTATATAAATGACATGCCAGAGGAAATAATTGCATACATGAATATGCTGACGATGCAAAAATTATGAAACATATTGTGGACGAAAACAGTTGTAGAGAGCTACAGAGTGATCTGGATAAGATAGACCGATGGAGCAAGATATGGAAATTAGATTTTAACAAAGGTAAATGTCATGTGATGGAAGGGGGTGTGAGTAAAAGAAGACCTCATTGTGAATATAAACTAGGAGAATGCACGATTAACCCCTCAGAGAAAGAAAAGGACTTGGGCATTATAATACAGGGAGATCTTTCACCTGAGAGCCATATTAACAAAATTGTGGGAGAAGCTTATGGCCTGTTGAATACAGTAAAAATAGCATTCAACTATTTGAATGAAGAGATGTTAGTAAATATAATAAAATCAATGGTGAGACATAAATTGGAATATGCGGCAGTGGTGTGGTCACCCCATCTTAAAAAACACATAATTAAGTTGGGGGAAAGTACAGAGAGCTGCAACGAAGATGATTCCAGAACTAAGAGAACTGACATATGAAGAGAGATTAGAGAGATTGAATTTGCCAACTCTAAGTGAGAGAAGAGAAGAGGGATATGATTATGATGTATAAATGTGTTAGGGGATTGGAAAGGATAGACAAGGAGGACTTTATCGATGGAGATAAAGGGAGGACTAGAGGACATAGTTGCAAGTTAAAGAAAGGCAGATGTAAAGGAGATGTGAGGAAATTCAGCTGTCCATATAGAAGTATTAATATGTGGAATCAGTTGGAAGATGAAGTGGTGGGTGCGGGGAATATCCAAATTTTTAAAAACAAACTAGATAACAGAATCTTTGGAGACGGGGCAATACGAGCCTAAAAACTCAAATCCTGTATACTACAATTAGGTGAGTACACACACACACTCACACACGTTCGGCCATTGCTAAATATAATTTCGATACGAATTAAGACAAATTAATTTGATATTAATTACTCCTTGCGTCGCATCGGTCATGTATATAATTACAATTATAGAGTATCGAATGATTAAATAACTTATCCAGTATCATATATATTCTAAATATCATTAAAGGATTGTATTCTGATATAAAGGGACCTGTGGGAGCCTTGGTTAATTGAGCTCGTTTTTATTATTTTTCATTTCCAGAGATCTTTCCCAAGGTGCGTAACTTTGTCTAATATTAGGCGCAATTCAGTCTGTATGAAAACTAGATTAATTTATGCGGCGCCCCCCCCCCCCCCCCTTTGGTGAAGGATACAATATAACTAATCAGAAACATATTACCTCGGTGACTGCTGTCACCGTAGGGGAGAGAGAAAGAGGGAGGAGGAGTAGGTTTAAAGTCGTCCTTCACCTCCCCCGTTGCTGCAGGGTAGGAATATTTACCTAGATGATTAAATATGACGTAAGTACTTACTCTACACGCAGCGCACTTTCCAACACACACACACACTCTCTCTCTCTCCCTCCTAAATCTTAGATTCAGTAAAAACCGCGAAATTACCTACATTAGATTAATTAATTTGTTATCCTGTTAAAAGCTGGACTCTATCGTATTTTATGTTTTAATCAATCATAAATAATCCTCTCAGCACAATGCCGAAAACGATAAAAGATGTTATTAACTTTCACTCGTTCTGTAGTAATGAAAACGGTAACCATTATGTCGATATTGTTCTGTTTGAATAAACACAAATATTTAGTACTGACAGATGCTACGGACAGACGAGATCGTACTATAGAGCTAAGAGGTCTTGAGGTAGCAGAGTTCCTTTCACAAAATAGAAATCTGTAATTTTTTATTGTAGTGAAGGATAGCAATTTTTGCAGTAATTTAATGCTAAAGTTCAATAAGTAGGATGTATGTAGTATGTATGACCTCATTTTCATAATCATATTCTTAACTAATGATGCTTCCTACCATTCTTCTCTCAGCCATCAATACACACATACGTCTTGAACGTTAATTAGTATACAAGATTAGAAGTTCATCAAGTTATGTAATAATTATTAAATATCAAAGACCCTATGTTTGACAATAATGTTGTCAATGTAAATGCGTTTGATTATACCATTATATCTGGAGTCTCTCTCTCTTTTTTTTTTGTTTTTTTTTTTATACTACTGTAGGTTTGAAAATAAATGGTCACTTCATTAACATTGTGACATGTTATAAAACATATTTACAGGCTAAAGGAACATATGTTGCCATAGTTCCTATCTAAAAGCCTAACCTGAATTACACATTACTGTGTTTTACGTTATTTCACTGCAGCATTTTCTGTAAGCCATTTGTTCGCCTTGCATTTGAAACAAATCACAGTGTCATTAGTAATAATATTGTCTGCATTTACAAAATTATTCCACATTTTACAATATTTTGGGATAAAATGTCGCTGGTATGCTGTGGTGTGGCAGCGGGGCTCCTCCAGTGCGTCAGGGGATCTCTCTACCGTTCGTGTGGTACGCTCCTGTCGTCGCTGGAGTTGCCTCAGTGACTGAAGGTAAGGGGCATGGTGGTTTTGGATCTTAAATAATGTTGTTATACCAGCCACATCCCTTCTATGTTGTAAGTCTTCCATTCTTGTAACATGCATTGATGTAAAGCAATCTTCAATAATCCTGAGTGCTCTTCTTTGAACGTTATCCAGTAAACTAAGGTGTGTGTTGGATACACCTCCCCAAGCTAGATGTGAATATTCCATACCTGATCTTATTTGGGCTTTGTACAATACTTATCTTCCTCTTTTTGTCAACATGATAGGATATTTTTCTCAAGGATATTAATTTTGAAGATGCTTTCCTTGCGATAGTTTTGATATGACTCTTAAGGGATCATTTCTTGTCGTAAATATCACCCAATATTTAAATTTTATTCTTTGATTTGACTGTGTTATTATTAAAATTCAGTTGGAGTTGAGACTCAGTTCTTATAATGGCTAGTAACTGAGTTTTGTGAGGAGCGAACCTAACCTGCCATCTCTCTCCCCATTGAATGATATCCTCCAGCCTCCTGGTGACTAAGGCTACTGCAGCTTGTTCATATTTTGGGCTGTATGTCACTGCCAATGTGCCATCATCAGCAAAGGCTCGGGCTTCTGGAATGAGATTTAGCAGGTCATTTAAGAAGATCTTCCACAATAGTGGACCCAGGACACTTCCTTGGGGGCACTCCTGCTTCGATGTTGTGGAGGGCCGACTCCTTACACTCCATCACTACCTCAAGTTTCCTTTTGTTCAGGTAGCTGTATAATACATTGTGTAGGGCACCGTCCACTCCATTTGAATTCAATTTCTCTAGTAGGGCATTGTCCCAAACTCTACCGAATGCACCTTCAATGTCAAGTGCCAATACACAAGTTCGTTTTCCTGTGTCGAGTGCAGCAGTCCATTCTGATGTAAGAAGGAGGTGTAGGTCGGCAGCGGAGTAGCCCTTACGAAAACCATACTGTCTGTCACTTAGTAGGTGGTTCTTGGTTAAATGATCAGTAAGGCGTGAGGAAATATTTTCTTCAAGTACTTTGATGATTACACAAAGCAATGAAACTGGCCGGTAGTTTGCTATATCATTCTGGTTACCTTTTTAGTATACAGGAACCACATTGCCCTCCCGGTCGTCAACATGCGACTGTGTCAACAGCTTTGCAACGTCCCAAAGCTGCTCGTCGGTGCAGCTTTTTCTTTAGCAATATAAGGGGACTTCACTCTAACATCAATTCTGTACACCAATTTCTTCAAGCAGAATCCCCTACTCTCCTTTTTTTGACAGAGACTCAAGTAACATCCACATCTGACACATCTAGATTTAATTTTCCAGGTTATCAACTGCTCCAAAATTTCAAACCTAAAGGAGGTGTATGTTGCTTCGCAAAATCTGAAATTGCCCTGGAGGAGGTTACTAGTTTCAATTGTCCCTATTTTGATTATTCTATATAAAAAATAATTTCTGCTGGTAAATTTAAATACATATGTTGCATCTACCGTTCCCCAAATACTCCCCCAGAGCAAATTCTTTTTGATTCTCTGTCCTCAACTTAAATGCTTCTTCTGAAATCACTGTGTTGGGTGATTTTAATGTCCATAATGTCGAATGGCTCACTCATTCAGCCAGGACTGATGATGCTGGTCTTGAATGTGAGCTATTTGCAGACTCATTTAATCTCACTCAACTAGTCCACCAACCCACCCGTGTACCAGATAATCCTGATCATAATTACCTCCTACTGGACTTATTATTAACAACCAATTCAGAAAATTATGATGTTACAGTGAGGTCCCCGCTTGGATCTTCTGATCACTGTCTGATACATGCCACCTGTCTATCATCTACCACACCTTTCCACTCTGAACCTGTTTTGGTGACTAAATGGCATTACGATAGGGCAGACTGGGATGGTCTTCAAGATTTCTTTATTGATATTCCCTGGACCTCTTTTTGTTCTAATGATGCACACTCCACCTTGAGCCACATACAAGATTTTATAAAAATTGGAATGGAATCTTTGATTACTCATCAAAAGTACAGTAAAAGATCTAATTCACCTAAATGGTTTGACCCTAATTGTGCTAGAGTAACTGAACAAAAAGCAATAGCCTACAATGCATACACAAGATCAAAAACACATGAAGCCTTTAATTACTTTAGAAACATCAGAAATCATGCCAAAATTGTATTAAATCTAACTAAATCAAACTTTCTCCACAAGCAGGCAAATAAACTTCTAAATAATCCAAATGATAACATAATATTTTGGTCTACTCTTAACTCATTCAAATCCAACTTCACTACTGTTTCATCCATTCCACCATTAAAATCTCCGACTGGCAATCTTGTAAGTGACCCACGAGGTAAAGCTAACCTTCTTGCGGATATTTTCTCCACCAACTCCACCTTAGATGAAATAAATCAAGATGTCCCTGTACTTAATTTGAATTCGCCTGAAATTCCCTCACTTAAGATCCACACAGACATGTCAAAACTATTTTGCAGAATCTCTCAGTAGATAAAGCTCCTGGTCCAGATGAATTTCCTCCAATAGTACTTAAAAATTGCTCCTTGGTGCTCGATCCTGTATTGGCAACATTTTTCCGTCTGTGTACTCATACCTCATGCTTCCTAGTATCCTGGAAAGAAGCAAACATACATCCAGTTCCTAAAAAAGGTGCCTCTTAAGATCCGTCAAACTACAGACCAATAGCTATAACTTCCACTCTTGGTAAAGTCTTTGAAATTATATTAAATAATCACATAATTAAGCATCTTGAGAATAATAAATTAATCAGTGATAGGCAATATGGTTTTAGACGATGCCGATCAACTGCAGACATTCTTTGCCTTCTTACGCATAAAATCAACCAAGCTACAGACCAACATGGTGAAACACGTACAATAGCACTGGATATATCAAAGGCATTTGATAGAGTCTGGCATCAATCCTTATTGTCGACGATGTCACACTACGGCCTTGCATCATTAGTTCCACTAATTTCTTCTTGTCTTCATAACAGAACAATACGTGTAATGGTAGATGGCCTTTATTCTCAATTTCACTCAATAAATGCTGGTGTTTCCCAGGGATCAGTTTTGGCCCCAACTCTGTTCCTCATTCATATCAATGATCTCATATTATCTACCACTCATAATCCAACATTTCTCCGTCTATGTACTAATACCTCATGCTTCCCAGTATCCTGGAAAGAAGCAAACATCCATCCAGTTCCTACAAAAGGTGCCTCTTAAGATCCATCAAACTACAGACTAATAGCTATAACTTCCACTCTTGGTTAAGTCTTTGAAATTATATTAAATTATCACATAATTAAGCATCTTGAGAATAATAAATTAATCAGTGATAGGCAATATGGTTTTAGACGATGTCGATCGACTGCAGACATTCTTTGCCTTCTTACGCATCAAATCAATCAAGCTACAGACCAACATGGTGAAACACATACAATAGCACTGGATATATCAAAGGCATTTGATAGAGTCTGGCATCAATCCTTATTGTCGAAGATGTCAGACTACGGCCTTGCATCATTAGTTCCACTAATTTCTTCTTATCTTCATAACAACAATATGTGTAACGGTAGACGGCCTTTATTCACAATTTCACTCAATAAATGCTGGTGTTCCCCAGGGATCAGTTTTGGCGCCAACTCTGTTCCTCATTCATATCAATGATCTCATATCTACCACTCATAATCCAATACATTCCTATGCAGATGACACAACACTCCACAGTTCCTTCACATTTACTAATTCTTTCACCCAACCCGATCTTATAAATAAAAAAATAAACACTGCAATTTCTCTGAACCAGAACCTTTCTAGAATTAATGAATGGGGACAAAAGAATTTAGTTTCCTTTAACCCGTACAGCCCCAGCGACGCGTCTGACGCGTCGGCGATGTATGTAACGCACAGCCCCAGAGACGCGCCTGACGCGTCACCCTAATTACGCTGACCGTAACCTCAGGTGTAGCCACTCAAGAGGGTTCAGATTTGTATGGGAACTGTGTACGTATCCCACGCAACCGTCCCGATGGTTGAAAACTCTCAAAGTCCACTTGCGTGCACGCGAGCGCGCAATAACCTGTTTTTTTGGGATAATTGCCTTCAATTTTTTACTCTTGTAAAATCCGTTTTCGGGGGCTCTGTAGGACCATTTTTTAAGCTTTTTGAGCGGTTTTTCGTGGTTTTTCCTTCATTCCTAACCCATTCGCTATTGTTTCTGGAATAAAACCATTTTTTGAAAACCGGCCGGGTTCTGGTGCGCAAACATTACAAAACTAGCCGGGGCTCCACGGGTTAATGCACAGAAAACCAAGTACATTCAATTTTCTAACCGACAGAATCTCACTGACTCCCATATATTTTTTAAGGATGTAAATATTCCCACTTCCCCTAGTATTGACATTCTCGGTGTATCATTAACTACTAACCTGAGCTGGACACATTATGTTAGAAGCATTGCAAAGAATGCCTCTAAATAACTGGGACTCCTGTACAGAGTTCGAGAATTCTTCACTGACGAGCAGTTGGCCGTAATATATAAAAGTCATGTGCGTTCTCAGATGGATTACTGTTCACCTCGAGTGGAAGTGGAGTGGTTGCATTGAGGCAGTTGGACCAAATTCAAAATAAAGCTATTAGATTAATCAATAACCCTGCAATCACACAGGACTTTCCTACATTATCCATACGAAGAAACGTTGTATCCCTTGCATTATTATAGGGGAGGTGTGGTGGAGTGGTCTTGCCACTGGCCTGGTAATCCAAAGGTCCCGGGTTCAAATCCCGATGTATCAATGGGAAGATATTATTGGGATGGAATTTGTGCTGTACCTAGTATCAGTGCATTACCACAAGCCCACCGAAACGTCAATAAAATACCCTCATTGTTCCCTGATTAAATAGCACTGTATGAATATTCCCATATTCAAAATATGCTATAGGGGTGCAATGCCTGGTGAGTTATCTGCTCAACAGGTGGCGTTGTGTGTGTGTAAGTGTGGGAGTCCGAGTGTAGGGGGTGAGACAGTGAAGCACGGGAACGAGGTGGCTTCAGAGATGGGGTCGTTTCGGGCCATGAGTGAGCACCGTGCCTCATGTGAAGGCAAGATGGCAGGTGCTCGTTGTACTCTACGTGCTTCACATGTCTCACTCCCTAGACTGGAACAAGACCTCACGGGCTTCACTGTTCATTGTAAAGCGGTGAATGTTAAGGCTCTCAGCCTATGCCCGAGAGGCAGTAAGTTGGAATATAGGAAAAAAAAAAAAAAAATCTACAGATATTTTCACAGCAATTGATCCGAGGAACTTGCTTCAATTGTGGCGCCTCTCCACATCTTTCCCCGTAGAACTAGGGCAGCTGGAAGCGCCCATGAATTTACACTTTCTCCTCCACAATGCAGAACTTCTGCTTATCAAAATTCATTTATCCCCAGAACTACTACTCTTTGGAATTCACTTCCCTCGAGTTGCTTTCCACAAACTTACAATCTATCTATCTATCTATCTATCTATATGCTCAGGCCCAATCCCCATTTTGTGGGTAGCTGACTCAAGGCAGAGCAAGAACAGGGAAAACACAAAAACAACATAAAACAACGAATAAACACAGATAAAAAACACAAATTCACACACATCTAGGTCACACAGAAGACCCAGAGACCAGGGCCACCAAGGTCGCTCCAGCACTCCCCCGGCCCCCGACCACCCGGAAAGGTTCCGATCTCGGCAGGCAAACATGCAGCGGAGCCAAAGTCACAAGCCCTCCCACCACACTTCCAGGCGCACCCTTCATATTAATCGTCTCCCCGGGCCAGGCGCCTGATGGACTATTATCTAGTCCAACTTGCGCCCGACCCCTTATTCCAAATGACCATGTGTTCACTCAACTATTCACAAGCATTCTTCATTCACTCCTGTCCACCACCACTTCCCCTGCCAGATCTATAGTCATTCCTCTATCATCCAAAGCTTTTCTTACACAGTCTCTCCATCTCAATGGGGGTCTTCCTGCCCTTCTATCTCCCCTTGTACCTGACTCACATATTCTCTTTGTAAGTCTTTCATCTCCCCTTCGTTCAACATGACCATACCAGCTCAGCACCCTTCTGTCCACTCTGGCTGACAAATGTTCCTGCTGCCCCACTCTCCTACATTCCTCAATCCGTCTCTACGAGTAACTCCACACATACTCCTCAAGCAGCTCATCTCCATCACATCCAGCTTTCTTGTCTCCTTTTTCTCCAGAGCCCATGTCTCAGCCCCATACATCACTGTTGGCACAACAATTCCTTGATACAGTGCACTTTTTACTTTCACTCCGAGATTTCTCGTCTTCCACATACTTCCCATTGCTCCAAAAACCTTCCTTCCTTCACACACTCTCTGTTTTGCCTCCATTTCCATACCTCCATTCCTGCTTATCGTTCCTCCTAGATATTTAAAACACTCTACTTGTTCCAATATTTCCCCATCCAGCCTCACATCTAGATTCACCCTATGCTCTCCCCTATTACACACCATTACTTTACTTTTATTGACGTTCACCTTCAGTTTCCTCCTTCAACAAACCACACCAAACTCTTTGACTACCCTCTGCAGTTTCTCCTCAGAATCCGCCACCAATGCTGTATCATCAGCGAACAGCAACTGATTCAACTCCCAATCTCTACCATTCTTTCCTACTAAACCCAATCCTCTTCCCATAGTTCTCCTTTTCACCTCCCTCACCACACCATCCATAAACATATTAAACAGCCATGGTGACATTACACAACCCTGTCACAAACCTACCTTTACCTCAAACCATTCACTCAACTCACCATTTCCTACTCTAACACATGCTCTGCTCCCTTCATAAAAACTCTTAACTGCTTCTAACAAATTTCCTCCCATTTCATAAATCATTAACACCTTCCACATTGCTTCACGGGCCACACGATTATACGCTTTTTCCAAGTCCATAAAAGCCCAAAATATCTCCTTATGCTTCTCTAAATACTTCTCGCATAACTGTCTTACTGCAAACATCTGATCCACGCACCCTCTTCACCTCCTAAAACCGCACTGTTCTTCTCCTATTGCAACTTCCGTACACTTTATTATCCTCTCTATTAACACCCTGTCATACAGCTTTCCAACCACTGACAATAAACTAATACCTCTATAACTTGAACACTCCTGCCCATCTCCCTTCCCCTTGTACAACGGCACAATACATGCACTCTTCCAGTCTATTGGTACTATTGACACAGCAAAGCGCACATTGAAAAGTCTCACCAACCAATCTATTATCACATCTCCACCCTTCTTTATACACTCCACAGCAATACCATCCAAACCTTCTGCTTTTCCCGCTCTCATTTGTCTCACTGCTTCTTTCACCTCATTTTCCTCAATCCTTTCATTCATTCCCTGCCAGCTGGGTGGCCTGGGTAACCTATCTCCATCCACCTCTGTTTCAATCACTGCTTCTCTTCCATCTCTTGCATTTAACAAAGATTCAAAATACTCAGCATATCTTTTCCTCACTTCAACTGGTTCCACAAGTAATTCTCCATTTGCATCTTTCACTGACTCTTCCCTCTTTTGTCCTCCTTTCCTTACTTTATTTACCTCCTTCCAGAACATCTTCTTGCGTTCTTCAAAATTCTCACTCAACCTTTGACCCCACCTTTCGTTTGCATCTTTTTTCGCTTCTCTAATTTTCCGTTTTGCCTCTCTCCTTTTCTCCTTGTACCTCTCCCATACCTCAACACTGCCATCCTGTAAAACCCTCTCAAAACACTGTCTCTTCTCCTCAACTGCCTTTCTCACCGTATCATTCCACCACTCGCTTCCCTTCATGATACCTCTGCCTCCTACTTTTACTTTTGCCGCATACTACCTCTGCACTTGCTTTCACTCCTTCCTTAAACTGTTGCCATTCAACCTCTACTTCTCTCTCTTCCATCTCTCTCACTTCTATCCACTTTTTATTTAGTCTTTCCTTGTACTCCCTCTCTTTTTCACTCTTCTCTAACTCACTAACTTTTATTACCTCTCTTACTTCACGCTTGTCTCTTATTCTCCTGTAACTATTAACTCTTAGCTTTCCCTCCACCAGGTAATGATCTGACATACCCTCTGCCTCACCTGTCATCACATTCACATCCAGCAGTCTACACAATCTTTCCCTTGTCACCTGCACATAATCCATCAATGCCCTCTCTACAATCTCTCCCCTCACTAGTCTATGCCAGGTGTACTTGTGTATACACCTTTTTTTGAAGAACGTATTACCTACACTCAATCTGCACTCTTCACATACATTTTTCAGTCTTTCTCCACTCTCGTTTACACCATAACTACCGATGACTCCCTCAACAGGCTCATTACAATCTACAACAGTTTAAATCCAGTTGTTACAAACATTTTATGAATGGAGGATGCCTTTAGGCACATGGACCTTTTTTGTTTTATCTGTGTTTTTCCTTCCTCCATTCATTGTCTCTTTAAAAAAAAATAAAAAAAAAAACAAAAAAAAATGAGGCCACTGCTGTTGGATTAGACAGTTATTAAAGATTTTGGTGAGTAGAGCAGATAATTATTTTGCACATTATTTTCAAAATGTGTGCACTAATTCCATCAGGGCCTACTGCTTTCTTGTGGTCCAAGTCTTTTAAGAAGTTTATGTACTTCAGCTTCTGTTGTGGTTACTTGTATTATTTTGTCTTGTGCTAAAGTTGGTATGCTAAGTGACTGTAGATGAGGGTTTGGTACTTTCATCTTCATGAAGAAATGGTGAGTAAAGGCGTTGATTTTATCTATTGTATTTAGGGCTACTGCACCATTGGGAAGAGAAAGTGGTGGTGTGGAGTCTTCTCTTAATGTCCCCTGTTTCTCCTTTATTATATTCCACCATTGTTTGCTTCCAATTTTTCCTTCATTTATTTTTTCTTAATACTTTGTTCCCACTATTTGATTGCCCATTTATGTACTTGTTGCATATATTTTTCTGCTTTTCTGTGTATTTCTTTATTACGTGATTTTTCTGTTTCTTATATCTGACCCAAGCTTTGTATTTGGCGTCAGATGCAGCTTTGCGCCGGGGGCCAAACCAGGTTTGACCAGAGTTCTTAGTGACATGAAGTTGGTGAGGGACATGACTATTTTGAATTAATTTAAACTTTCAAGCAAAGGAATTTACCTGTTGGTTCGTTTACGTTTACGTTGAGGGACTCGCAGAGGGCCGCTCTCGGGCAGCATGATATGCGGGGGCTGTTCTTTTTAGGACTAATGGTTGGGGACAGGATCAGGATTAGGGATGTAATGATTGGTGTTCCTAGTTCTAAATGAATCAAGGGTGGGGCTATTAACTACATGAGATGGGAGGTGATTCCACTCTTGGATGATGCGGGGAAAAAATTATTGTTTAAATATGTCTGTGCTTGCCTGATATGTGTGGTATTTTAGGTTGTGGCTGCATCTCGTAAATCATATACTTGTAGGGTGTAAATATATATCTTTGTCTATGTCTACTAAGTTGTTGGTGATTTTATATAACATCTGTTGTCTGTGCATTTGTCTTCTTGTTGCAAGTGGGTCGAGTTTAATGTCTTGTTTGAGCAAAGTGACAGATGTAGTGTGTCTGTAATCACGTCTGATCCATCTTGCAGCATTGTTTTGTATGGCCTCTAATTTATTTATATTGTTGTGAGTGTGTGGATCCCAGACGGTGTCGCAATATTCTAAGTGTGGCCGAACAAGTGTTTTAAATGCTAGAATTTTGATGTTTGCGTTACACTTGGTGAGATTCCTGCGCAGGAAGCCCAGGGCCCTATTAGTCTTTGCTCTGACGCTGCTAACGTGAGTGGTCCACTTCATGTCTGCTGAGATGTGGACCCCCAAATATTTGTGGGAGGGAACAGTATCCAAAAATGTGCTATGGAGTTTGTAGGAGAATGGGATGATTATATTTGAACGGGTGAAACGGATATGGTGACATTTGTCCGGTCTAAAATAATGTCATCTGCCACTTGGCTTCCCACTCTTCAAGCGCAGTTAAGTCGTCCTGTAGTCGAAGGCAATCGTCCCTATTAGTAATTGGTCTATAAACTAAGCTATCATCTGCGAAAAGTCTAGTAGTAGAAGTAAGCGATAGTGGGAGGTCATTTATGTATGAAAGGAAAAGTAGGGGACCCAGGACAGTGCCTTGTGGGACCCCAGAAGTTACAGAGACAGTGGAAGAATGAGAACCCTCGAGAACAACGCGTTGATTCCGATTGGTCAAGAAAGTCTTAATCAAGTGAAGAAGTGGTCCTCGGATGCCATAATAATCTAACTTAGCTGACAGTCTTTTGTGAGGGACTTTGTCGAAGGCTTTGGCAAAGTCTAGTACTATGGCGTTAACTTGTCGAATTTTGAGGTCGTTAAGGGTTTGGGAAATGTCATGTGTGGTCACAAGTAGTTGTGTCTTGCACGACCGTTTGGGCCGGAAGCCGTGCTGTGCGTCAGTCAGTATATTTTGCCTATCTAGATGGTCCATTAAATGTCGGTGGATGATATGTTCTAAAATTTTGCAAGGAACTGAGGTAATCGAAACAGGTCTATAGTTAACAGGGAGGGTTCTGTCTCCGGATTTGAAAATAGGAGTCACGTTTGCCAATAGCCAGTCATGGGGAAGTTCTCCGGTGTCAGTGGTCTGCGAGAATATAACCTGCAGGATAGGGGCAAGAATGGCAGCATTCGCCTTGAGTATCCTGCAGGGTATATTGTCTGGTCCAGTCGCTTTGTTGATGTCTACCTCAGATAAAAGTTTCTCGATTCCCCAGGTATGTATAGTTAGTGGAAGTATAGGTGGGTGTGGTGATGGTGACAGTTCCGGCAAGTTTGCTTATTCTTGTGTAAAAACTGACTGGAACTGCGAATTAAGTGCATGTGCTTTGTCCTGTGGAAGTGTGACCAGAGAATCGTTATGTAATAATGTTGTTATGCCAGTCGAGTCTTGTTTGCGCGCTTTGAAGAAGCTGTAGAATTTGTTGTGGTTTGGATGTTGTTTGTGAGGAAAGTGGTTGTGTAATTAGTTTCTGCTTGTTTGATTTCTTTTTGTAATGTTTTTTGTGTGTTTTTGTAATGATCCCAGTGTTCTGTATCGTTGTAACGTTTAGCTGTCTTGTATGCATTAACCTTGTTTCTGTGTAGTCTTCGTAACGGTCTATTGAACCATGGTGGTGACTGGTTCCGTGTAACGGTTTTCTTGGGTATGTGCTTGTCCATTGTGTCATGTATGAAGTCGCAAAGTCTGGTCCAATTTAACTTAACAGAATTGGCCATTGGGTCGTTGTCGAGGAATGTCTCTAAAGTCAGCTAAGTCTACCGAGATGACTCCCATGTCAGCTCTGTTGTATTGGTAGATTTTCCTGGGTAATTGTTTCTGGATGTTTGGTTTTATGTTTGCGTCTACAAGTATCATGTTGTGGTCACTAAGCCCTGGTAAAACCTGTGTTCGTGTACTAAAAGAGGTGTTGTTCGTAAGGAACAAGTCTAATATGTTGGATGTGACCCCGAGTCTTATGTTAGGGTTGTTTCTAGCTACGCTAATTTGTGTACGTGTTGGTTCGAGTACTGTTTGTGAGAGTTAATGGGTGTTGATTATGTCAATGAATCTTTCGTGTAATGATCTCCTGTCGGTCTGTGGCAGTATTAGGTCGCCTTCATGGTCACCATTCTCCGTTGTCGCGTAAGCTGTCCAGTTAATGTCCGGTAAGTTGAAGTCTCCAGCCAACCATATGTTCTTGGAGAGATCAATTTTAGATAAAGATTCGTCAAGGGACTGCAGGTAATCTACGTTACTGTTAGGGGGCCGGTAAAATGATCCTATATACAGTGTCCTGCAGCCCTGTATCTGTGTTTTAATCCATAACATTTCTGCGTCTGCGCTAAGTTCGGTGGCTGGTGTTACGACTAGTCCCGGCTTCGTCGCTATCATGACCCCACCGTGGTCTCCGTTCTGTCTGTCTTTTCTATGTAAAGTCATGGTATAGGGAATGTCCGTCGGGAAGACTTCACTGTCTGAAATGTCAGTCTCTGTCGTTGAATTATACTGGACCAGTCTGTTTGAGTTAGGCATTGTTTAATAACTATCCAGTTAGCTGACTCCCACTTCCAAAGGATATGTTCACTCTCTTCCTCTCTTGGCATCTTCAAATTAATTTTGGTAAGCACTGCTTCATGGTCAGAAGTGCCTACAAATCCAAGTGGAGAACAGTGAATTGTGTGAGATGGTAAGTCGGTTAACCCGTAGAGCCCCAGCGACGCGCCTGACGCGTCGGCGATGTATGTAACGCACAGCCCCAGAGACGCGCCTGGCGCGTCACGCTAATTGCGCCGACCGTAACCTCAGTTGTAGCCACTCAAGAGGGCTCAGATTTGTATGGGAACTGTGTACGTATCCCACGCAACCGTGCCGATGGTTGAAAACTCTCAAAGTCCACGTGCGTGTGCGTGAGCGCGCAATAACCTGTTTTTTGGGGGATAATTGCCTTCAATTTTTTACTCTTGTAAAATACGTTTTCGGGGGCTCTGTAGGACCATTTTTTAACCTTTTTGAGCGGTTTTTCGTGGTTTTTCCTTCATTCCTAACCCATTCGCTATTGTATCTGGAATAAAACCATTTTTTGAAAACCGGCCGGGTTCTGGTGAACACACATTACAAAACTAGCCAGGGCTGGACGGGTTAAAAAGGGATCAAGTGATGAGCCAGATATGTGAGTGGGAAAATCAACAACATTATGGAGATTGTGTACTGCGACAAAGTGATAAAAAGCAGTATGTACTCTGTGTTGATTTAAGTCTCCAAATATAATGACATTCTGGCAGTTGTTATTTGTCATCAGGTGGTCGAGATTTTCGATCAGAAATTTTAGCAGGTGTGCACCTTGTGAAGGTGGACGGTAACACCCTCAGCGGAGGATACCTCTTCCACTATGATCGATCATCTTATAAAAGATTATCTCTAATTTAGTTGGCGTTGCTGTGTCAATCATCTGTATTTGTAAGCCTTTCCTATGACACATAGCTACTCCGCCTCCTTGAGTGTTACGATCCTTGCGATTCCAGGATGTATAGCCAGGAATGTTTGCATAGGTGGAGGGTACAGCATTGTCAAGGAAGGTCTCCTGAAGAAACACAATATCAGCATTTTGCTTATTAACAAATTGGTGTGTTAATTCGCCAATATATGTGTGGAAACCTCTCTCTCTCTCTCTCTCTCTCTCTAACATAAAGTTTGGTATGGTATGGACCTCAATATATTGATGTCCAATACTTTCCCTATTCTCTGATGTGACATCGTGCTGAGAACATTTTCCAATATACACATCTTTACAATAAATTCAAGTAATCTCCGGTAAAAAAAAAAGTTAATAGAAGAAAAGGTGTGGTGATAAACTTGGTGTGGAAAATCTGAGGGAAACAGGAGGAGAGAATCGCACGAATGCACACATACATGGCCTTTAACAAACACACACACACAAGTCTTATCGTGGTACAAAAACACAGTTAACCTTCTGAGTACTAGTTCAAATTGTATTATTAGTATTAAGCAGCCTAAGGGGACTGTCCTCTATTCAAATTGGGGTGACCTGCTTTTTATTCTCTCTCTGGGTTGTATCCATTCGGCCCCATTCAGCCTACTGTGTTAAGACTTTTATCCCCATCCAAGTTTCGATTTATACCTGGCGAGCGATAGCCTTCATATTTTGGATAATGAGTTAGACAGTTGGCTAAATTTGTAAATTTTTCGATAGAAAAAATTTGTTTTATGTATCCATAAAATGCTGAATAACTCTCTTGACAGTTTAGTTATCTTGAATGTTAGGACATATATTAAATCAGTGGTAATTGGGTATTATGAATTAATAGACTTTTCTTTATATAAAAAATGAAATGTATATGAATATTTTAACTTTTACATATCACGTTTTTGTTTGGCCTGTAAAAACAATATTTTGTAAAACAAATTACAGATAATTTATAAGGTTCTTTTATTAATTAAAAAGTGTAAAACACACCTGAGGGCATCAAACTGTATACATAGATTCAATAAATCAATACCCTTAGCAGAGTTATTGAATTAAAAACAAAAAACAAAAAAGAAAATTCGAAAAATCTATTGTAAATTATTGAACCGGCTTGACATTTTAGGAAACTTTTGTGTTTGGGCCCATGATGAAAATGTGTAAATTTCATAGTGATTAGATGATTAGAACAACACATAATTTTAATAGAGGTCCCTCCCCTTAAGCAGATTATATATAAATACAAAGAGGTAACGATGAGGTAGAACATGTTGTGAAAGAGAAAAGGAGATGCTTCACAGCATGGACGAAGGGAGGCAGCAAGGAGGAATACCAGGCAGCTAAGCGAACTGCCAAAAGAGTTATTTACAATGCTAAAAAAGGGATTATTGACCTGGTCCTCGAACAAGTGTGTAACACTTACAATCCCAATGGGATCTTCAACCTAGCTAGGCGAGTTAAAGATTACAGTAGGGATATTATAGGTGAACAGTGTGTTAGAAACGATAATGGGAAGATTGTGTATGCTGACAATGAAATCAGAGAAGCATGGAAGGCACACTATGAACAATTGCTAAATGTAGAGTTTGAATGGGATAAGGAACAGCTTAGTATAAAAAAAACAATATCTGGACCCCCTCCTTTGATAGCACCAGCTATATTGAGCGACGCAATCAATAAAATGAAGGATGGTAAAGCTCCAGGGTGCTCTGACATTGTCGCTGAGATGATAAAAGCCTCAGGGGATACTGGTGTCAACTTAGTCACTGAGTTGATAAACACCATTATTAAAGATGAAAAAATCACAGAGGATTGGCTCAAAAGTGTAATAGTAAATATATACAAAGGAAAAGGGGATGCGCTAGATAGAGGAAATTATAGGGGCCTGAAAATGTTTGACCAAATCATGAAGGTCTGTGAGAGTCTTTGAGGGTTTGATCAGGCAAAGCATCTCCATTGATGATATGCAGTTTGGTTTTATGCCAGGACGGGGTACAACCGATGCTATCTTCATAGTCAGGCAGATACAGGAAAGATACTTACTAAAAGGCAGGGATCTTTACTTTGTGTTTGTAGACCTGAAGAAGGCCTTTGATAGGGTGCCTAGAGATGTTGTGAAGTGGGCTATAAGGAAACTTGGTGTGGAAGAGTGGCTGGTGCGTGTGATAATGGAGATGTATGAGGATTCGCGAAGTGCGGTGAGGGTGAAGGGTGTACGGAGTGATGAGTTTGCAGTCCGTGTTGGAGTCCACCAGGGTTCAGTGTTAAGCCCCCTCCTCTTTATTATGGTCTTGGAGGCACTTTCAAGAGTTTTTAGAGGCAGACTCCCGTTGGAATTGTTTTATGCAGACGATTTAGTCCTAATAGCTGACAGTATGCAAGATGCTGAGGCCAAATTCAGATAATGGAGAGAGGGCATGGCGAGCAAGGGTTTAAGAGTCAATATTAAGAAAACCAAGGTTATGCATTGTAGATTGAGACGATTGTTACGCTGGCCAGCTAGCCAGAATGCGCTCGGGACTCGCTAGCGCTCGCCAGGGCAGTGATATGGGCTACAATAATCGTAGAGCGATGTTCTTTCTTTCATAGAGTACATGTTGTCACAGACAGATCAGTGGTGATCTTTATTCTTGTCTGTGACATTTAGAAGTATTTTATAGCATTGCTAGAATATGAGATGCATGGTGTGAAGTTAAGGAGAGAGAGAGCAGGGTAGGCAGCGTGGTGGTAGTATGTGCGTGTGTATGTACATTTGCCTCCTGCGCTCGGAGGAGTTTCCCACGCCCGTGATTGGCCGGCGGCCCTGTCGACGTCATAGAACGCTTGCTCTTCATGACGTAGTCGTCTGTGATTGGCGGCCGCGGTCCTGGGACGGTGGTGCGGGCTCCTGTCCTTGTGTCTCCTTCAGAGCTAAGCGGAGTGTGCTAGGTCCTACATGTCTCTTGCAACCTGTCTCCCATATAACCCTCTATACTACTATATCTCTCTCTGAACTTCTTCGGTTTCATACTTCTCTCTTTATTCAATTGCTTATCCCTTCTGGTTCTGCATACGACTTCCATAGTCGGCCAGTCGTATTACCAGCACCAGCTCTCCATATATGTTTGCACTAGTTTTAGGGATTATTAGAGTCATAGTCAAATGGTACTATAGTGTTGGGGTGCTTCTAATTATTGAGCTGTTCTCTCTTATTATTTAATGCTAGACAGTGGAAGGTATCTTTGGTCATTGTCGGAGTTATGTATGTGGCAAGTCAGAGCCTGTACAACATCGACGAAGCTAGCTAGCCTGTAATCCTTGTGCATATTTTCCTTTGCGAGTGTAGCAGTATACAAGTGAAGGGCTCTTGCCAAATCTCACCTGCATACTTGCTACCTCATTTTGTTGACCTTTGTGGAGCGCCAGGGTAAGACCAGATAGTTGAGATCTAGACTTACCAAGAGAGCCTCCAAGTAACTTAACGTAACATAAGGGAAATCTGTTCAAGGGGAGACAGTAGGCTACGAGCATGCTTGCGCTCTGCCTAGCTTCTTAGTACCTTTTTATGCCACTGCTAGACTTTATTAGTGAGAAAGACAGCATCGTGTTTATTAACTTTAATTGTGTATGCTTTAGGAATTATTCACGCTTTATTTTAGCCAAGGTTGATGCATAGTGCACAACCCAGTTTGGCTATTACGTTGGCTACGGAAGTACTGTTCCTGAGTGGTTATTTATTAGTGCTGTCACAGAGTTGTTGCACTCCCTTGAATATATATGTATCCTACTTATTGGTGTATTTAAGATACACGCTTTGGTGTCCTGCCCCTGCATTTATTCATGTTCTGTATTAACGAGCATCTTAGAGCATCAGACCTTTTCAGAAGATTCCATCTCTGATTGCTGTAGGACTGGACTTCCAGTGTTTTCATAGAGCATTGTAGAATTTAGTGTTGAGTACAGACTCACACTAAAGTTAACGTAAGCATGTAATTCTTTATTTAATCTTGTTATAGTTTATTCAAGCATGTTATTACTTAAGAGCATTTTATTAACGTAAAGTACTCCTGTTGTGAGCAGGCTTTGCCGTCATCGGTAAGCCTTTGTAGAAGTGCACTAAAACCCAGTTAATTGATAACCCGTTATCCAGGAGATTAACTCTGGAGGGTTTAAGTGTTTTGTTCGCCGGCGAAATAGTTCGAGGGTTTGGAATTAGCGTACCGTTGTTGCAGATATAGCCTACCATCTAGTCCAATATATAGTGCCCTTGTTTATTTCGTAGTGCCGGTCGTAACACGATGCAATGTGGAAAAGAGCAGTGCATACCCATGTGCAGTGTGTGGAAAGGGTGTGGGCGTTAACTCAATTCAATGTAGCATCTGTCGATGTTGGGTACACCATGGGAGTAAGCGCTGTAGTAGAATAAAGGAACCCTTGCCGAAGGATAAGTCAGAAATAGAGATATTTGAGTGCGTAGTGTGCAAAGGCGAGGTTGTATTAAGTGATGATCCTGTGGCTGTGAATTTTGGATATGAGTCATTGGAGCTGGTGAACAAGTTTTGTTACCTAGGAGATACCACCTCTGCCGGTGGTGGGGCCGAGGCTGCCACTGTTGCAAGAATTAGATGTGGCTGGGGGAAGTTCAGAGAACTGTTGCCAATCCTGACCATGAAAAGAATGCCTCTCCCCCTGAAGGGAAAGGTGTATGCCTCAGAAACATGGGCCATTAAAGTAAAGGATGTCAACAGAATGGAACGTAATGAGATGAAAATGGTGAGATGGATGTGTGGGGCCTGCTACAAGATAGAATAACAAATGTTGAGCTGAGGAGACGTTTAGGTATAAAGAGTATTAGCGAGGTGATGCGTACAAGTAGACTGGGATGGTATGGACATGTGGAGAGAATGGATGAACAAAATTGGGTGAAAAAATGCAGGTCTGTGATTGTACAAAGGAAATCAAGCAACAACAGATAGTGTGACCTTTCTAGGCTGCTTGTCCTCCAAAACACTGAGTATCAATTGTCCAAACAGTGGTTTAGAGTGGGTAAGGGAACATTGTAAAGGGAACTACTGCCCTGGAACTAATGTCCGTGGCAGGATTAGGAAGTTAGTAGGGGACAGATGGGTTAGAAACTGAGGGGGGGATAAAATTAAGTTATTCATTTACAATCGCAGTCAGTCGCGGGTTTGATGCAAGATATTTGTCTAGGCGAAGTTTAAATGAATCAACGGTGGTGCAGTCTATAACGTCCCGGAGAAGCCCATTCCAGAAGTTGACAACTCGATTGAAGAAAAAATTCTTAGATTCGTGCGAGTTAAAAGATTTACCGATCATTTTGCAACCGTTTCCCCGCGTGTAATTATTGGTCGATAGTGAAGTACTTACTACAGTTCATATTGTCGATGTCTTTGATGATTTTAAACACTTGAATTAAGTCGCCTCTTAATCTGCGCTGGGTTAAAGGAAATATATTTATTTCTCTAAGACGCTCCTTGTATGGTTTGTTCTTTAGGCTAGGTATCATTTTGGTAACTCTACGTTGAACTCGTTCTAGCTTGTCTATATCTTTTTGGTAATAAGTTAATATCTTTTTGGTAATTGTGGAGGGAGCTTCACCAAGGGGTGGACCGAGGAAGACCTGGGATCGGACTATACGTGCCGATCTCAAATCCAAGAACTTGACAAGTGAAGCAGCCCTTAACAGGGTTGCCTGGAACGCCGCCATTAGGACAAGAGACTGAAACTGCACGTATATGTGGAACACTCAGTCTTACATACTGTACATACATATACATAACATTTTAACTACTTTAATTAGCACTCTAACTGCCACAAGTTCTTCGTAAGCTAAATACAATCGTCCGGTATAAAACTAAACTGTAGAAGCGTCACCTTATACTGAAAGAGTTAAATACACGTAATACAAGACAACGTGAAACACCAAAACACATAATGATGCAGAGTAGTACAGTACAATGTAATACAAAGGACCATAACCCACATACACACACAGTACATTCTAAGGTAACTTAATGCACTGCTACCAATGGCTAACTATATCATGATCGAGATGATTATATTGTAGGAAACTATTATCTGATTATTTTCGGCGGACGGCAAATTCAATCCTTTAGTAGGTGATTGTTCGATACCTACTGGAACAATATGAAATGCATATGTCTCTGCGTCATAGTAGCACTGTGTGGGACGTTACTATTTTTTAATATTAATATGCGTGGCCATAGGTCCAAATTGTGTTGATCCCTCGCATGATCAGAATTGGTGACTTTCCCTGTAGAGGGTTGAGGCTACGCTTTATGAATAACAACAAATTTCACTTCCAAGCCGTCATACTAGGTGAATTATATAAACAAAAAACATGGCAATTTACTGCCTCTTGGAAACAAACATACTAGTAGTAACAGTTGTGTAAAATTCTTAACGTCAACCGATTCCCTGTACAAAGGAGTACAAAGGAAATCAAGCAACAACAGGTCTAGTGACCCTTCTAGGCTGCTTGTCCTCCAAATAAGGTACGTGATTCATGCATGACAGAAAAATAACATAATAAGGTGGACTACAGAATTTTGCTGGTTATGAAGCAGATGGTTACCTACAAAATTACTCTTATGTTTATATGGCTGCACGGCATTGCATTCTATTCCTATACTTTAATCTTGTTTGTTTTACTGTAAATATATGAAATCACATTTATGGCAATGTTTGAACAATTGTATAATAATGAACCTGAAATATATACTTACTGTCAAGTTGTAGCAATTTATACATGACGATACTCTGACAATAATTCGAATTTGCACCAAAATGTTCGTCCCCCACATGAAAATAGATTGTGCGATATAGTATTTAATTTGTTTACATAATTATATGAATCAGTCGTTTAAACCGAGAAAAGCGCCAGGACTTTTAAAAGGTTTTACTGGGCGAAGGCTCTGGGACTCTTAATCAAGGCATAATTTAAAAAACAAAATCAAAACACCCCACTGGCACTCAAAGTAAAGCAATATGTGATTAAGCGAGATCATTAAGCGAGATCATTCCTCTCCATACCTCCTATCACTCCTCCACATTTGTGTCCCCCCACCTCCCTCCCTCCTCAATTATATTGTATTTTCCCTATTATTTCCGAAATTTATAGAGTATTTTCGTGCGAATACGGCGGGGAGAGAGGGGGAGGATGGGGGAGTCTTTCTTCAACTCTCTAACGCGATCACCCCTATTACACACCATTACTTTACTTTTATTGACGTTCACCTTCAGTTTCATCCTCTACTAACCACATCAAACTCTTTGACTAGCCGCTGGAGTTTCTCCTCAGAATCTGCCACCAACGCTGTGTCATCAGCAAACAGCAACTGATTCAACTCCCAATCTCTACCATTCTTTCCTACTAAACCCAATCCTCTTCCCATAGTTCTCATTTTCACCTCCCTCACCACACCATCCATAATCATATTAAACAGCCATGGTGACATTACACAACCATGTCGCAATCCTACCTTTACCTCAAACTATTTACTCAACTCACTATTTCCTACTCTAACACATGCTCTACTCCCTTCATATACACTCATAATTGCTTCTAACAAAATGTCCTCCAATTTCATAAATCCTTAAGACCTTCCACATTGCTGCACGATCTACACGATCATACATTTTTTCCAAATTCATAAAAGCCCAAAATATCTCCTTATGCTTCTCTAAATACTTCTCGCATAACTGTCTTACTGCAAACATCTGAACCACGCACCCTCTCCCCCTCCTAAGCCGGCACTCTTCTTCTCCTATTGCAACTTCCTTACACTTTATTATCCTCTCTATCAACACCCTGTACTGCCATACAGCTTTCCAACCACTTATAATAAACTAATACCTCTATAACTTAAACACTCCTGCCGATCTCCCTTCCCCTTGTACAACGGCACAATACATGCACTCTTCCAGTCTATTGGTACCATTGACACAGCAAAGCACACATTGAAAAGTCTCACCAACCAATCTATTAGCACATTTCCACCCTTCTATATACACTCCTTTGTACTCCACAGCAATACCATCCAATCCTTCTGCTTTTCCCGCTCTCATTTGTTTCACTGCTTCTTTCACCTCATTTTCCTCAATCCTTTCATTCATTCCCTGCCACCAGGGTTGCCTGGGTAACCTATCTCCATCAATCACTGCTTCTCTTCCATCTCTTGCATTTAGTAAAGATTCAAAATACTCGGCATATCTTTTCCTCACTTCAACTCCTTCAACTAGTAATTATTCATTTGCATCTTTCACTGACTCTTCCCTCTTTTGTTCTCTTTTCCTTACATTATTTACCTCCTTCCTGAATATCTTCTTTCGTTATTCAAAATTCTCACTCAACCTTTCACCCCACCTTTCGTTTGCATCTTTTTTCGCTTCTCTAATTATCCGTTTTGCCTCTCTCTCTTTCTCCTTGTACCTCAACACTACCATCCTGTAAAACCCTCTCAAAACACGGTCTCTTATCCTCAACTGCATTGCTCATCATATCATTCCGCTTCCCTTCCTGATACCTCTGCCTCCTACTTTCCTTTTACCGCATTGCCTACTACCTCTAGACTTGCTTTCACTCCTTTCCCTAATCTGTTGCTATTCAACCTCTACTTCTACTATTAATGGAACAAGTAATTAGCTCAATGGTTTGACGTAAAAGGGGTTAATTGTGTTACATGTTTGCAAACCTCCCAGGATTTCATGCAGGCAATCTTTATATATATTGCATGCATACCATATAATTATATTTACAGTGATTATCTTTAGTAACTTCCATTTAAACCCTAAAGAGTTGGTACCATCTGGAGATGTTCCTGCAACACTCTCCAGGTAATATCCTGAGACGTTTTGCATTCCCCCCCCTAAAAGCACGGGTCTGGAGAGACATTTTTTGGTACCTAGCGGTAGCTTAGGGTATTAGGGCATGGCCGGGGTGACGACCTGGACGGGTCAGGTTCCGCTCAGTTATCCACAATCCTGTGGAGTGAGAATACGACACAGTAAGCAGTCTGAACGCAGATGACTCAGCGCGGGCTCTCACGTAAAAAAAAACTCCACTTCATCAGACCAGTTGAGAACAAGCTTTTGGTGCCTCCATATAGGCCAGAATAGGTCAGCTATGACTGATAATAATAATAATGTTCAGGTTACTTATTAGGTGCTATTTATCTCTAGCACTCGCTCTGAGATTCAATAGTACTCAAGCAAAGGCACTATTACCCATTCCCTGGCTCGTGGCTACAAGTGTATGTAAACAAAACTTTACGCCCGAGCCTGGGATTGAACTCGAGTTCACCCGGGTAGGAAGCCGAGATATAATATATATATATATATTCCTACTGTACAAGACCATTGATATGTTTTGCATTGTGATGCAACTACAACTCGGATAAGTAGTTATGATACCGGTATTGGAAATGTTTATAAAATTATTTCGGAAAGAGGAGCATACATATCTGCAAATGGTACGTTTATTCATTGGTAACAACGTTTTATGCACACATTATCCTGACTATCACAACTGACAAGCCTGAGAGATATTGTATAAAATCCATAATTCCTGGAAACAGTGGTAGCCTGTAGTGAACAGTGCATGAGCCATAATAAACACAGATTATTGTGGAAAATATCACCACGGTCTACGACCCACTGGTTCGGGATACCGATAATGCCTTTTATCAGTAGATGTAAGCCAAGTATGTTTATTATATAAATAATGATTTGTCTGTACTTCATGAGGCGAATAAGATATGTATGATCCACCTGATGGCCTCCGAGATGTGAATACTCAAATTAATATACTAAACATCTTAAGAATAATTAATTTACTTCTAAAAGTCAGTAAACTATTTCAGGTATACGCAATGGCTATTATTCAATTTAGCAGGCTCTGACAATCTCCCTCTGGAAGGCTACCTAACCCACCACTATAAGTGCCGTAATATACACAATGTTATACGTAGACGACAATTCATTCCCGCAGCTCTGGACAATACACGTATTGTACTGGGGATGGCTACAAGCAATTTCGGCCACAAATCCGTTTGACGATACACATTTTCACCAATATCGTAGGAGTTGATTTGCCACTATTTTGAGAACTAGGTCCGATTAGGTTAGGTTAAATATGGTTAGGCTAGGATAGACTATGTTACGATAGGTGTTACATGAGGAAATAGACTCTAGGAATATGGGCGAAATGAATGATAATGAATATATTGTGGGAGAAACGATCAAAGCCAATGACGACTGCCTGGTTTCAAGCAAATTGGAATTAACTACTGCAGGTTCTAGATGTTACAGTCTCCTACATGTGCTGAGGTATATTGCCAAGCTGGCCATCAGTACTTTATAAAATATAGTCCGATATACAGGGTAATTAAAAAACGTGTTCATACTTTTAACAACGTATTCGCCAGATACCAATAAGACCTTGTTACCCAATTACCCTCGGGTTGAGGGTTTGTTATTTCGGAGTTATTACAGTTTTGATAGCTATCAATACATTTACTATACAAAAGTCTACGGAATATAAAACTAATTTACTGGATATGAACTTACTTTACGGATATGACACAAACTAGTTTGGTCATTTTCAGTAAGATCCCAGCAAACATTTTAAGTACGGGCCAATTCCGGGAAGTAGCGGCAAGTCCGGAATATTGGTGTTTTTGTATCGGGCCAAAATATGTTGGCCATAATATTCTAAAACGGTATTGGTTCAATATATTATTAATAAATGTTTTCCTTTGTCCGTTTTGGAGCAGGATACATGATGCTGGTCCAGCATTAGCAAATGATGGCATTAAGTATAACTTATTTTGTTTACTGGGCCAATATTTATCGGCCTGATTTAGGCATAAAGATATCGGTCCATTGTAGAAATAATAATGGGTTTCCATAGTTGATTCAGAAGAGGATGTACACTGTTGGGCCGATACAGTATATACATTCAAGAAATGGATAACTGTCTTTAATTAAAAGGGCCAATATATTGTGGACGTAAATTGGTAGAACATTGTTGGTCCTACATTATATTTTAAATAGCTTGCCAATCTCCGCCATCATTATGGAATATTTATGTTGGGCCAGTACTGGTATATCGCCTTTACCAAATAATGTCATCTACCTGCATTGGGCCTATATGTATCGACCATAATGTGGCCAAAATTGATTGGCCCCCTGTTGATCTTATTAATGATATCCATAATAAATAGGTTGTTGGATGATAGATATTGGGCCAATAATGGCTACTATATGAAGGTAAAATATGTTTTTTTTTATATCGGGCCAAAATATGTTGGCCGTAATATTCTAAAACGGTGTTGGTTTAATATCTTATTCATAAATGTTTTCCTTTGTCCGTTTTGGGGCAGGATACATGATGCTGGTCCAGCATTAGCAAATGATGTTATTAAGTATAACTTATTTTGTTTATTGGGCCAATATTTATTGGCCTGATTAAGGCATAATGATATCGGTCCATTGTAGAAATAATAATGGGTTTCCATAGTTGATTCAGAAGAGGATGCACAATTTTGGGCCGATACAGTATATACATTCAAGAAATGGATAACTGTCTTTAATTAAAAGGGCCAATATATTGTGGCCGTAAATTGGTCGAACATTGTTGGTCCTACATTATATTTTAAATAGCTTGCCAATCTCCGCCATTATTATGGAATATTTATGTTGGGCCAGTACTGGCATATCGCCTTTACCAAATAATGTCATCTACCTGCATTGGGCCTATTTGTATCGGCCATAATGTTGCCAAAATATATTGGCCCCCTGTTGATCTTATTAATGATTTCCATAATAGATAGGTTGTTGGATGTTATCTTAAAACTTTACTTATCAGTAGTGAGACCTCATATGGATTATGTCCAATTTTAGTGTCCTTATTACAGAATGGCCATAGATTCGGTGGAGAGAGTACAGCGAAGAATTACACAAATTATTAATATTAGAAATCTACCATATGAAGCAAAGTTGAAAACAATTAGGCTTACATTCGTTAGAAAGACGCAGAGTTAGAGGGGATATGATAGAAGTGTTCAAGTGGGTTAGTGGGATTAATAAAGGGGACATGACAAATGTACTAAAGCTCAGTGATAGCAAAAGAATTCAAACAAATGGTTTCAAATTAGACAAATTTCGTTTCAGAAAAGATATAGGCAAATATTGGTTTGGTAACAGATTTGTAGCCATGTGGAATAGGCTACCGAGTGATATGGTATGATCAAGAACGATAGGGAGCTTTAAGATAAAATTAGATAGGCATATGGACGAGAAAGGTTGGGTATGAGGGGGGATCTGCCGAGTGTGGGCCAATCGGCGCTCTGCAGACCCCTGTAATCCTGTGTTGATCTCTGACCGTTTTGGTGAGGTCAGTCCTCAAGGTATTAATGAGTTGGGTCTGTAATTAGGCCTTGTATTTAGGGTTGGGTGTGACAGGGACCTGCCTTGTGTGAGCCGATCAGCTTCCTGCAGACTCCCATTTTCTTATGTTCTTATATTGGGCCAATAATGGCAACTACATAAATGTAAAATATGTTCACTTTTTTGTATCGGGTCAAAATATGTTGGCCATAATATTCCAAAACGGTATTGGTTCAATATATTATTTATAAATGTTTTCCTTTGTTCGTTTTGTGGCAGGATACATGATGTTATTAAATATAACTTATTTTGTTTACTGGGCCAATATTTATCGGCCTGATTAAGGCATAATGATATCGGTCCATTGTAGAAATAATAATGGGTTTCCATAGTTGATTCAGAAGAGGATGCACAATGTTGGACCGATACTGTAAATACATTCAAGAAATGGATAACTATCTTTAATTAAAAGGGCCAATATATTTTAGCCATAAATTGGTAGAACATTGTTGGTCCTACATTATATCTTAAATGGCTTGCCTATCTCCACCATCATTATGGAATATTTATGTTGGGCCAGTACTGGCATATCGCCTTTACCAAATAATGTCATCTACCTGCATTGGGCCTATTTGTATCGGCCCTAATGTGGCCAAATATATTGGCCCTCTGTTGATATTATTAATTATTTCCATAATAGATAGGTTGTTGGATGATAGATATTGGGTCAATAATAGCAACTACATGAAGGTAAAATATGCTGGCTTTTTTGTATCCGGCCAACATATGTTGGCCGTAATATTCTAAAGCGGTATTGGTTCAATATATTATTTATAAATGTTTTCCTTTGTCCGTTTTGGGGCCGAATACATTATGCTGGTCCAGCATTAGCAAATGATGTTATTAAGTATAACTTATTTTGTTTACTGGGCCAATAATTATCGACCTGATTAAGGCATAATGATATCGGTCCATTGTAGAAATAATAATGGGTTTCCATAGTTGATTCAGAAGAGGATGCACAATGTTGGGCTGATACAGTATATACATTCAAGAAATGGATAACTATTTTTAATAAAAGGGCCAATATATTCCCAGCAAACATTGGAAGTATGGGCCAATATATTGTGGCCGTAAATTGGTAGAACACTGTTGGTCCTACATTATATTTTAAATGGCTTGCCAATCACCGCCATTATTATGGAATATTTATTTTGGGCCAGAAGCCTACTGGCATATCGCCTTTGCCAAATAATGTCATCTACCTGCATTGGGCTTATATGTATCGGCCATAGTGTGGCCAATATATATTGGCCCCCTGTTGATCTAATGATTTCCATAATAGAAAGGTTGTTGGATGTTATCTTAAAACTTTACTTATCATTAGTGAGACTTCAAATGGATTATGTTGTCTAATTTTGGTGTCCTTATTACAGAATGGGCATAGATTCGTTGGAGAAAGTACAGCGAAGAATGACAAAAATTATTAATATTAGAAATCTACCATATGAAGAAAAGTTAAAAAAAAATAGGCTTACATTCGTTAGAAAGATGCAGAATTAGATGGGATATTATAGAAGTGTTCAAGTGGGTTAGTGGGATTAATAAAGGGGACATGACAAATGTACTGAAGCTCAGTGATAGCGAAAGAACTCGAACAAATGGTTTCAAATTAGACAGATTTCGTTTCAGAAAAGATATAGGCAAATATTGGTTTGCTAACAGATTTGTAGACATGTGGAGTAGGCTACCGAGTGATATGGTATGATCAACAACGATAGGGAGCTTTAAGATAAAATTAGATAGACATAAGTTATGGACAAGAAGGGATGGGTATGAGGGGGGATCTGCCGGGTGTGGGTGAATCGGCGCGCTGCAGACCCCTGTAATCCTGTGTTGATCTCTGACCGTTTTGGTGAGGTCAGTCCTCAAGGTATTAATGAGTTGCGTCTGTAATTAGGCCTTGTAATTGGGGTTGGGTGTGACAGGGACCTGCCTTGTGTGAGCCGATCGGCTTCCTGCAGACTCCCATTTTCTTATGTTCTTATATTGGGCCACTAATGGCAACTACATGAATGTAAAATATGTTCACTTATTTGTATCAGGTCAAAACATGTTGGCCATAATATTCTAAAGCGGTATTGGTTCAATATATTATTTATAAAGGTTTTCCTTTGTCCGTTTTGTGGCAGGATACATGATGTTATTAAATATAACTTATTTTGTTTACTGGGCCAATATTTATCGGCCTGATTAAGGCATAATGATATCGGTCCATTGTAGAAATAATAATGGGTTTCATAGTTGATTCAGAAGAGGATGCACAATGTTGGGTCGATACAGTAAATACATCCAATAAATGGATAACTATTTTTAATAAAAGGGCCAATATATTCCCAGCAAACATTGGAAGTATGGGCGAATGCCGGCACATCTGGAATGTAGGCTTTCTTATATTGGGCCAATGTAATTTGGCCAGAATATTCTGAAACTATGTCTGTCCAATAATACATTTATAAAGGTTTTCCTTTGTCCGTCTTTGGGTTGGGTTTACAGTGTTGAGCCAGCACCGGCACTTAACAGGATTCAGGATAACTTACTTTCTGTATTGGGCCAATGTCTATCGGCCAAATAATTGCGTAATTATATCAGCCCAATATAGAAATAATATTGTTTTTCCATCATTGGATATGGATAAGATGCCCAATGTCAGGCCGATACTGTTATATAGCAAAAAGTATAGGGTATTGTTTTTCTTATATTGGGTAGATGTACTTTGGCCATAAGAAGGCAACATTTTGTTTTTCCATTATCATATTCAAAATGGTTGTCAGATATTGGGTCAATACTGGCATATAACGGAAAGTAAGAGATGATGACTTGCCTATATCGGGCCGTTGTATGTAGCCCAGAAAAAGGCCCAAAGATAGTGGTCTAATATTATGTTCATTACTATTTAACATTAACCGGCCTAAGGTAGTCTTCTATATGTAGGACCAATACTGGCATATTGAAGTACTAAAGGATAACAGTTGTCCTGTATTGGGCATATACATAGCAGCAAATAAATGGCAAAATTATATCGACCCAATATTGAATTCATAAATTAATTTCCCTATGTTAAGAGATAATGGCTCCTTACATCGGGCCATTGTACTTCGGCCAGAAGAAGGCAAAACTTTATTGGTCCTTTATCATATTTATAGTGGCTTTCCGTTAATCGGCATTGTGTTTGGTACCAGATGTTCGGCTGGTACCAGCATATAACCATACTAAAGGATATTAGATTTCCTATATGAGACCAATGTATAACAGTTTAGAAATGGTAAAAGGATATCGGCCTGATATGATCATATGAAATAGATAGATGTTTTCTATAATGGGATATTGGGTGGCTGTCAGATGTTGGGGTGATACTGTTATGTTACTAAGCAAAAAATATAATGTTTTTCTTATATTTGGTAGATGTACTTTGGCCATAAAAAGGCAATATTTTGTTGGGGAAAGGTGCTGAGAACGGCCTCTGGGGCAGTCTGGAACCGGTGTCCTCGGGACGGTAAATTTTCCTGGCCAGCTTCCATTTAGCTGAGTATGACAATTACAACATCACAGAAAACACCCAAGTCTGATGAACACATAATCTCACCGGGGACGGCATGCAGCGTCCCGAGCGTTCAGGCTTACTAATGTGAATGTAGGAAGTTTGAGTGGCAGATCAAATGAAGTTGTGGAAGCACTTGAGAGAAGAAGAGTGGATGTGTGCTGCACCCAGGAAAGCCGATGGAAGTGGTGGGGTGCACAGTTCATAGTTGGCAAATAACAAGAGATACAGGATCTACTGGAAGGGAGATAAGTCTGGAAAAGCAAAAGGAGGAGTGAGTGTTCTGGTGGCCGAGGAGTGAGAGAAGAGTGTTCTTCAGATCAAGATAGTAAATGGAAGATTGATTGTACTGAAGCTGAAAGTTGGTGAAAGAATACTGAATGTGATATCAGCATATGCCCCACAGGTTGGTTTGAGTAGAGAACGGAAAGATCTCTGGAACGACCATAATTTGTGTTGTTTCGGGCCTCTTTGAGAATGACACCACAGTAATAGACCGTGACCTAAATGGGAATGTGGGAGCACGTGCTGATGTGTGCGGGGGCATTCATGGAGGAAATGGATACGGAAGGAGAAATCTAGAAGGCGAATGTATACTGGAGTCCTGTGTTACACTTTACATGGTTGTGTGTAACATAAAGTTCAAGAAATGGGTGAGTCCTCTGAACACACAATTCTGGGGGTTCCAGTAGCCAGATAGATTATTTCCTGGTGAACATGTAGAAAGGACTGGAAGTGGTTTAGGGATGTAGGCTAAAGGTCATCCCGAGTGAGAATGTATTTCTCAACATAAGCTCCTAGTATGTGACATGATATTAACGCGAGATCTTGTGTGCAAGAAGGTATGCATGCCAAAAAGGAAATTAAGGTTGTTGAATAAATCAGAATATAGATAGGTTTTGTAGCGAACTGGAGAACATGGATAGGAATAGGGGCGCTAGGTTATTATGATGTAAATAGTCACTGGAACTTCCTTGAATGTAGCCTTCTTGCTTCCACTGGCAAAGATATTTACTTAAAGCTAGGGATCTGTATCTTGTGTTTGTAAACCTGGAGAAGGCCTTTGATAAGGTGCCCAGGGATGTTGTGCAGTGGACCATGAGAAAACTTGGTGTAGAGGAGTGGCTGGTGTGTGTGCTATAGTGAAAATGTACGAGAACTCGCAAACGGAAGTGAAGGTGAAAGGAATACTGAGTGAGGAGGTTGCAGTCCATGTTGGAGTTCACCAATGTTTTTTGTTGAGACCTCTCCTCTGTTATAGTTTCGGAGGCCCTATTTGGAGATTTTAGAACTGGGCTCCCATGGGAACTGCTATACACAAATGGTTTAATTCTAATCACAGATAATGTGCAGGATGCCGAGGTTCAGAAGGTAGAGTGAGGGCATGACAAACAAAGAATTAAAAGTTAACATCAATAAAACCAAGGTGTTTGCACAGTAGCTTGTGCCGTTGAAATTTAGAAGAAAAAAAACAGTGCATACCCATGTGCAGTATGCAGAAAAGGGGTGGGCATGAATTCAATTCAGTGTAGCATCTGTCTTTTCTGGGTACTTCATGGGAAGAAGCGCTGTAGTAGAATAAATGGACCTCTGCCGAGGAAAAAAGCTGAAATTGAGAAATTTGGGTGTATAGTATGCAAAGCTGAGCTTGTGTTGAAGGATTGGCTCGAGAGTGTGAACCGTGGCAATGTGTCGCTGGAGATGGTGGACAAGTTTTGCTACTGCTCTCTGCCGGTGGTGGCGCCGAGGCCGCCACTATTGCCAGAATTAGATGCAGCTGGGGAGACCGCAGAGAACTGCTGCCAATTCTAACCATGAAATGACTCTCTCTCCCTTGAAAGAAAAGGTTTACACTTCATGTATTAGAAGCGCAATGACCTATATGCTTCAGAAACATGGCCTGTCAAAGTGAATGATATCAACAGATTATATTGCCTAATAATGATAGGCCTATACATGATGATATTTTCATGGTTTAATCAATAATGGTTCCACCACCCCAGGACTTTCACCCATTTTTCCCAACATCGAGATTGCTCAGTTAAAGATTTATCAGAATCCATGTTAAGTTCTGTGAAGTTAGAGACTATAGGCCTACCAGTACAATTATTTCAATACCAATTAAAGCACTTCTACTGAATCTGAAAGCTAGTAGCCTACCAAATACAACTAACATTTCTGTAGAATTGGATATTTATCGTGATAAAAGTACTGTAGATGGTGTTAGTGACCTGGAAACTGAGGCAGATGGCTCGGAAAGAAAAGTCTGTGACTTATGTAATTATCTTATTAATCTTGCAAAGGTTTTAGGTTAAATTACAAGCAAAGCAATTTATATATCCTCCAAGGTTATTCAAAGTATTGTGGAGTGCTTTCAAACCATATTTATTCACTAAGATATTAATATTCTCCACTATCTAGATCTATGTACAGTATCTCTATCTATTTATCTCTCTCTCATCTCTTTCATATATATATTGTTACGTATCTTGATCCTCAAGTGGTTAACTTTATGAATCTAGATAGCACAGAGATATATGTTAAGGTATCAGTCAGCTGAAGGCAAAACAAAAGTAAAATCTAATAAATTATTTCCTGTTGGTGCTTCCTTTCCTTTTGGATCTTAGGACTTAGTATCCTTTATTGACTGATACTCTTTAATTATGAAAAATACTGAAACTAATTAAAGTCATGTAGTATTTATAAAGAATTATTATTTAACCGAAGCTTAGTAGGCTATGGTTATGAACCGAAGAAGTATATCTAAAGAAGGACTATTAATTCTATAAAAGTCTTGAAAGATAAAATTAATATTAAAGTAATAATATTTCTGTCTCTTACCCTTTTTGAAATGAATAGATAGTTTTCTTATATGTCCTTTTATTTATATTTAATGTAATTATTCTTGGTTCTTGTCTTACGTTAACAGTATTATATTATTATTATCATCAGGATTTATATCAAAGTCACATAAAAAGTTAGATATATATTTAATAATTAGTTAAATGTATTTCTTAACCACGTAACATTGAGGTTTGATTATGAGTAAATTAAGTTACAAGATCGCTTCATAGATTCGATTCAGGTCTCACTCAAATAATATGAAAAGCAAAAATAATATTTTGAAGCTAATATCATTTTCTTCAGCTTAGGAAATCACTAGAAGTAATATTAACACAGCCATGTTAGTCTAAGGCGATATTACTAATATGAGACAATAGCATCACCGTACTAAGCACCGTTAAGCAATGTAAGCTTAATTAAAAGAAAATGAAAGAACTCGTAAGTATTAATATAAAACAATAGTATTACTTTCATCATAACCCAATTACTTAACCCTTAATTAGCGGCGAGCAACATAAGTCGAGTTAAATAAAGCTGGACTATGTGGCGGCGCTCGACATAGGTCGAGTGGCAATTTCAGCACGTAATGTGGCTGAGAGAGAGAGACAAGTGGTGGCAGGAGACTAGCGAGCGTATGACTGCTCCAGACCACCGCGGCGAACCTACTGACACAAATCTCAGCTCCCTCCTCCCTCTCTCACTCGCTACATACTCAATTATGTACCGAAACTACCGAATTACCTGCTTTTTGCACTCGCGTTGCACGGTTATTGCAAGAAAACTATCCATCATACAAGGATCGTTATGGTGTCATTCGAAAGCTCTGTTTATGCCCTTTCAGGGATAGGTACTTGTTTTACGTTCTGGGTCTTATTTAGGCATGAAAATGATCACGTAAACAGCCCTATTTTGGCTAAAAACACCCCGCTGTGCGGTACATATAAATAAACCGCATAGGACGCTCGTAATGTGTTAAAGAGTTGCTTTAGTCCACAAGTTAGTCAACTAAAATAGTTAAATACATAATAATAGCGTTAACGTTAATTCCCAATCACATATCTCACTAACCAACATAACGTAAGTGTTTACTCTTAACACACACTTATATAATCTGACTGACAGTCACAAACCCATTATAATTCTTCACCCTGTCTTCCTCCAGCTGCAAGTTCACCTTCCCCAACTCCAAATGAGACTGATTTGAATGCCCACTACTCGGGTCTTATATACTAAACAATGATGGTGTAGGAACGAATCAGGAGGCGAGTGATGGTGCGCGACCCTATCATAGCTCCTCGAGTTGCATAGCAGGTGCGTGGACCAATGGGGTCTCCTGTCGTCGATCATACGGCATAGCGTCGGGTCATCAAAGTAGTTTGCAGGGTCCCCTATAACGCACGCAGGTGTGAAGGCTTGTTTGCAGGCGAGCTGGTTTCCCACTCGCTGGTTCGCTCGCTAGTCTGCTTCGCCGCTTCGCTCGCTAGTCTGCTTCGCCGCTTGGGTAGTTTGACACTCCTTCAACTCTAATTCTAACTCTTAAATTAACATACAGGGCTCCGTATGTCAGACCTCCCCCCTAGAAAAGAGTTTAAGGAGTATAGTACATAATATTAAACATAATACAAAAATAGAATCACCACCAGATTGGCAACAGCAAGATTATAATGAGGATATAATAAGGATATCACCCAAAGTAGGCAACGTCTCCAGGTACCACATCAGAACATAGCCGGAACGTAGCTGGAGCGTTATTCGAACTGCAAGGCATCTCACAGCTGAAGGTTTGAAAGCGCACTACTGAAGCATGATATTTACCGCGCTACAAGGGAGAGCTAATTGCCAAAATCCTCTCATTAAGTTAAACTTACTGCTGTATGAGGCCAACCCGGTAAATGTAATCTTTAATCCGTGGCAGTGGGTAGGTATCGTTCTTTGTGACAGCATTAACTTGCCTATAGTCCATACATAACCTATGGCTCCCGTCTGGCTTTGGCACAAGTATGACCGGAGTACTCCACTGGCTTAAGGCCTTTGTGATCAGCTTGTTTGATAACATAAAGTCAAGCTCAACCTGCAGTATACTCCTGCGTTGTGGCGAGACACGGTAGGGGGATAGTTTAATGGGAGTTGGATCCCCTACGTCGATGTCGTGCAAGGCCAAAGAAGTGAGCCCTGGAGTATCACGGAACACACTGGGAGACTGAGATAAAACAGATTAGTTGGTTCGCTTGATCAGAGGGAAGATGACATAGTTTAGATGGTAATTCCCCCCAAGCTACTGAATTATACTGAAAGTTGGATAGGCTACATGACAAGTCAAAGTCTGCATGGATACCTTCAGGCTCTGGAACAGTCTGTTGCGGGTCAGTAAGAGAACTGAAGACTTAGTCCGCACCAGGCTGTCCACAGGTCCTGACATTCACTGCCACAGTGGGAGAATCTGGAAGAGAGGAATCAGGGGACCTATGGTAGTAGGGTTTCAACATATTTATATGGAATACTTGCGTGGGCTTTCTTCTGTCTGGGGTAGTTACTAGATAATCGGTAATGCTCACCCTCCGAATGATCTTATATGGGCCCCTGAACTTGGCAGATAAAGGTTGGCCAAAAAGGTGGAGCAGGACCAAAACCTCATCACCGGGCTGAAACTCCCTCTCACGGGCTTTTCTGCCATACCAGTTCTTCATGGAGCTTTTAGCTACTGTCAAGTTTTTAGCTGCAAACTCACATGAGGATCTCAGCCGGATTTTGAAATCTGAAACATACTTGAGGAGGTTTTGGTTCCCCTCCTGGCCAACTAGGCTATCCTGCAATAGTTGCAAAGGACCTCTTACCTGGTGACCGAAAACTAGCTCATTAGGGGAAAAATCCAGGGATTCAGTTGGAACCTCACGAGTAGCAAATAAAAGAAAAGGTACCCCCTTATCCCACTCAACTCCGGTCTCTGTACAATACTTACGTAACATTCCCTTTAATGTCTGGTGATATCGTTCGAGAACCCCTTAAACTCTCTGGGTGGTAGGTGCTAGACTTAACATGCTCGATACCCAACTCCTTCAGGGACTGCTGAAAAATGTTAGAGGTAAAATTAGTTCCTTGATCACTTTGCACCTCATGGGGGAAACCCATTCTGGTGAAGAATTTGAGCAGTTCCTTGATGACAGTTGGAGCAGAGGTAGTCCTTAAGGGTATAGCCTCTGGGTAGCGAGTTGCCATGTCCATGATAGTTAATAAATAAATGTTACCTTGGGAAGTCTTAGGCAATGGGCCTACAATGTCCACTACCACCCGAGTAAAAGGATTCTCGAAAACGGGCAAGGGCACCAGAGGATGTACAGGCACCTTCTGATTGGGTTTTCCTGTCATCTGGCAAATCTGACACACTCTACAAAACATCACTACATCTGCACGCATTGCTGGCCAGTAAAAGTGGGCTCTGATTCTGTCTAGAGTTTTTCTCACACCTAGGTGTCCTGCCAATGGTATACAATGTGCCATTTCCAAGATATCTCTACGACAAGGTTTGGGGACTACTACTTGATGGACGTCCCAAGCCCCGTCATCGATTGGTCTGTGTGGCTGTCTCCATCTACGCCACAATACTCCTCCTTTGAGGTAGAAACATTCACCACCCTCCTTCTCACATTATTCTTCACTCATGGACATGGCAGCTAACTCCTTGCATTCACTATCATCTCTCTGTAGCTCTACCAGGCCACTAGGACAATCTGGAGGGGTTTCATGGTCATCGTTGGGGTCAAGATGAGCCATAAAGGTGTCAGATAAATCCACCTCAGTCACATAATCAGGCACAGTTGGAGCGTCATTCACACTCTCATCATCCCTTTCATCAACTCTTACATTCGGTACATTTCTGTCTGAGGGAACTGCTACTTGAGACATTGAACGTGTGACAGCACACACAGGGAAAACTGTTGGCATCTCCTTTTCGAGCTCACCGGTTAGTGGCTCGTTAACAGGGGAAAGTGACAAAATGGGGTCTGGTCGGACCTTCTCACCTGCTACATCATTCCCAAAAAGAAGTGTTACCCCAGGCACAGGGATATCTTGGGACCTACACAAAGCTATGGTGGCCTCACCCTGTAGTAACTCACATTCAATTTCGCCTTTTACCAAGTGTGCATAAAATTGGCCTCCAGCACCTCTCATTACAACTGGTTCGCCAGGTGGGCACTCAGTGTAAGGATTCACCATGAGGGTGCTAGTAGAACCTGTGTCTCTCAGAATGTTTACCTCATGCATGCAACCATTTAATCTCACGTTGCCAGATGAAATAAAGGGACGGTAACTGTCCTGCACTGATGGTGAAATTATTATTGGCTTAACCCTAGTGGGTTGCACCACACATGGTACTACACCCCTGTCTAGATGATTTACGTTAGCTGCTAGGTACCCCTTCTCTCGGGAGTCCTGTATTAAAGGAACTTTTGGTGCTAGGTACTCCTTCTGTCGGGAGTCCTGCATTAAAGGAACTTTTGCTGCTAGGTACTCTTTCTGTCGGGAGTCCTGCATTAAAGGCACATATGGAATTTGAGATACGGCGGCAACTGTCTGCCCCGATCTCTCGGTTTTCTCCTTGGCCCAGCACTGATAAGCTAGGTGGCCTCTCATGCCACAAAAAGTACATACTTTAGGGGATACGGGAACGTTCCCTCTTTGAGCATTACTATTACTTTGGGGCCCACCTCTGTTACCATTGCCCTGAGTCTCATTTTTAGTTGGGGGAACAATTCTATTTTGGCTAGCTGGGAAGACGTTAGAGGCTTGTGACTGGGTCCGTCAGATTTGTGATTGGGATACTTAAAATTAGAACTAGAATTATCGTAGGGCTTCTTTCCACGAAATTTGTTGTTGAGCACGTATGTTTCAGCCATGTCAGTGGCGTCGGCAAAACAATCTACCTTTTTCCCCTTTAAATGATAGGATACAGAAGAATCAATTTTCCATAGGAAATGTTCTAACAGGACCAACTCCTTCAGATCGTTGTAGCTTGTGACTTTCTTACTCTTGACCCAATGATTGAAAGTTTTAGTCATGGTCCTGGCAAATACCTTATGGGTTTCTTCTACTTTCTTCTGGTTTTTACGGAAAGATTGCCTGTAAGCCTCAGGCTGCAATTGATAGGTTTTTAGGATAGCTTCTTTGAGATTGTCATAATCCTGCCTAACTTCTGCTACTTCTGACAAATACGTGGCTCGAGCCTGCCCTGTCAAAACGGTTTGTAACATAAAAGGCCATTGATCTCTTGTCCACTGCATACCTCCAGCAACTTCCTCAAACAAAACAAAGAAATCCTGCACATTATCCTCAGTGAAAGGTGGAATGACACTAGTCATAGTCAATCCCAGAGGGGGAGCATTACGGGAGCATTTGTATTGACATTTAGTTGAGCCGTTTGATATTGATATTGATAATGTTCGGTCTTTATTCTGGCTTCTTCGGCATTTATTCTAGCTAGTTCTATATTTAGTCCGGCTTGTTCGGTAGTTGCTCTGGCTTTTATGCTGGCTTCTTCGGTATTTGCTTTTATTCTGGCTTCTTCGGTTCTGGCTTCGGCATTTATTTTCATTCTGGCTAGTTCTAGTTCGAATATTTGATCACCGGTCAAACCAGGTGGCAATTGTACATCAAGTTGGCTAGGTTTACTCGGGATCCCACCAACTGCTCCGTCTCCCTCCCCGCCTTCTACAGGGAACAGGTGGGTTTTTATGGTCTGAGCCACCTCTACTTTAGACATGTTTGAGACAATTAATTGGAGATGTTGAGGCAAGCACTTTCAGCTCGGAGTTTGACAGACAGTCAATATCAGGGGCTGTGGGTTCTGATTCTATGAAAACTCGAGCATCTTAGTCATTAATTAGATGAGGCATGATTAATATTTGATTTTTAAGTAGTGAAACGGTAATGAAACTGTATGAAACGAATCCTAGCGAGGTCGCCACTCTTTTGTTACGTATCTTGATCCTCAAGTGGGTAACTTGATGAATCTAGATAGCACAGAGATATATATTAAGGTATCAGTCAGCTGAAGGCAAAACAAAAGTAAAATCTAATAACATTATTTCCTGTTGGTGCTTCCTTTCCTTTTGGATCTTAGGACTTAGTATCCTTTATTGACTGATACTCTTTAATTATGAAAAATACTGAAACTAATTAAAGTCATGTAGTATTTATAAAAAAATATTATTTAACCGAAGCTTAGTAGGCTATGGTTATGAACCGAAGAAGTATATCTAAAGAAGGTCTATTAATTCTATAAAAGTCTTGAAAGATAAATATTAAAGTAAGAATATTTCTGTCTCTTACCCTTTTTGAAATGAATAGATAGTTTTCTTATATGTCCTTTTATTTATATGTAATGTAATTATTCTTGGTTCTTGTCTTACGTTAACAGTATTATATTATTATTATCATCAGGATTTATATCAAAGTCACATAAAAAGTTAGATATATATTTAATAATTAGTTAAATGTATTTCTTAACCACGTAACATTGAGGTTTGATTATGAGTAAATTAAGTTACAGGATCACTTCATAGATTCGATTCAGGTCTCACTTAAATAATATGAAAAGCAAAAATAATATTTTGAAGCTAAAATAATTTTTTCAGCTTAGGAAATCACTAGAAGTAATATTAACACAGCCATGTTAGTCTAAGGCGATATTACTAATATGAGACAATAGCATCACCGTACTAAGCACCGTTTAAGCAATGTAAGTTTTTTTTTTTTTTTTTTTTTTTTTTTTTATGTTTAGGTGACAATCACCACGGTCGATCTGGGGATCCGCCGCTGATGAGCTCGTCCTGGAATCTTTACGACTCTGAATCTTACGATTCTGTACAGGACTGAACATGCCATTTTTATCGGCAATAGCTCAGAGAAGAGTGTTGAGAGGGGAGAAGGGGTGTTGGAGAGAGAGGAAGGTGTTGGAGTGGCTTTGTTATGTGTGTTTTGTCTGTATACGTCGTCAGGAGGTCCCCTGACTGGATGCAAGCATGTGAAACATGCTAGGACGTACTACCGCACCCACTAAATGTCCGCCGTGGCAGGGATTCGATCCCGGGTCTTTCAGATTCACACGCGAGCGTGCTCACCACTTGACCACCACGGCCCATTAATTAAAAGAAAATGAAAGAACTCGTAAGTATTAATATAAAACAATAGTATTACTTTCATCATAACCCAATTACTTAACACCTTACGAGCGGCCTATGCGGTTTATTTATGTGTACCGCACAGCGGGGTGTTTTTAGCCAAAATAGGGCTGTTTACGTGATCATTTTCATGCCTAAATAAGACCCAGAACGTAAAACAAGTACCTATCCCTGAAAGGGCATAAACAGAGCTTTCGAATGACACCATAACGATCCTTGTATGATGGATAGTTTTCTTGCAATAACCGTGCAACGCGAGTGCAAAAAGCAGGTAATTCGGTACTTTCAGTACATAATTGAGTATGTAGCGAGTGAGAGAGGGAGGAGGGAGCTGAGATTTGTGTCAGTAGGTTCGCCGCGGTGATCTGGAGCAGTCATACGCTCGCTAGTCTCCTGCCACCACTTGTCTCTCTCTCTCAGCCACATTACGTGCTGAAATTGCCACTCGAGTTATGTCGAGCGCCGCCACATAGTCCACCTTTATTTAACTCGACTTATGTTGCTCGCCGCTAAATAAGGGTTAAAGAGTTGCTTTAGTCCACAAGTTAGTCAACTAAAATAGTTAAGTACATAATAATAGCGTTAACGTTAATTCCCAATCACATATCTCACTAACCAACATAACGTAAGTGTTTACACCGAATACACTTAACACACACTTATATAATCTGACTGACAGTCACAAACCCATTATAATACTTCACCCCGTCTTCCTCCAGCTGCAAGTTCACCTTCCCCAACTCCAAATGAGACTGATTTGAATGCCCACTACTCGGGTCTTATATACTAAACAATGATGGTGTAGGAACGAATCAGGAGGCGAGTGATGGTGCGCGCCCCTATCATAGCTCCTCGAGTTGCATAGCAGGTGCGTGGACTAATGGGGTCTCCTGGCGTCGATCATACGTCATAGCGTCGGGTCATCAAATTAGTTTGCAGGGTCCCCTATGACGCACGCAGGTGTGAAGGCTTGTTTGCGGGCAAGCTGGTTTCCCACTCGCTGGTTCGCTCGCTAGTCTGCTTCGCCGCTTGGGTAGTTTGACACTCCTTCAACTCTAATTCTAACTCTTAAATTAACATACAGGGGTCCGTATGCCAGAATATATATATATATATATATATGGATGGATGGATGGATGGATGGATGGATGTTTATATATACAGTATAATAATAAGGTTTGGTGCTACACGTTTGAGAAATTAGTTTTTCGCGCGAATATTGTGGGTCCGAGACTCCTACAGCTGACTGAGCTGAACAAAAAATACCCCAATATAGACCTTCTGTCACCCGTGAGAAGAGGTTGAAATTCATTGTTGTAGAACAGAGTTCAAGTTAGAAGTCTCATATAAGCTGTAACCAATAGGGTGGCGACTTATATCCCCTATAGTTAATCTACAAGCTCAGCCAATCACAGGCCGCCATGCTCTCCGTCTAGGTACCATAGTCACGTGACGTTACCCGCTCATCAGCTGAATCAACGGTTTCAAAAATGTAGTGTTTTATCGCTATTTTAGTCATATTCCGGCCAAAAAATGTTGTCAAGTGTCACAGAGAGTGAGGTAAAAGCTTCAGTGATAACGAAAAGTGAAGACAAACGAGTGGTGAGTGGAGGAGCGAGTGAAGGCTCGCTTGGTGTAGTGACTAGCGTCTCGGACTTCCACCCAGAAGGCCTGGGTTCGCGCCCACGCTCGGCGCATTAAAGATTTTTCACAAGCACTGAGTCGTAACCATCCCTCATGAGCAAAGGGATGGGATAGTAGTACAGGACCCCAATGGAAATACGCCTAATCGGCCTTATTGAGCTATCCTTAGCTAGCTTAGCATGCGCTAGCTTTAAGAACTATAAGGAGCTCATTCACTTCCACAAAAATCAGATTTGAATTAGCTTAGGGCCTAGGCCTACAGTGTTTGGTAGTAATTCACAATTACGGTTACACTTAAGGTCAGGGTGAGGTCCTGTGTAGCGTGCATAACTCTCTTTCAGATGCCTAGGCCTATTTATTAAGAAACTGAACTGTCTGAACAATATCTTTAACCTAACCTAGGCCTAGTAGGCCTAAACATAACCTAATTAGGCCTAGTATAGCCTACTACTGGACTAGCCTAGGCTACTTATGACTGTAAATTGTAAACATAGGCCTAGCCTATAGGCTATTGTAACATTACCAAATTATTGAGATATAAGTAGGCTAGGCCTAGGCTATACTGTACAAGTCTCCCCGCTACACAGGATTAGGCTATGCCTAGGCTAGGCTATACCAAGATCAATTGTGAGGTTAATACTTAATAGGCCTAGGCTTAGGATATTTACCAAGAAATGTGGTTATTTCTGTGATAATTAGCATAGCCTAGGCTATAGGGAATAGGCTCTCACCCTTATTTTGGTACATAGGCCTAGGCCTCTAGGACTACTACCGAAACTACCACTAATTATTTTGCAATATAGCCTAGCCTATGAAGGTTAGCTTATTACAGAATAAGGATGTTGCATTTTAGATTATAGGCCTATTAAAATTTGTTTCACTTTGGTGAAGGTTTTTAATACTTCAATGTAGGCCTAGGCTATCTATTTCAAGTCAAATATACAGTTCCGAGCATCATCGAACCATGTCAACTTGGTGTCTACTACGAGTAATAGTAATCTATTATGAGCAACATAATAGCGACAAATCAGGGGTTGTGAAGCTGTAGCCTGTAGAGTTATCGGTAATTCTGCATAATTACAACTGTTATTTTAAGTTTAATTTATTTTACTTAGGCTATGTAGGCCTATTTTAATGCTTTGTAAGTGTGTTTTTTATTGTTAGAAAGTGCGGAAAGCACTTTTTATTAGCATTTGCATTGTTAGGCCTAATTGAAATTCAGATACATAAACAATCTAAGAGTTTACTCGATTTAGTCAACTTTAAAAGGACATTAGCCTAACCTAACAACCTTACCTAACCTATCCTAGTATTATGGGTGGGGGCTGCCACCCCCGCTAATTGGGTATTAAAACTATAAACAACAAAATTATGGGATAAGGCCTATGGTGTTTACTCTGCAATCTTCAGCTTTGGCTGTTGATAACAGGAAAGTACCAATAAACATTTACTGACTTTTTGTAGGTGAAGCTCCACTCTGATTGGCTACTAAACATTCGGGAGGAGCCTCCAAGGAGGCTAGAATGTAAACATAGTGTCCTGGACTGGCAGTACAAAAATAACTCTGATAATGTTATAGGGGAGTGAAAATCAAATTGACAAAATAAGAACATCCGCACATCACTAAGGTCCCCTGAGTAAGGTAAGAGCGAAACAAAAAATCCATGAGACAGGAATCCCGTAATCGAGGAGTAGTTGTTCTGCAGAATACCCGAGTTATCAATAGTTGTAGTTACATTTTACCTATTCAAGATATTACTCCAATATGTAAAAACAGCTACATTTTACTGATTCAAAATGAAAGAAGTCCTATCGTGACGAAATATCATTTTACTGTAAATTTTTTGCCTGGGAAACACTCTCTAGCCACCTAACACTGGAAAATAATAGGGCCTACAGTTTAAGAACAAATAAAGTTTTTACATAGGCTATTCAATTGATTTTACCTATTCAATAAGTAATAAGGGCAAGAATGTAGTTACCAGGTGTACCGCCCGTCTTGTTTACAATACGTGGACGCTCACCATCATGTTCCCGTCTATTTTGACTGCCTTTGGATACAAAACTACATTACCCTAACCAAACAACCTAACCTAACCTAGTAGTATAGATTTATAAGTATTTATTTTATTATAAGTATTTAGGCCTATAGATGATTTATGTTGTATGTCGGTAGTGGTACACCCGCTAACTACATCCTTCCCATAATAAGTAACTAGGTATAGACTAGTTACATTTTACCAATTCAAGATACAACTCCAATACCCGGTACCGGTACGTAAAAAGAGCTAGATTTTACCAATTCAAAATGAGAGAAGTCCTATCGTGACGAAATAGCATTTTACTGTAGCCTACATTTTTTACCTGGGAAACACTCTCTAACCACCTAACAATTTAAAATAATAAAACAAAAATAACAGTTGGTATAATCCTGTATAGCGGTTAGACCTGTATTTATCTCAATAATTTGGTAATGTTACAATATATTTTTACATTTTACATTCATTAATAGTTCACTAATATACTAGGTTAGGTTAGGTTAGGCTAGGTTAAATATATTGTTCAATGATTCTTATAGTAAATAGGCATCTGAAAAACAGTTCCTCCCGCTGCACAGGATCTTACCTAACAGTTTTTACGCATTCGATAGATTTTACCTAGACCCTATTCAATAAGTAGCTTAGCCTATATAATAAGAAACTAGTATAAATCTACAGTTATACTACCCCTATTATGTCGCTATTATGTTGGTACTAATGGGTTAATATTATTAGTAGTACCGGTAGACTTAATATGGTTTGATAATGCGCGGAAATGTATATTTGACTTGAAATAGATACAATGAAGTATTATCCGGGTGGATGGGACTCGTTAGCCTTGGTCGGCAACTCATCTAGGGGAGACAACCTTATACAAATCCGGGTTGATGAGACTCGTCAGCCTTGGTTGGCAACCTGTCTAGGGGAGTAAACCTGATACAAATCCGTACTGCTTACCTAAGGGTAAGGCAGGTTAGTGGATGGTTTAGCCGAACACCACTGTAGAAAAATAGTGCTAACAAGATGCACAGAGGGCCTCGGAGTCGGACGGATCCTAAATGGAGTGGTCAATCCTGCAAGTCCTTCACTAAACTGGCTCGGGTTGTCCCTCTCACACGGAATAGGTCCGCATGGGGGCATTCTGTGTATGGCCACCCTCATAAGGGGAGTAAGGCGTCCGGCAATAGATAGATAGAAGTATTACAAACCTTCGCGAACCCATAAACAGGGAACGTAAGCTGGGTTTAGACCATCGCGCACCCATAAACAGGGAACGTGAGCTGGGTTTAGACCGTCGGCTAGATACCGGTAGCTTAGTTTTCGGTTAGGTTAGGTTAGGTTTCGTTAGGCTAATGTTAAAAATACTAAAATGCGACGGTCCTCGGTATTAAACAACAATGTATATCCAAAGAAGAAATAAAAAAACAACAACAAATTACCTGAAAAATTCGTATCTGGTTGGTAATAAATTTGTATCAAAATACGTTTTTTTTTTCGGTTTCCGCGTCTGCTGAACCATCCAAAAACACGCTAAAAGGCGTGTTTTGAAGGGGGGAGGTAGTGGGGGAGGAGTAGTATAACTGTAGATTTACCAAAACTAGTTATAGCCAAATACCATTTTACCAATTCACCTCCCCATGAAATATTCCATTATCATGCATATTACCAGCAGGAGGCAAATAACAGCTGGCCGTGGGATAATTTTGAAAAAAGCATTCGGTATAATCCTGTGTAGTGAGGAGACCTGTACATATATCTCAGTAGCCTAATTAGGTAAGGTTACAATATATTTTTACATCTTACATTCATAAATAGTCAAATATACTAGGTTAAGTTTTGGTTTGGGGGCAGGAGGCTAGGAATCCTCGGGATGGATGTAGTTACCGGGTGTACCACTACCGACATACAACATAAATCATCTATAAATACTTAACCTACATGAATACTAGGTTAGGTTGTTTGGTTAGGGTAATGTATTTTTGTATCCAAAGGCAGTCAAAATAGACGGGAACATGGACTATATTTCATGAGACAATAGCCTAGGCCTAGATTGGTACCCAGTATATAGTAAGTGTATTGGGAGTGTGTTTTTGAGTCTCACTAAAACATAGGCCGGTACGAGTTGTGTTGGTGGGCGTACCTTCCGAAACATAGGCCGGTAAGAGTTGTGTTGGTGGGCGTACCTTCCGCTATTTTTACGTAGAAGCATGCTCGCAGTTACATTTAAATCATCGCATAATTATAATTTGACTGTTGTTATTTGCACCTGCTGTTGATGACAATCATTAATGGGGGGGTATATATATATATATATATATATATAAGCTGCTTGCCTGGTAAGTTTAAGCATGAAGTACCGTACCGTATTTGCCTTAGACAGAAAGCGGCTTTTTAAAAATTTAGTGGGCCCAGGCCCCAGGGGTCAGCCTGCCACTCTACCAGCCCTTCCCTTGACCTTTTCTTTTAAATGCTAAGATGGCATTGGTAAGGCAGATGCCGCAACCTAGCCCGGGAAGTATTTATTATCCGGTCATATGGTCGTCATGTTTATATCGGTCGTGCGCTCGCGGTTATGTTTCCGTCTATTTTTAGGGCTATTTTTTTTGTTTTGTTTTGTTATTTGCCCTATGCTAGAAATATAAATGATGATGACAATAAGTCATATGGGGGTGAGGATGGAAAAAGCCCCCCTCAACCTATTATATACCACGGCAGTCAAAATAGATGGGAAAATGATTGCGAGCATGCCGAGTTGTGTAAACAAGGCAGGCGGTACGCCCAAATACTACATCCTTACCCCTAGTGGCCCTAACTGGAGATATATTATTTGTATCTTATATTGTATTTATTTATTTATTGTCTTCCTTTCCCTGGGATTAGGATTTGGGATGCCTAGCGGCCTAGCCTACTTATTTATACTGTACGGTACCGGTATATATATACCGTATATATATATATATATATATATATATATATATATATATATATATATATATATATATATATCCTATATATAATATATACCGGTATATATATATATATATATATACCGGTATATATATAATATATATATAATACATACCGGTATATATATACACCAGTACATGTATAGGGTTCAATTTTCCTATTTTTACACAAAAATACTCTGCTGAAACATGATTTACTGGACAGAATGTACAGCACTGTCATTTATTGGTATAATCTTTCATTAGTTTTAATTTATCTATCTATCTATCTATTGCCTGACGCCGTGATCCCCGAAGTGGTGGCCACGAACGAACCGCCCCCATGCACCTCTGTCCCCAGTCAGTCGACGCCCCTTCCCCCAACCAGCACCGCCTTCGTTCATGTACTTCCTCACTCCATCCTTCCACCTCTCATTCGGTCTACCTCTCCCTCTTTGTCCCTCCACCTCGCTCTCGTACACCCTCTTAGTCATTCTCTCGCTTTCTATACGTTCCATATGGCCGAACCATCTCAATTTGTTCCTTTTCACACTTTCCAGCACATCAACCTCCACACCACACCTCCTTCTTACTTCCTCATTAGTCTGTCTATCCCTCCATGTAACTCCGCACGCACTCCTTAAGTAATTCATTTCCACTGCTCTCTCTCTTGGTCTGAGTCTCTCAACCAACGTCCATGCTTCGCTTCCGTAACTCAGTGTCGGGATTACCACACTGACTTCTTCACTTCCATACTGACCACCCTATTTCTTGTTACTGCTTTTAGCGTTCCTACAACCCTCTCCCGCACTTCTTCATCCATAGTCCCATCTTTACTCAACACACTGCCCAGATACTTAAAAGAGTTCATGATCTCCATAGCCTGACCGTTCAGCTTCACCTCACACTCTGTGACTTCACCCCTTTCGAAGACCATAACCTTGCTCTTCCCCGCATTTACCTTCAATTTCCGTTTTTCGCACACTGTTTCAAACTCATTTACCAGACCCTGCAACTCCCATTCATTATCACTCATCAGAACTGTATCATCCGCAATCAGCAGTATAGGTAGCTTCCACTCAATTCCCTCCCTTTTCAGCAATACACCAACATCCACTGCTCTTGATAGTATTTCTTTCATGACTCCATCCATATATACAGTAAACAACCACGGGGACATCACACACCCCTGTTTCAAACCAACATTCAGGTCAAAGAACTCGCTCTGCTCACTCTCCACGCGTACTGCCGCCTTTGCACCCTCATACATGCTATTCACTGCTTTCAGCAACTTGCCATCTACTACTTATATTCTAAGTACTTTCCACAAACCTCTATCCACTCTGTCATAGGCCTTCTCCATGTTCATAAAGGCAACATACACCTTTTGTTTCTTCTCCAGATATTTCTCCACAACACAATACAGGGTAAAAATCTGATCTACACATCTTCTTCCCTTCCTAAACCCTCCCTGCTCGTCGCCTATCCATTTCTCCGTTCTCACTCTCACTCTCTCAATCACTACCCTACTGTATACCTTCCCTACTATGCTTAGAAGACATATTCCTCGGTGGTTACCACACACTCCTCTTTCCCCTTTGCCCTTATATAGGGGGACTATTATGCCAGTCTTCCAGTCATCGGGTGCACTCCCCTTCTCCTATGCTAGTTTGCACATTTTCCATACCCATTCTATCACTATCTCACCACCATACCTCAACATTTCCCCACACACTCTATCTGTTCCTGGTTTATCTAATTTATGCAGAGTTTTATTATTACCGGAATATAAACTGCAGAGAATATTAGTTCAGATATACATCACATCAAGTACGTACCGGTATCAGTATATAGGTGTTGTTAAATGGTAGGCCTATCATCATTAGTACAGTACCGGTATGTATGTAGGCTACCGGTATATTATTTTGCCTTACATTGAGTCTTACTCAATACCGGTATCAATTATTCTTAACAAAAAAGAGGAACATAGTGTATACAAGTTTGAGCCAGCCTGTGTGAAACCTATGAGAGCTCTCCAGAGTTTTAAATTCAGTTTAATGATCCCAGCTGAAGTCAGTAGCCTCGAGTTGCCGTGATCTTTATATTTGCTATATACCTGTATTTGTTTATGCTTGCAAAGAAATACTGGTCTGCTGGCTAAAGTAAGCAGGCCCACCTACCATGACTATAAATATATCAAACAAAGGTTTGCTGTCTTGTGATACCGGTACTAGAAACTGTGCCCTCACATCATGCAGAAATGCACTGTTTACAGCTAGCCTAATTCAAGTGAGTAAAATATGGGTGTCTCCATGTTCCATACTGATATTAATTAATGAAGCTATCCTTTTTGTTTGGCATTGATGGTTTGTAAATCAGTAAAGCTCTGCATACAGTGACAAGCAAAAACTAATTTCAATTTAGGCCAGGTAGCAGTACCGGTACGGTAGGCTTATATATTTGCAATGATGGAGTACCGGTACCGTACCGTAGTTCATCTTATAGACAGGTAGTTTGACCTCAGATTGGCAAGCAGATTACCGTAGCATTCCCTTCAAGTGGTTCTCTGAATTTGGGTTGGTATAAGTTTTCCAGTCTTCTCTATCTATCTATTGCCCGGGACCGTGATCCCCGAAGGGTTAGCCACGAACGAACCACCCCCATGCACCTCTTGTCCCCAGTCAGTCGACGCCCCTCCCCCAAACAGCACCGCCTTCGTTCATATACTTCCTCACTCCATCCTTCCACCTCTCCCTCTCTGTCCCTCCACCTCGCTCTCGTACACCCTCTTAGTCATTCTCTCGCTTTCCATACGTTCCATATGGCCGAACCATCTTAAGTTGTTCCTTTTCATACTTTCCAGCACATCTACCTTCACACCACACCTCCTTCTTACTTCCTCATTAGTCTGCGTATCCCCCCATGTAACTCCGCACGCACTTCTTAAGCAATTCATTTCCACTGCTCTCACTCTTGGTCCGAGTCTCTCAACCAACGTCCATGCTTCGCTTCCGTAAGTCAGTGTCGGGATTACCACACTGTCATGCAAGGACTTCTTCACTTCCATACTGACCACCCTATTTCTTGTTACTGCTTTCAACGTTCCTACAACCCTCTTCCCCTGTTGTACCCTCTCCCGCACTTCTTCATCCTAGTCCCATCTTTACTCAACACACTGCCCAGATACTTAAAAGAGTTGACGATCTCCATAGCCTGACCGTTCAGCTTCACCTCACACTCTGTGACTTCACCCCTTTCGAAGACCATAACCTTGCTCTTCCCTGTATTTACCTTCAAATTCCGTTTTTCGCACACTGTTCCAAACTCATTTACCAGACCCTGCAACTCCCATTCATTATCACTCATCAGAACTGTATCATCCGCAAACAGCAGTATAGGTAGCTTCCACTCAATTCCCTCCCTTTTCAGCGATACACCGTAACACCAACATCCACTGCTCTTGATAGTATTTCTTTCATGACTCCATCCATATATACAGTAAACAACCACGGGGACATCACACACCCCTGTTTCAAACCAACATTCAGGTCAAAGAACTCGCTCTGCTCACTCTCCACACGTACTGTCGCCTTTGCACCCTCATACATACTCTTCACTGCTTTCAGCACTTGCCATCTACTCCGTATATTCTAAGTACTTTCCACAAACCTTCTCTATCCACTCTGTCATAGGCCTTCTCCAAGTCCATATAGTGTCAATTATGTACGATTAAGTGGATACCTCTTACCCAATCCATATAGTGTATAAATCTTGCCACATGGAAAATGTAGGTTACTAGTGTGACCAATCTGTCATTCAAAGCAGTGTCTGCAGTTAAAAACTGTCAGGGGGAACATACAGGTTGATTCATGATCTTCAAGCTATACTGGTACATTAACCCGGGAACTGCGGGAAGACTCTTAAGAGTTCCCCCGGCGGACTGCGGGAAGACTCTTAAGAGTCAGGGAAAACAAAAGTCAATTTAAAACTCCGATTTGTTTTTTCTTTATTTTTTATTTTTTTATTTTTATTTTTATTTGGTTTTGCCCCTGGGCCATGCAAAATATCACTCCTCTAGCTCCCCTCCTTCCCCACTTTCCTCCCCTCCTTCAGTTATCACCTATTTTCCCTGTTATTCCCTTATTCTGTGGTATATTTTCGTGCTAACATTAGTGAGTTGCAAGCAGGGCATTGTCATCACTGTTAGCAAGCGAGTGCAAGAGTATCGGCTCGCTTGGTGTAGTGACTAGCGTCTCGGACTTCCACCCAGAAGGCCCGGGTTCGCGCCCACGCTCGGCGCATTAAAGATTTTTCACAAGCACTGAGTCGTTACCATCCCTCATGAGCAAAGGGATGGGGTAGTAGTACAGGACCCCAATGAAAATACGCCTAATCGGCCTTATTGAGCTATCCTTAGCTAGCTTAGCATGTGCTAGCTTTAAGAACTATTATTATTATTATTATTATTAGATCGACAGTGTCTCTCCAGACTTGGGGAAAAGTGGCGGGAAAGGAGGTTGCCTCAGCCATACATTATGTAATTCCCGGCCTGTATCGCTGATTTTGACCATCCAAACGCTGTTTGCACTTGTTTTATTGTTGTAACAGGTTAATACCTTTATAATCAACCTATAATAGGCACATATGGAGAAGTATTAACCCTTCTTTAGTGGCACGCATCATATGTCGAGTGAAAGAAATTTGGACTATGTGGCGGCTCACAACATAAGTCGTGTGGCATTTTCAGCACGTAATATTGCTGAGAGAGAGAGACAAGTGGTGGCAGGAGAGTAGCGAGCGTATGACTTCTCCAGACCACCGCGGTGGACCAACTGACATGAATCCCACCCTCCTCCACCTTCTCACACTCGCTACACAGTGAATTGTTTAGGGAAAGTACCGAATTACATGGTTTTTGCACTCGTGTTGCGCGATTGTTGCAAGAGAACTAGCGCTCATACAAGGATCGTTGGGGTGTCATTGGAAAGCTCTGTTTATGCCCTTTCAGGGATAGATACTTGTTTTACACTCTGGGTCTTATTTAGGCATGAAAATGATCACGTAAACAGCCCTATTTTGGGTAAAAACACCCCGCTGGTGGCTACATATTATTTACCGCCTAGGCCGCTCGTTAGGTGTTAATGCTATTTATGGTAAACTAAATATTTTAGTGATGGAAACAGCTCAGATACATGCGCACAGGCAGAGGTGTCTCATACCCCCCATGTGCACTTCAGAGGTTAATAAATTACAAATAATAGTTATTAACCAAATATACTACCGGTACCGGTAAAAGTACAAAATAATTAATTGGCATCATGTCTTGCATTTGGAATTCCATTACGTCATCAGACAGTACACTAGAACCATACGGCTGGGAAAGTGTAGATAGTAGAGACGAGGTGTTGTAGATAGAGGAAGTATGTTTTGGAATGGCTTTGTTGTGCATGTCATTAGTCTGTATAGGCTAAGTCATCGAGGTGTCCCCCGACTGGGTTCGAACATGATATACATGCTAGGACGTACAGTACTACCACACCCACTAAATGTCCGCCTTGGCTGGGATTGAACTCAAGTCAAGCAGATTCACACGTGAGCGTGCTCTCCACTCAACCACCAGGGCTCTGCGTATATTATTTCCCGTAACTGGGTACGGTACCGGTATTTAGTTATAAATATTTGTAATTTCTGTAAAAATGGGGTGAATTCAGACAGGATGAAAATTAATAAAATAAATACAACCTGTCAGATTCAGATATTGTTTGTAATTGGGTTGATTGTGGTCACTTACACAGGGTATTTTTGAGTTACCGGTATGTCACAATAATCCTTATTTTTACTTTGTCAGGGTCATAAATTCAGATATGTCTGAATTTGCCCCAAAATTTTTGTACCATATCTTATGATATGATAGGCCTATTTATGCTTTTAGGGAGTGTGATAAGACCCTTTTAAAATGTTCAAATATATCCGAATTAACCCGATAGGTCCGAATCTATACTGGGATCACTTGTTAGTCTTATGAATATGTTTTATTTTCATGTACAAATTCAGGCTAGGTGTCTGAAATGGCCCCAAATCCTGTCCAAATTCGGACACTTTTATTATACAGTATTTATAAAAAAATATATGTACAGTACAGTCAGTCCCCCCAATCCGCGGCTATATGGGCGGCATTACACGACGTGTATTGGGAATTCATGCATTGGGGATAACATAACTTATGGAGAAAAATACATATGGGCGGCAGCCCGCATTTCCACACACATTTGACGGTAATTTTTGATCAAAATCAATAATAATTGGACAACCAAGCATACACAATAATAGAAACTTAAACAAGTCATTACTTACATTAAAATTAAATGCTATAAGTAGGTGAGAAGAGTGGGGGCTCCGAGGCAGACCCCCGCGACAGGGCAAGTAAGGAATGACTTGTTTAAGTTTCTATTATTGTGTATGCTTGGTTGTCCAATTAGTATTGATTTTGACGTCACGATGACATTGTGGGAGACGCTTCATGGAAGCATCTCCCACAATGCCATCGTCAAGTCAGCGTCTTCCCGCCACCGAGGGCATAGAGTACAGGGTGTGCGCGCGGAGTAGGGAGGGGGGGTGGCGCGGAATACGAAAAATAGCATTTTTACACGACTCTTCAACCGTGATTCGTGTTTTGTGGGGTCAATACGTGTTTTAGGAGTTTTGAGTACAGTACCTGTTTTACCCCTCGGCGCGGAATAGGGTAAACGCGGACCGAGGATACGTGTATTAGGGGGACTGACTGTATATGTATTTTTATTTCTTTAATGCTATGACTGTATACTAGTATAGCTTAATTAATGTACCAGCTACACATACCGGTACGATACTAAACATAACTGGGAATATTTATTCTATCTATTGCCAGATGTCATAATCCCTGAGAGAGGATGGCCATGAATGAATCACCTTCATATGCCGAGGCAACTCACTACTGTATCTAGCTTGTACCGTAGGCCTACCTGTTTACGAGGGAGGGTTGCTTAATCCCAACCGCCATTTAATTGGTTTGTATTGGCTATAGTGTGTGAGGATGAATGTGGGTCCGTGGGATAAAGTAAACTGGGGTGAATTCGGACAATTTTTACGTATTACCGTACTATGTAAGCTTGTAATTATCTCGATGTAAGATCTTTACTCTGATCTTAATAATTTGAATACAAAGTCTTATTAATGCTTCATTTGTTTAATCAATAATTGCCAATGTTCAAACCAGTCTATATCATCAGTCTTACAATGTACGACTTACAATACAGTACGATACCGCAACCAACATTTTTAATGATATACTGTATATTATTAATTATTCAAACTATAGTGTCTTCCACCAACACCATATTTTAGTGTGTGTCATCAATAACTGTGGAAAAATATATTTGGGAAGTGGACACTACCACATCTGAACACGATGTGATCAACTTCTAAGACGGTCATTCCTTTTTATCTAAGGATAGACCTTTTCATCCCACAAGTCAAACCATTCTGACTTGATTATGTACGCTATGCTCACCCGCTGGACTAATAAATTAGACTATGGAGCTGTTTGAGTATTTATACATATGTTTATGCTAAATATACAGTACCGGTATATGCATTACCGGTACCGATATATACTGTACCTTTTATATTTCAGTACCGTACATTTCAAAAGTTACCGATACCGGTACCAAGATTAAGCTTATAAAATGTATGTAAAGGAATGCATAACCGGTAAGGCTACCTTAACCCGTCCAGCCCCAGCGACGCGTCTGGCGCGTCGGCGATGTATGTAACGCACAGCCCCAGCGACGCGTCTGACGAGTCACCCTAATTGCTCCGACTGTAACCTCAGGTGTAGCCACTCGAGAGGGCTCAGATTTGTATGGGAACTGTGTACGTATCCCACGCAACCGTGCCGATGTTGAAAACTCTCAAAGTCCACGTGCGTGCGCGTGAGCGCGCAATAACCTGTTTTTTTCGGGTAATTGCCTTCAATTTTTTACTCTTGTAAAATACGTTTTCGGGGGCTCTGTAGGACCATTCTTTAAGTTTTTTGAGCGGTTTTTCGTGGTTTTTCCTTCATTCCTAACCCATTCGCTATTGTTTCTGGAATAAAACCATTTTTTGAAAACCGGCCGGGTTCTGGTGAACAAACAACACAAAACTAGCTGGGGCTCTTAAAGGCCGCTGACACTGAACAACTGAATTTGCATATTCTACTTTATTCAGATATGGTATGGTACACACACTTGAAATATTTATTTCTTACAGCTGTATAGTTATTATATACCATACTTGTTCAATATATACATACAAACCGTACAATGGTTTAGCATAATTTTCTATTAGCCTACATACATTGTAACGGCTCAAACGGGGTTGCCTTTCAGCAATTGGAGTGTAGTACAATAAAGCCCCATCACAACACTGTCCCAACATGCCATCACTGTGGCTGATGTTGGCATACCGGTAATGCTAACCGCGCCTCAGCAAGACATGACAAAGTCTCTACTGCAGTATCTGCAACCACACCAGCCTTAACAATGCTACGACAAGACAGCACCATAACGAGACTCTTCATTAGACAACTTGGACTACAGAACAATAAAGTCATGCCCCAAGACTGGTCCTACATGCAAACACTGTGGCCCAGGGTGTCAAACCGGAACAATTTTGTTTGAAGGCCTGAATGAATATGAGGAGGAATACAAGAACATTAACATGAAGTAGACCTACTGTAGTATTGTTTTGGCCATTTTATCACTTCCAGACATAATTTGAACTATAAACCCCAATTTATTCTTTGCATATAATAATAATCGTCTGGTTACTTATACAGTATAGCGTCCGTATCTCCTCCTTTGAGGATTCTCAAGCGCTTGAAACTTCTTTAATCAACCAGAGACCATTACCCATCCCCCTTGCTCATGGGGAGACAGTAACCGTCGGCTATGTCTCAGAAAAACTTTTCAGTCTGAGTGGGGATTGAACGCAAGACTGCAAAATATGAAGCACTGACGGTATCAACTGAGCCACCCGGACGGCTAAAAAGAAAGAACTTGGCTTTCGTTTGACACCCTGCTGTGGCTGACGGCGGTGTGGTGCCAAACAGCGCCCAGGTAAGACTCTACTAGTAAAGTCTCCTGTAGCACCTTTCTGCACCACATCAGTCTCGGCAGTCAATAAAAAGACAGTGCTAAGATTAAAACTTTATTGCATAGTAATGGCTGTTGGTCCAAAATTCGATTGCCATCCCCCTAATTAGTCGCCTTGTATGACAGGCAGTAGGATGTGCGAGGCATATTCTTTTTTTCCCTCACCATAAGATGAAGGCCTCCTCACCCTAGCGGCGGATCCCCAGATCGACCGTGGTGATTGTCACCTAAACATCTACAAAAAACAAATCAAACCCCCTGAGGTCAGGTCAGGTCAATTAGTCTATACAAAAGGGCAAAAATTATTTACTAGTAGGTTACCGGTAACTAGTTATCTTCACAGCCTTTGTTATGACTCTTCACAGCCTTTGTTATGACATCATCAGGGTAGTAGCTTACAAAATTTTTATTAACACCAGCAACACAAATAATAAGATTTTTAAACTTTAGTCCTTTAACCCTTCCAGCCTGGCTGTCCTTTTCTAAGGACACCGCGGAAGATGAGCAGGACCCCGGGTGTCCTTAGAAAAGGAAGTAAGCTTGAAAGCCTATTCAGCTTGGTCTAAACACTGTGCGTCCGACGCGTGTAAACAAAGCCGGTCATTGCATCACCGCACCTCCGAAAACAAGAAGGAGACGTCGGATCAATGTTGTTGTTGTATGGTATGACGTAATTAGTGTCTGAAAAGCTCGCTCCACGGAAATCGTCATCACAACTGAACCAGTTGACTTACAGAGCTCTACTCAACGCCAGTCTACAGATTGGAAACAGCACTACGTTTAGGAATGCGTGGACAATTTCTAGCAGTTAAAATAACAAAGATACGGTAGCCTAGGCCTAGACGTTTTTCGGCCAAATCGCCCGGGTACCTGACACTGTCCTTAGGAGGGGGCCCCTGGGTCAGAAGGGTTAAACTAATGTATATAATTAAATAATTAGTAAACAACTACCGGTATATGCTGAAAATGTTATGTACTGGTACTTATTTTTTTTACCGTACTTATTTTGAATTGAACCTAACCAATTTTTGCAGGGAGGGCTTGTGGATTTGGCTCCGCTGCATGTCTGCCTGCCGAGATCGGAACCTCTCCGGGTGGTCAGGGGCCGGGGGAGTGCTGGAGCGACCTTGGTAACCCTGGTCTCTGGGTCTTCTCCTGGGTGACCTGGATGTGTGAGAGTTTGTGTTTTTTATCTGTGTTTATTTTTTGTTTTATGTTGTTTTTGTGTTTTCCCTGTTCTTGCTCTGTCTTGAGTCGGCTACCCCCAAAATGGGGATTGGGCCTGAGCATATAGATAGATAGATAGAATTTTTGCAATAACATAAATGGTGATACAAATTTTAGGAACTTGTCTGTATACTGTGCATAGTACTGTAAATAGAAAATATATTGATCTTTCATCTGTGATATCCATTAGCATATAGTACCGGTACAAAGCTACGTTACTTATAGTGTACACCTGGTTTATTTAATTAGTTTTCTTATTAATACGAGTATCTCATTACTGTAAGGTATGGTCAGTTCAGTTTCCACTTGAAATGTAAATGGTAGACTAATGCAATCCCAGGGAGTAAGGGGGCCTTCATCTAATGGTGGAGGAAAACAAAATAGGCCTATGCCTCACACATACTACTGCGTGTCGTGTCGTACAAGGCGATTCATAGGGGGGATGGCGATAGACTTATGGATCAACAGCCATTACTAGACAGTAAAGTCTTTATCTTAGCACTGTCTTGGTATGGCACTGCCGAGGCTGGTGGGGTGGGGATAGGTGCCACAGGGGACTGAGTCTAACCTGGGGGCCGTTTGGCACCACACCTGTGTGGGTAACAGTGTTTGCATGTTGGGGCCGGATTTTATTGTTCTATAGTCCAATTGCCTAATATACAGTAGAGTCTTGTTATGGTGCTGTCTTTTTGTAACACTGTTAAGGCTGGTGTGGTTGCAGATACTGTAGGTGCAATTGCTGCAGGGGGACTCTGTTTAGTCTTGCTGAGGCACGGTTAGCACTAGGGCCTATACCAACATCAGCCACAGTGATCACTTGGTGGGGCAGTGCTGTGGCGCGACTTTTTTGTACTACAGTACACTCCAACTACTTAAAGGCAACCCCGTCTGAACCGTCACAATGCATCTAATGGAAAATAACGTTAAACCAATGTATGTATGTATGTAACTAAAAAGTATAGCAAAATACTGTACCGGTACCGGTATATGAGCATTATGTACGGTACGGTACGGTACCATTCAAGCCACCTTCAACCCCTATTATACACCATAACTACAATAATCCCTTCTTCATACATTATTATATATTACGGTATATGCTAATGTGCACTACTATCAGCTTGGAGAGGTACCGGTACACCTTACTTACACATTTAATTGGATTGATTTGTAAATTCATCTCAAATAACTTATAAAAATTAGTGGCAACCCTGTGAAGTTCTTCCACACTTTATGCAAGCAGGATGGCATCACCCATATACAGTAGGCTATCTAGACACATACCCGTATGGCCTTCACTTTTCCCGCCCACTAAACACTGCCATAAATGCGAGTGCCATACCGTAATTCTTTCATAGCATAGATATCTATTTAATTCAGCTGGGATCAGGTTAAACTAATTAAATAAAACACAAAATATTTAATTGAGAAAATTCATCCCACACACCGGTATACCGGTATCAATTTGTATGGGATTATATAAATGTTCCTTTAATCGATACCAGTATATAAACAAATAATTGTACAGTACTGGTACATATAAAAATCCAATGTTTATATGACAACATTATCAGTTTTGCATTCCTAGTATGTATTTTATGTATTTGTATTTCTAACATTTTGTATAGTGCTTCGAGTAATCCAACTGTAAGGGGCATGTATCATATTGTTCAATAAACATATATGGCTGTGCTATTATCTTTCATATTCATGTAAACAATTTTGTTATAAATTATAGTTATACAGTACAGTACTGGCGTATATATATATATATATATATATATATATATATATATATATATTATATATATACCTATGCTGATATCACATACAGTACATTAGTTTTCTTAACATGTCATTATTTTTTAGGCAAAATGATTACACTTGACAATGATGATTCTTAACCCTCTCGCATATACGGTATGCATCAATAATTTTAGCCAACTTTCATTGAGCGAAGTATCCAACTGCCAGAGCAGTGGCAAAGTAAGACTGATTAATGGTTAGTATGTGCCACCATATGGTGTGGACGTGATTGAAAATTACCGTATTACCGGTACCTCCTTCAAATTACTAAAACATTTATGCGTCCTCTGAAGGACGTAATCTAGTCAATTTGATTCTTATTTACTGTACTTATCTATATATAGAGGGTGCATTTCGAATCATGGGTTCACATTTGGTGACCTACCCCAACTCGAAGAACTTGAAACGCATCCCTATGTGCGAGAGGGTAGATTTTCCATTTAGCCTAACTCTTAAAAATAAACTATTTGTAGATTTTCCCTTGAGTAGCACACACATAGCCTACATGGCCCAGTAATAAACACATACATTCCTGGGTGCTAACGGATATCAATATCAAATGTTGTTGCCAGTTGTGGACCGATATATTTTAAATATCAGCTTGTAAAGTACAGCACTTTGTCCAATATTGGACAATTTGGTGTTGACATGATTCCGGTCTCCCATCATCAGTTCTACAAATGGGCCAGTTACTAGGCTCATACATTTCACTGTGAAAATGATAACTTAAATAAATTGGGCCAAACAAGAGTCAGATTTATGGTTATTGGCAAAATATAGTTATAATCTATAATGGCATGATTACGGTTCATCCTCTTTTGTCCAGATTAAAACTATTATAGAACTGTTATACAAGCCGATATATAAACTGAATTGGGCGAATACTGGCATCTAGGTTTAAGATTGTTGGTCGAATGTAGTGCAAATTGGAGTCGGCATGACTTATGTTTCCCCTCATCGGTCCGAAACATCGACCACTACTGGGCACATACCGGTACATATCCTGCTGTGCAAACGGATAACTATATTAAATTGGGCCAAAGCGGGCAATCGGAGTAAATGTTATCAGATTTATAAAGTTAAAATTGACATTGGCATGATTCAAGTTCACTGAGATCGGTCCTGATTAGGGCCAACATTGAACCAATATAAACAAAATATACTGTACAGTAAAACTTCGCTGTTTCGGACCCCAAAGATTCTGAAATCCGGCAGAACCGGCATCTGTTGGACCAATACAGGCAGCCAGCTTAAGGGTTAATGGCACAATGTCAACATGATTCAGGTTTACCTTTATTGGTCCGAAACATGGGCCAGCACTGGGCCCGTACATCCTGCTGTGCAAACAGACAACGGTAGTAAATTGGGCCAAAGATGGCAATCAGAGTTTAGGTTATCAAATCAATACAGTGAAAATTGGTATTGGAATTATTATGGTTTCCCGCAATCGGTTCTGAATATGGCCTATATTTAACCAATACGGACAGCCAGCTTCATAACATTGACATTATTAACACTGTTATTTTTGTCCCCTTTAAGGGATATTGGCACAATGTATTAAAAACTGATGTCGTCATGAATCAGGTTATCCATTATTGGCCCATTTACCGGGCCAATGTTGTTCCATCGAATGCCGGGGTGCAAATGGTAAACTAAAATGAAACGGAGCGGTTCTGGCAGTTATTGGCCCAGTACAGCACAAAGTGAATCGGCACATGCAAGGTCTTCCATCATTGGTCCAATGCTGGCAGCTGGATTTACTAGGCCACTTAAATACAACATTAATTGGCATGATTATGGTGATCATGCATAGGGCCAATATATCTTGGGTTTCTGAATTCCGGGATTTGCATAAATCAAATGGGCCGATATTGGCCGACAGATCTAAAGGTATCGGACCAATACAAGACAACACAGTGCTGGCCTGATTAAATTTCAATTGTGCCGCCTCTCCACATCTTTCCCCGTAGAACTAGGGCAGCTGAGAGCGCCCATGAATTTACACTTTCTCCTCCACAATGCAGAACTTCTGCTTATCAGAATTCATTTATCCCCAGAGCTACTACTCTTTGGAATTCACTTCCCTCTAATTGCTTTCCACAAACTAACAATCTACAAATGTTTAAATCCAGTTGTTACAAACATTTTATGAATGGAGGATACCTTTAGGCACATGGACCTTTTTGTTTTATCTGTGTTTTTCATTCCTCCGTTCATGGTCTCTTAAAAAAAAAAAACATGGCCCAAATAATCTGGGATTCATTGGCCAACTTCAGGCAGCTACATTACACATAGTTGGCACATGTTAACATTGATGTCGGCACAATTATGGTTATCCACCATTGACCCAGTTACCGGGCCAATGTTGTTCCATCGAAGGCCAGGATGCAAGTGGTAAACTAAAATGAAACGGAGCGGTTCTGGCAGAGTTATGGCCCAGGACAGCACAGAGTGAATCGGCACAAGCAAGGTCTTCCATCATTGGTCCAATGCTGGCAGTTGACGTTACATTTACTGGGCCACTTAAATACAACATTAATTAGCACGGTCTCTCATGCATAGGGCCAATGTATATTGTGTTTTGGTATAAAGGTATTTAATTAAATCAATGGGCCGATATTGGCCGACAGATCAAAAGGTATTGCACCAATATAAAACAAAACAATGCTGGTCTGATTATTGTTTTACTGCAGTGGCCCAATTAATCTTGATGCTTATGAAATAACTAAAATACATTGGCCCACTTCAGTCAGCTACATTACAGGTTATTGGCACAATGTGTTAACATTTATGTCGGCACGATTATGGTTATCCACCATTGGCACAGTTACCGGCCCAATGTTGTTCCATCTAAGGGCGGCGTGCAACATGTAAACTAAAATGAAACTGAGCGGTTCTGGCAGTTATTGGCCCAGTACAGCACAGAGTGAATCGACACATACAAGGTTTTCCATCATTGGTACAATGCTGGCAGCTGACATTTGATTTACTAGGCCAAAATACAACATTAATTGGCATGATTATGGTTATCATGCATAGGACCAATATATCTTGGGTTTCTGAATATTTGCATAAATCAAATGGGCCGATATTGTCTGACAGATCTAAAGGTGTCTGATCAATACAAGACAACACAATGCTGGCCTGATTATTGCTCAAGTACATTGGCCCAATTAATCTGAGATGCTTATGAAATAACTATAATACATTGGCCCACTTCAGTCAGCTACATTACAGGTTATTGGCACAATGTGCTAACATTGATGTCGGCACGATTATTGTTATCCACCGTTGGCCCAGTTACCGGGCCAATGTTGTTTCATCGAAGGCCGGTGTGCAAACGGTAAACTAAAATAAGTTGGGACGGTGACGGCAACCAAAACTACAGTTATCTGGCCGATACAAACAAATTAGAAGGCCGTTATTAACCCTTAAAAAGCGGCTCACCACTTAAGTCGAGTTAAATAAAGATGGACTATGTGGCGGCGCTCGACATAGATCGAGTGGCAATTTCAGCACGTAATGTGGCTGAGAGAGAGAGACAAGTGGTGGCAGGAGACTAGCGAGCGTATGACTGCTCCAGACCACCGCGGCGAACCTACTGACACAAATCTCAGCTCCCTCCTCCCTCTCTCACTCGCTACATACTCAATTATGTACCGAAAGTACCGAATTACCTGCTTTTTGCACTCGCGTTGCACGGTTATTGCAAGAAAACTATCCATCATACAAGGATCGTTATGGTGTCATTCGAAAGCTCTGTTTATGCCCTTTCAGGGATAGATACTTGCTTTACGTTCTGGGTCTTATTTAGGCATGAAAATGATCACGTAAACAGCCCTATTTTGGCTAAAAACACCCCGCTGTGCGGTACACATAAATAAACCGCATAGGCCGCTCTTAAGGTGTTAACTATTTATTTGGCCGATTGTTCAATGTTTGCTGGAAATACATTGGCCCACTTCAGGCAGCTACATTACAGGTTATTGGCACAATATATTTAAATTGGTGCCAGCATGATTATAGTTAATCATCATGGGCCCAGTTACCGGGCCAATGTTGTTTCATCGAAGGCCGGTGTGCAAACGGTAAACTAAAATAAATTGGTACGGTGACGACAACAAAAACTACAGGTTTCGGGCTGATAAAATCAAATATTATAAAGCCGTTCTTAACCAAATATCGGGCCCATTGTTCAATGTTTGCTGGTAATACATTGGCCCACTTCAGGCAGCTACATTACAGGTTATTGGCACAATATATTAAAATTGGTGTCGGCACGGTTATAGTTATCCACCATTGGCCCAGTTAACGGGCCAATGAAGTTCCATCGAAAGCTGGTGTGCAAACGGTAAACTAAATTCAATTGGGATGGTGACGGCAACAAAAACTACGGATATCGGGCCGATACTAAACAAAATTAGAAGGCCGTTATTAACTATTTATCGGGCCGATTGATCAATGTTTGCTGGAAATACATTGGTCCACTTCAGGCAGCTACAGTACAGGTTATTGGCACAATATGTTAAAATGGGTACCGGCACGATTATAGTTATCCAACATCGGCCCAGTTACCGGGCCAATGTTGTTTCATCAAAGGCTGGTGTGAAAACGGTAAACTAAAATAAATTGGGACGGTGACGACAACAATAACTACAGTTATCGGGCCGATAAAAACAAATATTATAAGGCCGTTCTTAACTACATATCGGGCTGATTGATCAATGTTTGCTGGTAATACATTGGCCCACTTCAGGCAGCTACATTACAGGTTATTGGCACAATATATTAAAATTGGTGTCGGCACGGTTATAGTTATCCATCATTGGCCCAGTTAACGGGCCAATGAAGTTCCATTGAAGGCTGGTGTGCAAACGGTAAACTAAGATAAATTGGGACGGTGACGACAACAAAAACTACGGTTATCGGGCCGATACAAAAACAAATTAGAAGGCCGTTATTAACTATTTATCGGGCCGATTGTACAATGTTAGCTGAAAATACATGGGCCCACTTCAGGCAGCTACATTACAGGTTATCGGCACAATATATTAAAATTGGTATGCACGGTTATAAATATCCACCATAGGCCCAGTTAACGGGCCAATGAATTTCCATCGAAGGCTGGTGTGCAAACGGTAAACTAAAATAAATTGGGACGGTGACGGCACAAAAACTACGGTTATGGGGCCGATACAAACAAAAATTAGAAGGCCGTTATTAACTATTTATTGGGCCGACTGTTCAATGTTAGCTGGAAATACATTGGCCCACTTCAGGCAGCTACATTACAGGTTATTGGCACAATATATTAAAATTGGTGTCGGCACTGTTATAGTTATCCACCATTGGCCCAGTTACCGGGCCAATTAAGTTCCATCGAAGGCTGGTGTGCAAACGGTAAACTAAAATAAATTGGTACGGTGACGGCAACAAAAACTACGGTAATCGGGCCGATAAGAACAAAAATTAGAAGGCCATTAATAACTATTTATCGGACCGATTGTTCAATGATAGCTGGAAATACATTGGCCCACTTCAGGCAGCTACATTACAGGTTATTGGCACAACATGTTAAAATTGGTGTCGGCACGGTTATAGTTATCCACCATTGGCCCAGTTAACGGGCCAATGAAGTTCCATCGAATTCTGGTGTGCAAACGGTAAACTAAAATCAATTGGGACGGTGACGGCAACCAAAACTACGGTTATCAGGCCGATACAAACAAAAATTAGAAGGCCGTTATTAACTATTTATCGGGCAGATTGTTCAATGTTTGCTGGAAATATATTGGTCCAGTTCAGGCAGCTACAGTACAGGTTATTGGCACAATATGTTAAAATTGGTTCTGCACGATTATAGTTATCCAACATCGGCCCAGTTACCGGGCCAATGTTGTTTCATCAAAGGCCGGTGTGAAAATGGTAAACTAAAATAAATTGGGACGGTGACGACAACAATAACTACAGGTATCGGGCCGATAAAAACAAATATTATAAGGCCGTTCTTAACTACATATCGGGCCGATTGTTCAATGTTTGCTGGTAATACATTGGCCCACTTCAGGCAGCTACATTACAGGTTATTGGCACAATATATTAAAATTGGTGTCGGCACGGTTATAGTTATCCACCATTGGACCAGTTAATGGGCCAATGAAGTTCCATCGAAGGCTGGTGTGCAAACGGTAAACTAAAATAAATTGGGACGGTGACGGCAACAAAAACTACGGTTATCGGGCCGATACAAACAAAAATTAGAAGGCCGTTAATAACTATTTATCAGACAGATTGTTCAATGGTAGCTGGAAATACATTGGCCCACTTCAGGCAGCTACATTACAGTTTATTGGCACAATATATTAAAATTGGTGTCGGCACGGTTATAGTTATCCACCATTGGCCCCGTTAACGGGCCAATGAAGTTCCATCGAAGGTTGGTGTGCAAACGGTAAACTAATATAAATTGGGACGGTGACGGCAACAAAAACTACGGGTATCGGGCCGATACAAACAAAAATTAGAAGGCCGTTATTAACACTGTATCGGGCCGATTGTTCAATGTTTGCTGGGAATATGTATGTTAAATATAGTTGGATGATAGTGTTGGTTATTCTGATTGCTAGGACAGTTTTCAACATTGTTGCACTTATGATCTGCCTTGGAAAAGATAAATGCTGTGCATTCTGCTGGCTTATTATTCAGTTTGGTAGTTGTATGCAGCATCTCGATACTACTACATGAAACAAGGGTGCTCATGGGGCCTTAGTAAACAAAAGCTAGCGAAACATAGAGCAGAATATCAATTCAACATCTATTCTCTTCCACAATCCTTTTATTATATCTATCAATAAGCTTTAAATATGTAATATCGCCGAAAACATGAACACTCACCTTGAGGGTCATAGAGTACCATGGTCCTATTATCGTCGGCAGATACATCCCTAACCCCTTCAGTACGATGACGTAATGTTCATGAAGTTAGCATTTTGTTAGCATTAGGCGATTTTCTTTAGCTTATAATCAACCTTTAACTCTAAAGGGTAAATACGATCTCAATAAACCCTCTGAATAACATTGGTCATTCTTAAACTGCACAATATTGTTTAACTTCACCCAGAATCAAAGGTAAACATACGTCATCATGGTGAAAGGGTTAACAATATGAACACAGTATATATACCCTGTACAGCTATCCCATACAAACAAATATATAAATATATATATAGATGGATGACAGTTGTAGATAATATACATCAGCTTCGGAAGCTGATGTATATTATCTACAACTGTTGAATTATTAATCCATTGCATGGTAAATAATTCAACATAGAGTACCTTCTGCCAATTCCAATCAGGTACTTCGTCTAGGGTAACAATTTCTTGATAATTTTGCTATCTCTCTCTCTCTATCTAAATAGCCAGTATATCTTAGCATTTTTAGTATTCTAAGGTGTGTACATGCTTAGATTGATATGCAGGATTCGAAGTTGCATAATAAATCGTAGGCAGTGTCCACCATTCTTTAACTGCCTTCGTGGTGTAATGCATAAGGTGTTGATATTCGGTGTGAGCGTCCTGGGTTCGAATCCACGGACTGCCACATGTGTTTGTAATATTTCATTAATCGATTTTAGGAGTAGAGTTGGTTGTTGGATAGAACATAATAAATGTAAATGGGTGTGGTGGATGAAATGTTTATTAACGCCTTTATTGAGATAACGTTATTCAATGTTTTAAACCAGCTATCATCACACAATTGTACTCATTTAAGATCGATCTGAATCAATCGCAGGGTTAAGGTTCATGTAAATATCTGTGTAACAGATCCTTCCCTCAAATAATATTCCGTGCATCATCGGAGGGTAGTAGTGGTATTTGGCGTTAATTGATTGAAAGGGTTAATGCTAAACGTATTATCTTATCATATGGGGCTTAAAGGCCACCAGTAGTAATATATACTGTATATATATATATATAGAGAGATATATATATGTGTGTGAGAGAGAGTTTAGATGTCCAGGCTAGCTAGTATGATAGTAGCAATGTATAACTTCTACTTCTTTTGATCATAATTATGCCACCAATTCTTACTGATGAGTAATGAAATAACTTTCAAGCTAGGTGTCACATGCGGAAGAAAGCTGCAAGTTTCAGTTGGGATGTGTGTACATGCTTAGATTGATATGCAGGATTCGAAGTTGCATAATAAATCGTAGGCAGTGTCCACCATCCTTTAACTGTCTTCGTCGTGCGATGCATAAGGTGTTGATTTTCGGTGTGAGCATCCTGGGTTCGAATCCACGGACTGCCACATGTGTTTGTAAATTTCATAAATCGATTTTAGGAGTATAGTTGGTTGTTGGAAGGAACATAATAATTCATGAAACACTAGTTGCATGTTATAATAATAGTTCTTAAAGCTAGCGCATGCTAAGCTAGCTAAGGATAGCTCAATAAGGCTGATTAGGCGTATTTCCATTGGGGTCCTGTACTACTATCCCATCCCTTTGCTCATGAGGGATGGTAACGACTCAGTGCTTGTGAAAAATCTTTAATGCGCCGAGCGTGGGCGCGAACCAGGGCCTTCTGGGTGGAAGTCCGAGACGCTAGTCACTACACCAAGCGAGCCGCTTATGTTAACAACATTCCGCTTTTCACGGAAAGTTACGTCTGTCAACTTCTAAATTATACTTTTGTTACGACTGTTGTCACTGTCTAAAAGGGATAGACAGTATCTTCAGTCATCGATAACAATGCAGAGTAATCGCCAAGTGGATCAGAATGTTAGGCACTATTTAAAAGTAATATCCACCAAGCATAACCCCCCCTAGACATCCCGTCCGGATATATGTGTAATATGTATTTTTTTGGGTTTTTATTTTTTATTTTTGAAAATGGCCCGGCTGAAGGGCGGTTCCTACTATTATTACAGGCCAGCTGTCGCTCGCCAGTATAAAATTGCCACCTAAGTGGCACAAATTTTTCCAAATATTGACAAAGAAATTGGATGAAAGATCTTAAATCGCCAAACTAATGGGCCGAGCGTCTTAAATTCACACCTAGGGTGTGCAAATTGCGGCTAAATAACGACCGGCCACATTAAATATGAGGGTTTGAGTTGTAAAGAGGTCTGAGAGAGAGAGAGAGAGAGAGAGAAAGAGAGAGAGAGGGAGGGGGGGTAATTGTAAACTGTGGTGGCTGAAGGAGACGTGTGGTAAAACTATTCCTGTGTCTAGGAGTTTATTGGACGAGAAATGTAGTGAGGATATATTTCTTTGTGGGAAGGCAGACAACATGAAGGCAAAACAATATTTACGCTCACAACAATACAACTGAATATACATATTACATGAATAATCATAACTAGTTATTTTGTAGAGGTATTTGATACCTGAATAAGTGTTTGCAATACAATTAAAAGTTCCTAAACTCCTTTTATACTATACTGTACTATAAGTCTGATGTATAGCCATCATATATTAAGTAATATTGTTCTTAACACTAATAACGCCCAAATTAAATTAATGAAAGCATGTGATCCTCCCGGGATTCGAACCCAGGACACCACATCCAGAACTTACACACTCTAACCATTACAACATCAAAATAGTTAAAGGTTCAGCACATGCCACGATTAATATCCATTTATCAAAATATTGGACATCAATCTAATCATGTACAGGACCCAACGTGTTTGTTTGTTTGTGTCTCAACCTCCGGACTGTAGGCTGTTCAGTAGCCTGTAACTTGTGAGAGCTCCAGAGAGTGTCCATTGAAACTTCGAGATGTTGGATGCTATATATGTGTCACACTAGATGGTCTCAGTGGAGCTTTAAGGTGTTGGTTGCTTCCTTTCTGCCACACTAGATGGCACCTTATTTATATACGTCACTTGATTTGGAGAGAGCAGCTATACGGTCATTCACAGCATCTTCGAATGTGGTCTGTCATCTTCTATGCTATGAATTTGTGACGATATAGGGGGTGTTTTCTTGACGTGTCGGTTTAGCCAGGATATTCGGAGAACAGCAGGAACGATCAGATCACCCAGGAAAAAACCTGACATTTGACGTGAACTCTATCTGAGGTCATTTTGATCTGCAGTCCACGACACTATCCCCCAACTTCACTATGAATAGCGTAACGCTTATGTAAGAGCAAGGAACATTTGATGGGACACATATCTGATTGGACAGACCTTGCAATGCATTATTCCTGAACCTTATAATATTAAGGAACAGCGTTCTTAAAACTATAACCTGTAAATTAAATAAAAGAAAACATGTGATCCTCCCAGGAAAGCACATAGGCTACATAACTTACACGCTCTAACCATTACACCATCAAGACAGTTAAAGGTTCAGCCGATGACCACGATAGAAAAACAAACCTTTCAAATGAAGCGGAGTTCTGTTATGCAGTGTTTGGTATTCCTTATTACATGTTTCCGGCTCTCAACTTGTGACTTAGGTATGTATGATATGATTGTATTACTTGGATGCGATTGTATGCTAATCGTGGAAAGCTAGGACATATTAGCAAACCAACAAAGGCTATATACAGCAGAGGTGTAGTGTATGTTGTTTTGTCAATATCGATGGGAATTATCTTTATTGTTCCTCTAACTCCTTCCTTAACTACGAAACAAGAAAGAATTGTAAAACGTAATTTTGGCAACATATGCCATCATTGTAGACATCTTAGTTTATCCAAATAATATTAAATATTAATATCATGGTGTTCAACGAGAATAAATACATTCTGTTTTGGTATGTGATGTTTTCATAATCATATTTAATTCCGAAGGATACATTAACATAATTATTGATGGCAGTTGGATGTGATCATCGGTGTGTGTAAGACTGTGTTTATCTTGAGGGGTTTCTCAAAATTGTTTATAATGTATCCATATGTAAATTAAATACTACATTCATTATTTCACTTATACATAAATAATTAATTAATGGACCGCTTAAACCACACCAGTGAGCAGTTGGAGTGATTGAAAATTCTTGTTGACGTTAAACAAATTATATAGGGACAATGTCACAGAGTGTCATATTGACAAATCATCAATATAAATATTTTGGTATTTGAGAGGTGTGTTTATGAAATTATGCGGGTTTCTCTCTCTCTCTCTGTCTGTCTCTCTGTCTCTCTCTCTCTCTCTCTCTCTCTCTCTCTCTCCGTAGGGATCAATTCTGGGTCCAATTTGATTTATGATTTATATTAATGATCTATCACAGTTTATCTCTGAATGTCTCAAATTCTAGTATGATGACAATTCATTCACACTGGTAACGTTGAAAATATTAATGATATAATTCATAATAGTGAAGAAACCTTAAGGAAAGATAACAATTACTTTCATATTAATGGTTTGATGCTAATCATACAAACAACCCAGTGTATGTTTGTTAGATCCAGGGCATTATTATCACGGATCCCTGGTGACACTCGCATACAGGTTGATGATAGCTACATAGCTCCAAGTAAATCAGTAAACAAATTGGGAGTCCCCAACTTGCGGCGATGCTATCCCTTTTTTTACCATTAAGTGACGATGTTGCTCCCGGAGTGATATTAGATAATCAGTGCTCCACCTTTTCCACAGGTCATGTGAGAGCTTCGTAACATATTGGAAGCGTTGGTTGACGGAACCATTGTTACGCCAAGTTGAGCTCTTGAGATCTTCATCCGTGACTTCCTGCCTTGGAAAGCTTCTGATCCGCCTTCCATGAACCAGTTGTGAAGGAGTGATGGGTAGAGGGTCTTCAAGATCACTGTAGCTGTAGCCAAGCGGGCGATCATTGACTGTGGCCTCGAGCTCCAGTAATACCGTATTCAGTTCCTCTGTGGTAGCCAATGCTCGACCCAGTACCTTCTTCAAGCCAGCCTTTAGGATGACAATGACCCTTTCCCATATGGCACCAAACCATGGCGCCCTGGCCGGTATAAACCGCCACTCGCACTTGAATTCCACTAGAGTACCTTTTAGCCTTGCATCATCCATCAACTCCCGTAATGTACTGGCTCCGCTAACAAATGTGGTGGCATTATCACTCTTCATAATCTCAGGGTAACCCCTCCTGCTACTAAACCTACGGAACGCATGCAAAAATGATTCGCAGGAGAGGTTAGACACCGTTTCTACATGGACCGCTCTAGTAACTGCACAGGTGAATGAAACTACATATAGTTTACTTACAGCACCCCCCTTCTCTTTTACTGGCAAGGCACCTGTCTAGTCAACCCCCGTTACCTGGAAAGGACTCCCTTCCTGAACCCTAAACTCCGGCAACGGAGGGGCCTGTGCAGCACGGTATGATGTACCTTGCAATCTCTTGCAGATGGTACATCCCCTTAAGGCTTTCTTTACTACCTGTCTAATCTTGGGGATCCACCATCTTTGCCTTATGTAATTTACAACATAACTAACACCACTATGGTTACACACTGTGTGGCATTAATTACTAAGGAGAGTGGCTATACAATGTTTATTAGGGATAAGGATAGGGTACTTGGCGCTATCATGTAAAGCTGAAAAGTGTAGCCTACCTCTACAGCGTATCATGCCTCCCTCCATATAGAAGCCTAACTGCTTCACTATATTGCTTGGTGTGCCCTGTCCTTTTGACAAATAGTGGTGTTCTTCAGAGTAAGCTTCTCTCTGAGCTACCTTAATCATGGCTGACTCTGCTGCTCTTAATTCCGGCACCGTCAAGTATGCCGGTTTTGCCTGATAATTCCCTTGTGTCTTCTCTTTAAGTCTTAATAAACCTAAGGACCCATGCCATTACATGCCATGACTTCATATATGAGCTATACCGGTCCCAATTTAATATGGCAGTAGGGGCAACCGGTACCGGCAATGACAGGGTTCCTTCTTGACTCACGTTACAACCCATAGTGGTGTCCCCACCTAATGAGCCCCCTATTGGGCCATGATCAGGCCATAGCATTTGGTGAGGTAGCCATATGGGCCCTCCCCACCAAAGCGAAGAAGCAACTAAGGACACATATGAAATCCCTCTGGTAACTAGATCACTGGGGTTGTCCTCTGTGGACACATAACGAAAATGAGCGCTGGGGACTAATGACTTTATCTCATCAACTCTATTTTGAACAAATATAGGCAAAATATTTTTACTAGACAACCAGCATAGGGTTATCTGGCTGTCCGACCAGAGGTATACATTCTCTATAATCAGCTCGTCCGCGTAGGCCTCACATATATAACATGCGAGACGAGCTGCGAGAAGAACAGCAGTCAACTCCATCTTAGGTATGGTGAGGGACTTAATAGGCGCCACCTTAGCTTTGACCATTACTCACCTCATCACCAACTGCATAGGCCGCTACACCATATGCTACTGAGCTAGCGTCACTAAATAGGTGCAGCGTAACCCTCTTAGAATTAGTGACCTGACGGGGAAACATGATACCTGTACTATCTATCATATCGTTATAAATACCCTGCCAGTTAGCTCTCATGTCATCTGGAATGGGGACATCCCACCCACACTCTAATCTCCACAAGTCCTGTATGAACCTCCGCGCCCGGATGGTGACCGGTAGCAACACTCCTAGAGGATCGAACACACTCGCGGTTACGCGCTTCGTAACCAATGCAGGACTACTTCCGTGGAAATTAACCTGTAACATATCCTTATTAGTTAGCCACCCAACGCCAAGTACCCTAACCCCGTCTTGTTTGGCGGAAGCTATACCCTTCAGGTGCAACAGTTCCCGCAAATTCTCATTATTTGTGACCCACTCACGTAAAGACAGGTTAGCGCTGGAAAATATTCTATGGGCATCCCAACATTGTTTTTGCTAATCACCCACATTATCACCAGTCCCCTGCAAGTTATCAATATACAGCCCCCTTTTGAGCTTATTAACTACTTCACTGTTCTCCTGTATCATAGACAGGTGTTTTTGAATGGTAGCATTAAGGAGGAACTGGGAACAGGTGGCCCCGAACAGAACTGCACGGAACCGGTAGACAATGTAAGGACTTGCAACATCCAAGGGATCAACGGGCCACAGAAACCTAGTAGCATCCCTATCCTTCTCACTCAACCCCACCATGAGAAATGCTTTCTCAATATCACTCACCCAGGCAAATTGATGGCATCTAAAGCGCAGAAGCACCTGGGTGAGGCCAGCCACTAGCGATGGACCTGTATGGAGACAGTCATTCAGACTGAACGCCTTCTCGTCCATCCTAGCCGAACAGTCAAACACTATCCGTACAGGCGTAGTAACACTATCCTTGGTAATACCATGGTGAGCTAAGTAGTGAATGGGATGACCAGCCTGATTCCTGTTTTCTACCCTTTCAATAAACCCTCTTTCTATCTGATTATCCAGAACCTTTGTATACTGTTGACAGTAGTTGGGATCTTTTATAAACTTACGCTGCAAGCCTCTCATTCTGCCCAGGGCTAACTTAACTTTATCAGGTAATTTATCTATGTTATCTCTCCACGGCAGTTCCACTATATACTGTCCTTGTGCTTCGGAATACTGTACCGTTTCAGAAAATCTATTTAAGACCTTCTCCCCTCCATTACCAGTCTCATTAGGACTTATACCAATATGGTCCAAGTCCCATAGAGCTGTCAGATCCTTTAATTCTGGAGAATACCTGCCAATATCTTCCTGTATCTCCACTAAAGGGTCTACTGCTAACTTAAGAACAGTGACTAACTCTACATGGGTCTCTTCTATATCTGACTGATAAGTGCCACTTAGTGCATAACCATAAATTGTGGGTAACATAACTATACTTCCTTCTCTGACATAGCCTGAATGTACAAAGTGGTAATAAAAGTCCGCCCCAATCAGTAACACTATCATATCTCCATCAGTGATACCTGGATCTGCTAATTTTGAGCCTTGATAGCATTTACCTCCATCTCTAATCCCCTCCCTGGCTTGTATACTAGTAACTCCTCCACCACAACGGCTCTCAAATTACGTACCCTTCTTCTGTGATGATAAGTTAACTCTACTATTTCATACTCAGTACTACCAAGTGAGCCAATAAATCCCTGGAGCTTTAGCTGTTCCTTACTGACCCTAATGTAATCAAGCTGCGATAAAGCAGAGTGCAAGATGAAGGTACGTTGCGAACATTGGTCCAACAAAGCTCTTACTTTACTGGTATGACCGTTTCTGTCGGTCAAGGGAATCTGAATGGTAGGCAACAACACTGCATTACGGCCCGAAGCCACAGCCATGGTCACTGTTGGTTCAGGGGCCACTGGTTGTCCAAGGCGTGGCGTCTGACACAAATAATTAAAATGTTTCTGTTGGCAGAATCAGCACGGCCTAATTTTAGGGTTAGTACACCCCTGGCTGCCATGTTCAGACGACAGGCACCCGACGCACAATTTCAACTGCCTTGCTCTATTGGCCTTGGCGGGACTGTTCTTGTATTTTGCATACTTTGCCCAAAAATGTCCTGTCTTTAAACACAACTTACATCCATACTTCTGCTTGGTATCGGGTTTCTGATACACTGCATATGCTGCTGTGGCGGTCGCACCAAACTGTTCTAGTGGATTATGTCTACTTTCTAGATTGCACACATCAGTCTTAAACACACAAACATATTCATCCACATCCAGCCAGTTGTCTTTTAATTCACGATTAATCACTTCAGAGAGTGCACTAGGGAGTTTATTATGCAACAGTACTGCACACATTTCACTTACTGTTACATCCATAGAGCGTAATGACTAACGCACACTCAAATGACGCGGAAAAATCTTTCAGAGCACTGACCTCCTGGCTAGGATGCGGGAGATTACACAGTTTCGCTATGTGAGCTGCTTTGATGCGATCCTTTTGACCATAACTGTTTTTCAGTATAGTGACCGCTAGTTCATAACTTGCAGCGACCAAACTAAACCCACTAACAATTTGTAGAGCCTCACCACTAAGTTGTCCCTTTAGATACGTAAATTTCTGAATGTCAGTTAAGTCTGTTTGGGAGTGAACACTACAATCAAAGAGCTCCCAGAAACCCACCCACTGTGTTGGATCCCCATCAAAAACTGGCAATTTCAGGGAGGGTAGCTTAATACCCTTCTGCTTCCTACTTGCTGCACTATCATGAAATCTACCAGTAGTGGTTGTCTGTAGAGCACTATCTAACTCAGCTAACTGACTGTTTACTTGATTAACATACTGCATATCTTTCACCATCTCATCCTCTAACTGATCATCTGAATATAAGCTATACAACTCTACGTTATACGACTCGATATCAGCTAGGGACTTTTCTAAAGTGATTTTCACACCCCTTACATCATGCAGTGTAGCAGCATGTTCAATAAATTCAGACAGATTAGAGGTAAGCTTAGTAATCCCTCCCTTCTTGGCAGCCCTGAACCGCCGCAATGACTTTATTTTCTCATCCATTCTTAAAAGTTTACGGTAACTAAAGCTTAAGGAACAACAATACTAATCGTCACTGTAGGCTAATCAATTCTAAGCCTAGGCTAACCTACTTACATTGATGACATTTTGAGAAAGATCTAGGTGTGTTTGTTAGCAATGATTTGAAGCCTAGACAACAGTGTATAAGCGTTCGAAACAAGGCAAACAGGATTCGCGGGTTCATCTCTAGGAGTGTGAGTAACAGAACTGCTGATGTTATCTTAAAACTTTACTTGTCATTAGTGAGACCCCATATGGATTATGCGGTTCAATTTTGGTGTTCTTATTACAGAATGGACATAGATTCATTGGAGAGAGTACAATGTAGAATGACAAAAATGATTCATAATATTATAAATCTTCCGTATAAAGAAAGGTTGAAGAAATTAGGCTTACATTCGTTAGAGAGACGCAGAGTTAGAGGGGATATGATAGAGGTGTCCAAGTGGGTTAGTGGGATTAACAAAGGGGACATGACAAATGTACTAAAGCTCAGTGATAGCGAAAGAACTCGTACCAATGGTTTCAAATTAGATAAATTTCGTTTCAGAAAAGATATAGGCAAATATTGGTTTGGTAACAGAGTTGTAGATGGGTGGAATGGACTACCAAGTGCTATAGTGGGATTAAAAACGATAGGGAGCTTTAAGATAAAATTGGATAAGCATATGGACGAGAAGGGTTGGGTGTGAAGGGGGATCAGCAGGGTTGGGCCAATCAGCGCTCTGCAGACCCCGTAATCCTGCGTTAATCTCTAACCGTTTTGGTAAGATGATCCTCAGGGTATTAGAGTGTTGAGCCTATAATTGGGCTTTGTAATTGGGGTTGTGTGGGACAGGGATCTGCCTTGCTTAGGCCAATCGGCTTTCTGCAGACTCCCATTTTCTTATGTTCTTGTGTTCTTATGACGACAGCAACCAAGCAAATTGAAGCATGCAGATCGCGTGCCCCCTGTGAGTTTACAAATTATCAAAGAAAAGGAAATTTTACTCTAAGTCATATTTCTCTACTTTACAATATTTACTTTACTAGGCTATATTCAATTTTAACAAATTACAAAGAAAAAGAAAGAGGGATCAAGACTCCTCTGAAGGAGGAACAGCTGCAGCCGTCGTCCTAGTCTTTAGATCTAGCCTATTGCGTCGACTGCTCCTCCTCGGCCCCGTCCTTCTCCTCAAAGAAGGCACACGCTCTGTTCAGTAGCCTATCTAATACCTTCAGGCTCCCTGGCGCATCTAAATGGACTCCGTCCCACAAGTCGGTCTTACTCATCCCCATGGCAAAGTACCTTTGTTTAGTAAATGGGAGATTTCTTCGCAAGTGGAGGTTCACACCATTCTTCGCCCTATTGTACTCCTCGGGAGTCATACCCCTAGGGCGTACCCTAGACTCCAGACTGACCACCAGACAGTGACCCCCAGTCCTCTCTTCTATCTCTTCAGCTAGAGACTGGAGCCCGAGGGCCATCCCCTGAAGGTCAGCCTGCAGGGATAAATAATTTCCCCCGAGGATCAGGAACGTAAGATCCGGCTTGTAGGCTAGGAGCTCATCCCAGGCCGAGGTCTGCCTGACAGTGTATACCTTTGCCCCTGGTCTATACAGTTGTTTAACAAAAAAAGCAGGGCACTGCACTGGACGATCCAGCGGAAAATCCTGCACATAGGAATGGCCGAAGAGGGCCACCTTTCGCAAAGGCACAGGGTAATATCCGGACGATGGCACAAACTCTTGGCCAACGCCCCCTGCCCTTGCAGCCTTCCCCGGTGCGCCCCTCGGCATTTGTCCACTGGATCGCCCAGCTCTACACAAAGACAGACAAGTCAGGCTTAACCCTTCCTACCCGGTCTGCCTTAGGTAAGGACAGCACGAAAGAAGGGCAAATACCCGGTATGCCTTATCTAAGGCATGAGCTTAATAGCCTAATTAAGCTTGGTCCGAACGCCGTGCGTACGATGTATGTAAACAAACCCAAGCATTCGTCACCGCACCTCCGAAAACAAGAAGGAGAAGACTCCTCAATGTTATTGTTCTGACGTTATGACGAAATTAGTGTCTAAAAAGCCCCCATATTGGCAACATCTCTGCAATATTGGCTCCACTGAAATCGTCATCACAACTGAACCAGTTGACTTACAGAGCTCTACTCAATGCCAAAATACAGATTGAAAACCGCACTACGATTATAGATGAGTGGGAAAGTTCTAGCAGTGAAAATAAACATAAATACGGTAGCCTAGGCCTAGACGTTTTTCGGCCATATCGCCCGGGTAGGGGCGACCGTCATTGGGTAACACAGCCCGGGTAGGAAGGGTTAACACCCCCCCAACTCTTTTCAATATATAACAGATGGCCCAGTATCCTGGTCACACGGCACCAATTATATCCTGAATATTATTCCTAGGGGGTAGAGGAGAAACGGATATAAAGTAAATAATTAGACCTGGGAAGATGAAATGGCCTAGGCTATAAATATGATACCGGGTCGGCGTTTGACTTACTTGTAAACATGTATGTGTAGGTTATCTGTGGTAGTCCCAGTAATATCTATGAAGTACTTCTAGTATTAAAGGAACTTAGCTGTGATGCAAAGAGTGTAGGTTAGGTGATGGACATGTCGGTAGGTGTAGTTCAGTGAAGTTCTGTTGTTATGTGGCAGCAACTGGTGGTTCGTTGTGAACGGGACGAAGTCTCTGTGTGAAGTGTACTGAGATACCCTTTTATCGTAACAATATACATATATTTAAGGGTTCTATATCGTCCCTCGTTATTAAATAATAAGGGAAAATAAACTAAGATATAATTGGTGCAACCACAGTAATATTTATCCACAAAGATAAATAAAGTAATGTGTAAAAACAAAAAGGAACCAGCTGTCGTGAACCCGGGAAATTCAAACTACGGTATATATACCAGCTAGGATTCACGACAATACTTTGACAACTACATGCAATTTTGAAACACACATTGGAGAGACGAGTAAAAAGATATTTGGTACACTAATGTATATTAACCGCATAAAATATAGCTTCAATCAGAAAACAAGAATAATTGTCATACAATCACTGTCTTGTACTCAGTGTAATGAACTATGGTATACAAATATGGGGCACAGCCAATGCAATCCAACTACATCGTGTACAAAAGCTCCAAAATGTTGCGGCAAAAGTTGCATTGGGTGGTGCTCCCAAACGTGACCATGTAACGCCTTTTCTAAAAGAGCTTGAGTGGCTTAAGGTAATTTAAAAGTACATGTATGAATTAACATTAACTGTTTTAACATTGTAAGAAAGAAATGACCAAATTGGTTGTTCATACTGTCAACGGTTAATGATGTGTGTAACGTCACGAGACAGCAAAGCAACTTATACAGGGTGTTCAGAAAACATGTGTACAAAATTAAATGGGTGATAGGGTACACAGAATTAAACATTTTGTACTCCATGGAGGTATGTCCATAAATGCTTCCTTGCGGTGCTACAGGGTAGACAGTTTCAACGTAATTTCCCTAAATTTGTACCCTAACTTCTCTGAGTAATCCGTTTACATACAAACATGGTAATTTAATGTACACAACAATATGACATAAGACATCTTCGTTCAGTAAACAGTTCTGACTGATGATTAATTATTGTTAATCTTATCTTATTTAATGTTCTTTTGTTTTTGCAGTGTACCGACATTAATAAAGTAATGTTCATACTGTTGTGTACATTAAATTACCATGTTTGTATGTAAACGGATTACTCACAGAGAAGTTAGGGTACAAATTTAGGGAAATTACGTTGTAACTGTCTACCCTATAGCACCGCAAGGAAGCATTTAAGGACATACCTCCATGGAGTACAAACTGTTTAATTCTGAGTTCCCTATCACCCATTTAATTGTGTACACATGTTTTCTGAACACCCTGTATATTCACAAAGTCAACACAGAGTTGGATCCAGGTTATCTATTAATTATTGGGCCTAAATTCTGAAATGTTCTATCTGTTCAAGTTAAAGTCTCTAATTAGTTCATGTCTTCTTTTAAAAAACTACTGAAACTCAGTTTAATCAGTAAGTCTATATATCTGTTTCCAAAGTTTTACTCAATTAACCATTGACAACATATATGTGTATATTGTTGTTGAGAGGATAAGTGAGAAGGAATGTCAGGGAGAGTAAAAAGAGGGGAAGGTGCAGTGTCATTTGGCAAAGATAGTTCTTCTGCATGCATTTCTAGCTCTCCAATGGCTAATCCTTTTGGTAACGTGATGGGTTGATCAGAGATGTTAGCAATTTTATTACAATTTAATTGGTGAGGGATAATGGCTGGAGCGGTCAGGCAATCTCTGTCGAAAGGACTGGAGGTTCGGAGTTATTATAACGTTACCAGGTAACGTAGGGAGAATAGGTACCCATTTTTCATGATGAGGGGGGAGTGTCACTGTTTTTGACGTGACAGCAAATGATTGGATTTATTGATTTCTCCTGATGCTGACTATAATTTAATTCAGGATTGATCTTGATTATGGATTTGATGGCTGGAGCGACGTTAGATTGATTGTTTTTCGGTGTTTTATTTTGTTCTATCAAGGTTCTACTATGGCAGTCAATGGATGCTTGAAGGGAAGTGAACAAATCGAGACCCAAATATTCATCGTACTGGGTCTTTTGAGGATTATAGATCATGAAGGAATGATTCAATTCAAATTAAAAACAAATTTCAATTCAAAATTCATTTTTTTACTTCAAATAATTCAAAAGGGTTTAATGATACAATTAGAGTACATTACAAAAATATGGCTTTACAATAACAAATAAATAGCGAATTGCATTAATGAGGATTTGATGCCATGTGGCATATATGTCCTCTTATTCCTTACTACATATTTATATGGTCAGCATAAGGAGTAACACGTGAGTTAGTGAACACAAAAGTGAGATAACATAATAAAATGAAAATTACCAATTATAGCACACACGAGATTCATACATAATTAAGTATTCGAAGCAAAGCTTTTATTTATCTAATAAGTACAATTTTAGTTTTCGCTTAAATGTTGAATAACTAGGCTACACTGAGTATCCAATCATGTGTATATTCTATTCCATACTACAACTCCCTTATGTCTAAATGTTCTTGTCATCAGCGTTGTTCTGCTCACTGAGACATGTAATTTGTGCCTTTGTCTAGTATGATGTGCATGTATATCCCTATTGACAATAAACATACCATCCATCACCGAAGGAGTAATACCCTTAATATATTTAAACATTGATTTTGCTATACAGAACACATAGACGTCAGGAAATCTTAATAATTGCAAAAATTTAAAAAAGGGTTGAGAATACTGTCTATAATGAGCCGATTTTATAATTCTAACAGCTCTTTTTTGTAGTGTAATAACTGGTTTAATATGACAGTCAATAGCTGCCCCCCAGACCTCTATACCATAAATATATGGATACACAAAACAGTTGTATAATGTAACAAGTGTTGAAATATTCAATAATTTCCTGGCCTTGCATAATATGCCTATCCATCTTGACATTGTGTTTTTAATGTGCCTTAGGTGATCATTCCAGGATTACCTGGAATCAATTACTACACCTAAGAATGAATTACAAATCCATGTTGTCCTGATCATCTGTAGTGTCTGGTACTATCTCTGGTTCTTCAATTTCTTCCTCTTCATTGTTTCCCTCGGTGCAGGCAGTCCCATCATCATTTATTGTAGCCACGCGTCGGGGCTTGATCCATGGAATATGAGCCCACAGGGTAGGCATCCTTAATCGACACTTGGCGAGTTCACTAAATGATTTTTTAAGTGATATCAAAGGACATTGGGAAGTGCATGGCTTCCAGTCAGAGGGGCGGACTCGGGCCCATTCCTCTACTTTGTCACTTGGACGGGGAACTGCAGGGCTAGTTGAGGGGGTTGTAGAAGGGTGAGTGGTAGCTCGGCTTACGACAGCGATCTTGTTATGCCCTTTATTTTTCTTCATGGCCAATATACGTCTAATTACTGGCATATCGTCATCATAACCCGTGGGTTCTACTATGGCAAAATGATCAGAGACAGCATCAGGCAATATTCTTAGGAGGTCACTAAATACACTCTTTCCGTTGCGCCACTGTATCCTGAGGAATGATGTCACGGCCAGCGGATTTAATTGGCTGATCGTGTCGTCTACAGTAGGTTCCCCGAATACGGAACGTTATGGAAATGCTTGTCCGCTATTGTTTTACCCAAGGATGGGTTGATAGCTACCCTTGTGTAACTCTCAAACTGTGCCCAGGTCAACTGGGGACTGTCACGTACATGTCCTGATACTTTAGCTGCATGTGTCCCTAGTTTCATAGCTACCATATGAATCTTTGCATTTTCATCTTCCCTGAATATAATATCCAGGACAGGTTTCACAATTTCAAGATACGTATTTATGTCATGATTTTCTTGCTTGAAAGAAATAATATCAAGCGATTTACCAGCCATGATTATTATTAAAATTGGGGTTGATTGAGTGTAAAAGAAAAATCTAGAAATCAAATGCTGTTATGCCCGTATCAAGACACCGCTGCCTCCAGTGGTATGCGTGGTTGTAATATAACTTGCTTAATATTTTGTTCTCATACGCTCCTGATTTGGTTAACTTAGAACATAATCCTGCCCGACAGGAACATAACATGCATTGATATAAATATTACTAGATCACTCAAATCACACCCAAAGACATTAAATACACACGATATGGTTCACAAGTTTATTTCTTAATAGCTAGATACCTGTGGGGCACATCAGATAATTAGCTATATAGAGCGTAATATCAATGGCTGAAATATGTGACTGAGAATAAGTTAAATAAGTTTTACTTATCCATGAATAATGGCGTCACTCATAATGCATCAGAATCAATATACACCATAATATCTAAAAGAATAGTGACAATATCACAAATATAGTAAAGTATGCAATGAAAGGAATCACGGAGCATAAATATAGACAGCGATATCGCTGGGACAAACAGGTGAGATAGTGCGGCTAGTGACTTAGGGTCACGTGATCAGGTAGGACTAAGGTCAAAGTAACCGCGACTGGGTCTAGATTAAAGTTATTGCAACGTATACTGGGAAATCTTAACACTATGCAATATTTAGTCTAGAATGGATAAATACGAAATTGATGTTGATCCTGGAGAGATGGTAATTTAATTTTCAAAAATATGATAAAGACAAACGGGTGAATAATTGTACACCGGGTCTAGGAAAAATAATTTAAGTCAGTAAATGTGACTTAACGAACAATATAAAGGAATTTCAAATTCACGAAATGTGTAGTGAATAAAATGTAACAAAAGGTTATGAACACAGCGGGTCTAAATAAATATTCAACACACTGGAACATAAAATAGAAACACCTCAAGGCGGGTGAAATTTATTTATTTCATATAAACGGATATCACAGAACGAGTAGTGAATAACAAACAGACAGATTAATAGGCTACGAACACAGTTGGGTACCATAGAAATTCCCAATGTAAGTTCGAGTATTATTTACCATATAACGTGGTGGACCGAATTATTCACAAGTTTAAATAGACATTAAATTATTCAGAAATAATGAATAAGGTACTTGAACGTACTGATGTAGTAATTAACAAGGGGAATAAATGTCTAGTTATAGGTAATTCTATCTGGAATGGACCAAGAGATGTCCGTAACTTAGAATTATATTAATTAATAGATAGGTATAAGAATTGCACTCTCTTTGGATACTTCACTACGCACGTATATATACACTGATAATACACACATGAATAAGATCTATAAGTGCTCATAAAATATTCACGTGTCACGTATTATAGACGTCTAGGTCAAATCTATATATATATATATATATATATATATATATATATATATATATATATATATATATATATATATAATATTATGTGGAATATACAAGAGTTATATCCAGATTATTATATATATTAATCACGAGAAAGATGTATGTAAGGTTTTCACAATTATGAGGTATAAGTTAATGAAAAGAGAGACCACAAGGGGTCTCGATGAGTTACTCTGAATTGAACACTAATATATCTTCTATAACCTTCACAACAATTCCAAAACTCAAGAACTATACACACACTTAGACTGGGGGGAGATGATCCTTTAGATAGATCTAGTCTGCGGTTAGGCTAGCTCATACGTTTTGAATCCACTCTTATTTATCAGAGAGAGAGGACGTTGTCACACAGAACTAGAATAATCACTTCTAGTTTTATATACGCATCTAGACTTTCACTTCTAGTGCGTAGCTACTCTATCTAGAACTGTTCACTTCCAGAGCCTCTCCTGCACAACTAGAATGTTCACTTCTAGCTCACCTACACCTTACGAGAATATACACTCTTAGGTATTCTACACTTTACTAGAACGGGCACTTCTAGTGTTACGAGGGAGCTGGATATAGGGACGATTGGCTTAACCCTAACAGTAGCGACTCTGACATTGGTACCTCATTCTAGTTCGCCGTTGGCTAGTAGACGGGTTCCACAATGCTTGCCCAACTCTCCTAAATTTCAGTGGGGTGATATACAGTTTTGATTTTGGATCAGGTTTAATTGATTTCGGAATATTAGGGGCATTTGATTTTTAGTTTTCGAATTATGGTGAAGTTAATAATAGCCTTAAAAATACAATACATATAGTGATACATGGGGAATGTTGTTCTTTATCTTTTAACATTACTCATATTTTAGGAAGCTTGCATGGTTGTGTTCTTTATCTTTTAACATTAAACTCATATTTTAGGAAGCTTGCATGGTTGCATGATAATTGTTTTGCTGTAATTCGTACTTTCCTCTATTATCATTGGAGTATGCAAAACTATCCTTACTCTTGTGGATCTGTTATAGTGGATCGTATTGGCCTTCCGCACTGTAGAGAAGGTTATCTTGGTATTATCTGATATAGTAAAACATCGGTTGTTGAGGAGAAATTAGCATAAATTCCTCCTCGTTGTATTTCAAATCGGGTTCTTGGATTGGATACGTCTATAATCCGTTCCCCTGACCTGGTTATTGGTCCGGAAGAGGTCCAGGTGATTGGCCCGAAATCAGTCATGCTTGATGAGTGGCCTCGTAGTTCCCGTGAGTATCGGTAGAGGGTGTTGTTTTTACGTGGTAGACAGTTTTATTTCTCGATATAATAGAGGGCGTGTATTTGTGATGACAGACTGTGTTGTTTCTTTTTTCATCTGTGCTTGTGTGCTGCTCTTTTTCTTCAATCTTCTCCAATCTTCTCCTCACTCGAAGGCTGTCTATTTTGGCTTGTGGTTGAGTCAATTCCTCCTGGAATGTTGATAGATAGGTTGGGGTCCTCGTGTCTCTTTTAAACCGTGTGTCGTCTGGGTATGTGGGTAGATCTGGTGAGGGTTTCGTTGTATTTCTTTTTGAACCCGTTATTACAGTCTGTAGTGGGAATATATAATCACGAAACATATTCTAACCAGCTGTGAGCAAAATTACATAACAACCCGCAACAGACTGCATTCTTATTCTATAGGCCTAGCCTATACAGTATTGTTTTTAACATGTCATTAAAAGTAGTGTCATTTCGGATCCCCCATGGTTAAGGATAATAACACATAATACATAATTATTGTTCTGTTTATATTAGTTTATGGAAATAAGATGTATGAACACTCCTCAGCTGAACACTTGATACCCCTGTGGCACAAATGCACAAGTTACACCGATCTGTGGATAACAAAAAATAAATAAATTATTAGGTAAACATGGGTCATCTTAATACAGAGCAGTGAGATATCAAAAATATGAGTGAGATATACAGTACGTCACCCTGACTATTTCACGATTAGCCTTTTTGTTTACATTGCCTGCCTTCATTAAAGTTTCACTTGCTGTAGAGAAACTATAATGACTGGGTCATTTCTTTCCTCATATATACATCTAAGAGAGGGCCTTACATCAGCCTTACCTCCGTGAGTCTGTCTGCTGAAATGAATGGTTCTTATTTGTCAACATTTATTTTTTCGTCTCCCAACATAATGTATTAATGTTATTACGACAGTTATCTTAATTGGAAAGCCAAACACATTTGTGTGCATTTCAAGCTCAAACGTTATGCATAGCCGAATTATATAGCTGAGCTGATGACATGCAGACGATGCAGATCAACACTAATGCCATCAAGTGTATGAACGGAAGGCCATGTACGCAGCCGGATCCCTTACCCTCTGCGCATGTGCGAGAATGTAAGCCCCCTTGGCCCCGCCACCTGCCCAACCGCGTTTAAATATAACCTTCAAACCGTCACTGCCAAGTCGGTAGCACAGTCGGTAGAGGCCCCTGGATCTGATAATCCAGCGTTCGATCCCACTCGGATCACGTGTATTTTATATTTTAATTTTGTTATATTGTTATGTTATATTTTATTATATTATACTAGGGTTGGGTTAGGTTAGGTTAGGTTAGGTTAGGATAATCTAATCTAATATAATATTTGTACATTTTGGGCAGTGGGCGGAGCCAAGGCTTGGGATCCGGCTGCGTGCATAGCCTCCCGTATGGACGAGGCATGAGTTCGGCAACAACAACAACGAAAGTGCGAAAATAAGGCATCTTCCAGGTATCACTTTTCTCGCTCGCTTACCCTTCATGTTGTTCATCCTCGTTGGTAGAGCCATCTTTTGGCCGTCCAGGTAGGTCCCGGCTGTAGGATCGTCAGTCAGATTTCAGCTATCAAGGTTGTGACATATATCTCTCACTTTTCTCTTTATTGGCATTTTGCTTATCGAGTCCGATTCCAGCTATCAAGAGAGCAACATCTACCTCTCGCTTTTCTCTGTATTGGCATTTGTTTATATACTTCTTTACTTAGTCATTGGCATTATTCTTTATTTATTCATTGGCAATTTCACATAACATCCAATGGATTCTAAGGGCGTGTGTGTGGCTTGTTTGTCCCTCGTATTTTGACTGCATATTTTATTGTGTTTTCATATCATGTTTCTTTTCTGTTTTTTAGCTAGGCTTAGTAGAGCCGCAACCTTGACCTTATTATGGTAGCCAGTATACTTTCGGTATTGGTGGAGGGGTAAGAAAAATATTCCTTGCTGGCATAATAGCTAGACCAAGGACTCTTTATAATGTTCTTATTATGCCTGCAGTGGCTTGTGTTTATCCCAGCCGAACCATTATTTATTATGTGCATTGCTTTAGTTAGGGGTTCAGACTATTGGGTTGCCTGGTTCGAAGTAGAGGGTGGAGGAATTCATTAGTCTTCAGTTACAGGGAGGATTACTTCGGCCCAGGCAGGCTAATAGTCTGAACAAAATAGGGTTTGTCGGTTTATACTTATGTTACAGTGGGCCGCAGGTAGGCTGTGGTTGCCTTCCTGGGTATTCTTTCTCTACTAAGTGTTAGTACTGACACAACTATAAAAACCCGTTGAGTTGAAGTCTGCTTAGGACGCCTCAACGATTGTTAGGTGGTTGGTGTGATGGTTGCTCGGTGTTTGTTCGATCCTTTATTCATTTGTTTCTGTTTGATACGTGCTTCCTTATTTTGGCTTTTATTTGAATTTGTTGGCATGTATTTACCGTAATTTTATTAACTTGAATTAAACCAGAGCTTTCTCTTTTGTGTGCGGCTTAGGAAGGATCCTGCTCAGTATTGCCTCGGTTTTGATGATAGTTGTGGCTCAAGATATCTTTTCACCACAACTAGGGGTTCCAGTTCTTTGCTTTGTGGTAATGCACTGATACTAGATACAGCACAAATTCCATCCCAATAATATCTTCCTTTTGATACATCGGGATTCAAACCTGGGACCATTGGATTGCCAGTACAATGGCATGCCCACTTTAGTGATGTGCGGATAAGTGCTACTTTTCTTATTTTGTTAATTTGATTTTCACTACAATACATTATAGCATTATCAGAGTTATTTGTGTACAGCCAGTCCAGGACACTATATTTACATTCTAGCCTCCTTGGAGGCTTCTCCCCGATGTTTAGTAGCCAATCAGAGTGGAGCTTCACCTACAAGAAGTCAGTACATTCTTATTGGTACTTTCCTGTTATCGCCAGCCAAAGCTGAAGATTGCAGAGTAAACACCATAGACTTTACCCCATCAATTGTGTATAGTTTTAATACCCAATCAGCGGGGGTGTGGGGGCGGCAGCCACCACCCATTATACTAGGATAGTTAGGTAAGGTAGTTAGGTTAGGCTAATGTCTTTTCAAAGTTTACTAAATCGAGTCAAATCCTAGATTGTTGGGGTATCTGAATTACAATTAACAATGCAAATGCTAATATAAAGTTATGTCCGCACTTTCTAACAATACAATTCACACATACAAAGCATTAAAATACAAAAATATAATATAACAGGAGTTGTACTAATGCAGAATTACCATTATTTCAATTTGTTAATATTTTTCCCAAACTTCTAAAGCCTGTTATCAAAAAATTAATTATGCCGAAAGGTCTAGGTCACAGGTCAATGTCAATTTATTCTTCTTCACTGTTCATGTAATCTTCATAAAATTCACATTATTTATTGCACTTTACAAGAAAATATTTTCAGATATAATATTATCAAGGTCAAGATATAGATCAAAGGTCAAGATTCACTATTCTTCTAATATCGCCTAAACTAGCTGATTATATTTAGTTAAGTTAGGGACATTTAATTTGCCAGCGCAACAGTCACACAAACGTGACATGTAGGCTAACCCTACACACTAAACAGATAACATTAATAACATTTAACATCAATATTTTAGTAGTTAATGCCATGGGTCAAAGTCAAAGCAAGAATGTTATTTATTTCCCCACATTCTTCTTATTTTATATTCAAATTTCACCATGCTCATTACACCAGTTGTTAACATTGGTATTATACAGACCATATACTATTAATGGATAGTTAGTCCATTAATAGTGAGTTAATTGCTCAATAGGTGGCATTCTGAGAGTGAGGGTCCGAGCCTGGGGAGTGAGACTGAAGTGCAGAGGCGAAGCAGCTTCAGAGATGGAGTTGGGTTCGAGCCGTGAATAGGTGCTTCGCATGTCTCACTCCCTAGACTGGAACAAGACCTCACGGGCCTCACCGTGTTCAGCGGTAGAGTGTAAAGGCTATCAGCCTATGCCCGAGAGGGAGTAGTTGTAATATAGAAAAATAAAGACAAAAAAAATATGTACCCTTGCGCTGCGGACGACATAGATACGCATTGGTATTACCGGCCGAGTTGGTTGCACCATCCCGCCCCCTTGTTGCAAGACGCTTCCAGGAGGTTCTAAGCTTGTCACCCTTACTCATATCAGTGTGCTTTGTGCATTGATTGAGGGAGGGTATGAGTACAATAAAGAGGTGTTTTAGAAGCTGAAAATTAGCAAAAACAGGGGCACTTCTCCATGTGATTGTGACAGCTATATACCAGGTACAAATAGGCGATTAATTTTATCTTATTTTCAACAAACACGTACGGTCTTCAAAACATATGATAACTGTACGAATAGGCGATTAATGTTATCTTCATTTCAACAACCCGTACAGTCATCAAAACATACATCTAACTATCATTCAGTTATCGCAAGTGGAAATTAATCAAAATATAATATATTTTCGCTTATAAGTGTAAAATGCGGGTCAAGTCTAATCAGTGACAAACACGCAAAGTATTGATAAATTGTCCTCGGTGTTGAAGAGGTAGGGAAGGGATGCTGACTGTTATAGGGAACCTTCATCCTACTCTTATCCCTGGAGCTCCTTCCAATTCGCTCAAGGCTACGGATAAGATGCTTGGGCGACGTATATTGAGCGAAAATATGAACAAAATGCCCGCCATAGCATATTCTTGGCTATATAACTCGCCGCAAGGAAAGTGTCAAGGTCAAACGTCAAGTACTAAAATAAAAAATGTATTAAATATATATCCCATGCTGAGTATTAACTTCTCACTATGCACATTATATATATATTTGAAATGTCTAATCCAGTGGTCTTCAACCTGTCGGCCATGGCCTACTAGTGGGCCATGGGCTGGTCCTCAGGTGGGCCACGGACATCTACTAGGTAGGGTAGAATCAAAAAATAAATACAAACATAAAAAGTGAAGATATAATGAAAAAGGTAATTCATTGTTTGCATTAGGAAGCACTGTCGTCGGGGAATATGTGTGACGTGTGTACTGATGGGGCACCTGCAATGTTAGGTTCAAAGTCAGGGTTTACATTCAGAGTTTAAGAGGCTACTCCTGGGTTTACAGTAATGATTCACCATCAGGCACTTGCATCCAGAACCCTTCCTAGGGAAATCCAAGCCATCTTGGACAGTGCCATAACTATTGTCAATTATGTAAAGTCCAAGCCTGACAACTCACGTCTTTTCAAAGAGCTTTGTAAAAACTTCGATTCAGAGCATCAATTCATGCTATTCTACACTAAAGTTCGATGGATGTCAAAAGGCAATGTTCTCAGTCGAGTCTTTGAACTTAGAGAAGCTCTAAAGACGTTTTTGGACATGCAAGACAAGGAATCTAATTTTTTCAGTGACCCACTGTGGGCACTAGGTTTAGCATACTTAGTTGATCTATTTGACCAGCTTAATAAACTTAATATGAAACTTCTGTGATTCATTATTTTGACTCATTGCTTGATTGCATTGCTAGGATCCAGAACTGGGCTAGTAGAGTTAACGCAGGTAACTTTGCAATGTTTGAGAAGTTTTGTGAAGTTGCTGAAGGAAAAGACAAACTAGTTTATTGTCTCCAAGAAATAATCAATCACCTGCAACATTAGGATCAAGATTTGTCCAGGTCCTTCCCTGATCTTGAGGGCATAGATCTGTCATTGTAAGAAATTAATTTAATCATGAACCAGATTTTGTTCCAGACCCTGACCAGGACGAATACTTGGAAATAATAATTGATTCAGGTGTACAATAATTGCATACCGAGCTTTCTGTACAGCAATTCAGGGCCCAAGTAAGTGCATCATAACCTAGAATAGGAAAGATTGCACTAAAAATACTTCTACTTTTCTCTTCCACTTATTTGTGTGTCAGGCTTTACTACCCAACTTCAAATTAAAACAAAATTGAGAAACTACTTAAAGGTGGAGGATGATATGTAATGTGCCATAACGGCAATTTCCCCCCGATTTGATAGCCTTATAGATAGGAAGCAAGTACAGCCATTATATTAGCTTCCTAACCTACTGTAGTTAATAGTTTCATAGTGAAGTAGAGTAATTTTGTTATATTTGTCTTTTGGCTGTTATAGTATATTTAAAGTTTTAAGTACAGTACACAAGTTTTATTTACAGCTATTACAGTACAGTGGTTCATTTTGTTAAGACAAAAGTTAACTGTAATAACATTTCATAAGTGCGTAATATATGAATGTATTAAAATCATATTCAAAATCTGAAAGAAAGTGGGCCATGAGTGTTTGGGAATGCCAGAAGTAGGCCATGGTCTCAAAAAGGTTGAAGACCACTGGACTGTAACATATTAAATTCATAAATTAGTATAATAAAATATATACCCAAACGTTAATTTGCAATATAATACACCAGTTTACGCATCATATTCCTAGTTGTTAGTGTTTGAGGAAATACTTCATATTAACTAGTTCCTAAACCACTATAGCGATCGCCAATTCTTCTTATTTACCTTAAGGGGGTAGGGTTTAGATATTTATGTATTATCCTCCCTAGCCCTCCCTCAAACTTAAAATATATATACTCAAGATCCCCCTTCGAGATGAAGTTGTACAATGTTCCGGCCAAAGGCCGGTTCCTTCAAAATGACAGGCTCGCTATCGCTCGCCAGGAAAACATTGATACCTAAATGGCACGAAAGGTCTCGATAATGATAAAACATGGGACGATAGGTCATAGCATCGACAACCTAATTGGGCGAACGTCTTAATATATATAACTAATGGTGCTTAACATGAGGGAGAAGGGGGTTCGGAAAAAACAACTACAGTACCTCCCCCTAAAGAGAACCATGGAATATGGCTGTTGTTTTGCTGACCTGGGTAATTGGGGACAACTCTGGCAATGTGTCTGATCAGCGAAAACAGGAAGGGGGAGGACTGTAACATGGATGGTGCTTTTAGTGATCAATTAATTTTTGGATTGCTCATACAAACACAGTTATAGAGTCATTTTCCCGTGAGTTCTGCTTACTGTCAAGGTCTCTTAAAACTATTATATATGTGTTGCTGCTTGTGAACAAACAACATAATTTCTAATAACCATACATTTCCCAATAGTGAGGGCAATCGGTACTAAATAGGACAAGAATTGCTCACAAGGTGATACAAGCTATTTTACAATTTCAGGGCAGGAGCCACCGAGATTTCAGTGTTGCATAGCAACGGTTGCTAGGCAAATCATTTTCCTTAGCAACCGGCAGCAACAATGCAGTTTCTGGAAAACTGTGAGGTGCTATGGTTTTTTCTCAACTCCTTGTTCTAAAAAACATGTAGCATTGCATTTGGAGATCATTATACAAGAATTATGTGGCATAAAATCCAATTTAGGGCAAGTCAGGCTATAAAAATGCCACTCCTAAAGCTTCAGACACTGTTGTCACAGTCACTTTTGCATTTGCAGTAGGCTGTGCATTTTAGATGCGCATCAACACATTTGCAGTCTGTGCATCCTCCTCGGCAAGAACACTTCAGTAGTTCTGGGCAGGTTGCACTGGCTTCGGGCAAGTTAGACCACAGAGGCCTCCACTTTTCTGGGCAAGTCCATCCCCACTCACTTGGAGAGGGCAACTGTCGTTCTGGCACCGTGGTGCAGCCCCAGTGGTGCCCACCTTGTAGTACTGCCCTCTTCATGTGTTGTTGTAGAGCAGCCTTGGTTGGAGGTAGACATGATATCTGACGTCCTTTGTGGATGAACAGATTCTTTCTGACTTCATTGATGGAACGAGAAGTTGCTGTCCTGTCATAGAGTCGAATGGTGAAGTACTCCAGAGAAGCCTCAGTCGCTTCACCAATTTGTTCAGGTGCATTGTGCAGCTCATAGAATGTCGCAGTAAATTCATCATGTGCCTCCCACACTTTCCATGCAGTCTTTTTTCCCACCTGGACCAGATGGGACACGGTATCACAACCTGTATAAGCATGGAACACAGGCAGTGCCAAGGATCTTTCTGTGCCAAGTGAAGCACATATTTCATGAGCTGGGATGTACCTAAAGTCCTTTCCACAACCAAAGGCAATCCAGAGTTCTATCTGCTGTCTCTGAGCCAGCTGCTGTACGACTGCCACTGCCAATACTACCACGTCAGTGTCCACAGTTCGAACAAGGATCTTGTGGAAGCCCTGCATAACAGCATCACTGACATGCACCATGATCCTCGAGTCTGCCTCCTCATGGTTGCAGGGAGCAATGTTGCTGGTGTCTCGTGTAGGTAAGCATAGCACATTGGTACCATCAGTAACAATGAGAGTCTGGTCTCCTGATGCATTTCCCAGCAGTTCCTTGTTCAGGAATGTAAACAGGTCTGTCTTGTTGTTGGCCAAGCGAAGGAACTGCTGCCAGTTCTTTGGTGTTGGGCTAGACGCCCCAACTCGTCTGCGCTGAATAGGACCAGTGACACGTTGTTCTCTTGTCTGTGACTGGAGGCTGTTATCGAAGTACTGGTCCCAGACAACATCCACTCTCAGAGCCTGACTTTGAGCATTATTTATGTATGGAAGAAAGACCTTCGCAGCATAGTCTCCAAATGTCTTGCAGCCCTCAGGTCTAAGAAAGTGAACAAGTGCCGCACCATCCATGATTCGCACTTCAGTCTCTGGTGTCACATCATTTGATGACCCTACTTTCTTTTCAAGACATTCTATGAGATCAGACTTCTTCCCTGGACGTAGCTGCTCATAGGCAGACAGAGATGGAGGAAATGAGAGGTTTTCATGATTGAAGAAATTGTTCAAGTCACCTTTCCTTGTCTGACATGCAACATACAGACTTGCAAACAGCGAAGATTCACTTTTGAGGAGACTGACTTTGTCCCCTGATTTGTTTGATCGTTTGCCTTGGACATTGAACAGTACCACCTTGTTCCTGGTAATTGTTGCTGTGATTGGCTTAGTATTTGTTCTGAGCCGCTCTTCCACAAATGTTGCATACTGTTCCTGACCCTTTGATGCGAGAGTGGTTAGACACTCGACTGACTGCTCATCCATGATGTCCTTTGTATGGAGTCTGAGAAGGTCCTGCCCTTCCTCCTCAAATGGGCTCCCCATGTCCTCCATTACACTAACTACCGCCTGAACCTGTCCATCAAATAACTTCTGGGTTGACCGGGTTTGTTCATGATGGTTTCTTTGCCCAGAACTTTGTTGTTTCCCTACCATGGTCGCTTCAAACTCAGAAATTACTCTGACAAGTTCTGGTCCTGCCACTGCCCATCTCAAGAGGGAGTTTGCATCCTGGGTAAGCCCGATGATTCCGCCTTCATCCTTCATTACTCCATTGTTTTGTTCATGGCAGTGATCGACAGCAATGAGGGAGAATTTTCTCTGGGATTTTGCCACAACAAACTTGCCTTGCTGAAATTCTTTGGCAACATCTGGATGAGTGTGAGATAGACTGCTCATGTCACGCACATGTACGGACATCCAACGTGCATAGTGGGTGTGGTTGAGACTGAAGAACCAAGGTGTCAATGTCTTCAATGTATCCACATACAAACCAAAGTCACCAGTACGTAGTGATTGCACAAATGTGAACAAGAGAAGTTCCAGCTCTAGACTCGTATGCCAGTACATGAACTGAGGACTTTCAGCTTTTCGCCGTTCACACCATGTGCTGAAAGTGTCTGTGGATTCTTCGGAATTGTTTGCAACATATCCATCATAAGCCTTCTTGAGAAGGATGTACAATGCACATGCAGTGACTTGGTGAGCATGACGGGTTCGAGTCACATGTGATGCCTTCAGGAAGGACTCAGCAATGCCTGGTGTGGCAACATCAGCTTCCTGGAGAACTTCCACCCAACCACTTCCATCAAGCCAATGACCCAAAGCTTTCAAGCCTGTCATTTCAGTGTGTAGACCCCCCATAAGCATTACAAACTTGTCCTCACCATACAGTTCGGACATATTCCATTGCAGCTTCTTCAGTGTAGCATACAGAGGTTGGTCCCCTCTAATCACTGGAGTCTGGCCAGGGTTGAGGTGATGAACTGCTGACTTCACCACTTCCATGCAATGCCGAAGCATAGATGGTGAGCTGGCTTCCTCAACAAAGAGAGGCATCATGGCATTCACAGATGGCAGAATGTCTGGGTCTGGCACTCTGATGGCATGGTATGCTGCCCAAGACAAAGTCGCCTCTGCTGATATGTCATCTGCATGATGTTTCTCAACATGACTCAGCCAGTCATATTCCTTGTCCATGTCCTTGGTCAAAGGGGTGTTGGAAGAAGCCAGGTCTGCAGGGATGGGTGGGACAAAGACGTCATTTTTTGGCAACCGTGTTGGTTTCAGTTCAGTGTACGAAAGGGGCAAGTCGCTTATTTTCCTCAACCCCCTCTTTTGAGTTATTGAATTAGTGAATCCTTGGCCATTGTCTTCATCTTCACAGACATCTCGCGGAGTGAGATTCTGGAACAAGGACAAGCTGGTGCCATGGAATGAACTTGTAGATGTCGCAGAGCTAGGGTTGTGGTCGATGTTGTCTGCAGCACTGGTGATGAAATGCCCTTTGCGAAGTTGAGGAGGACAGACTGTGCCAATCTGATGGTAATAGTCACAGACGTTATTACCCAATGATGTGATCAAGTCCATTGTGCGGTTGTATGATGCCGACATACCAAGAGTATATAGACTCTCAATCAACTTTCTATCTCTGGTTAGTGCATGAGCCTTAAGACCTACATAGACGGGTAGTGGCGTTTCACGATCTTTGCTGTGATATACTTGTGGATTTCTCACAGAATCCCTGCGTCTCTTGATGCTGTTGTACACCAACAGCTGAGCAATGGATAGTATTGGTTGGCTGATAGTTGTGTTGGATGTTTGATCTGTGATGTTTGAACCATTGATAAGCATGCTGACCAGTGACAAAAGGGACCGTGGAACAGACTCCACTTGGCTGTTATGGCCAAACGATCCAGAGAATGTTATTTTGTGTGCGAAGATGTCCTGTCGGATCATTTCAGCAATTTGGGTCATCATGACACTCTGCTCGTCTCGATCAGTCTGGTATCCTTCTCGGAGAATAGAGCCAACATCTTCTTCACAAGCCATGAACACATCTCGTCCTTCTTTGTAAGCTTTCATCCTTGGGAGATGCATGAGAATGCGGTCTTTCAGATGCTTACTGTTTACTCGTGCAGTAACATCCACTCCAAGTTGATTTAGCCTGTCAGTGTAGAGCTTCACAAGATCTGCAAGTCTGAACACCTTCACATCCTCATCTTGCCTCTTCTCCTCAATGTAGGAAATCAGCTGAGCCAAAGCAATTCCTTTACATGTCTGGTCATCTGCGGCATCCTGATCCTGTGATACCTTTGCACGTGCTCTATTGTACAGGTTTGTAAGGCAGTTTGCATGATACTTTGCCTCCTGGGCAATAAGGTCTCCTGCACTTAATTTTGCAAGAAGATTTTCATGTTGTAGATCATGTGCGCATTTCCTCACACGAAAATCTAGTTGAAATGTACAGACTTCGCGGAGGTTCTCCTTTGTTTGCTTCTGGGAACAAAAGAAGCATTTGGGACAATTGCTGCCAACTGTTCCACTTGAGGCAGTATCACCACCACTGCTAGTGCTACGTGTGAAAATTCGTTTTGAAGCAGTCCCATCTTCCTCAGACTTGTGCTTTCGTTTTGCGCGTTCCAGTTTGGTATGTGAAAACTTCTGATAACAAGATTTGTGCCACTTTGCATTCTGTTCTTTCAATGTTAATTGAATACCATTCCCATGGTCAAGTCGTGCCAGATTGATTTTGATTGGCATTGAGTCAAGGTTACTAAACTGTGTGATGTTGTCTACTATGGTTTCATAGCCTCTGTCAGTTGGTGATATGAGAGACTCTTTGGTGTCCAGTTGACAAAAAACACAGATAGTCCAATCAGTTGCTTGAACAGATGAAGATGAGGCACTGGCCATTTCTGTGAATATTCAGTACGTCTTGACTATCACTGTGCGCAGATCAAATATATCAAACTTGCTGAAACTGGAAACAAAATATGATTAAGGCCGAGGGTTTATCCTTTTACCACCTTTATCAAATACATCTGTTGCACACATTCCTTTATGGGATACAACTAGGTTCAGTTTCCCTACACCTAGCCCGATCGTTCATCCAGTGCCATTTAAGTCCCGTGCGATCTGTACACCTTCCGGGTAATTCTTAAGCCCCGTTACCCTTGGCTCGGCTCTCCCGCGCTGGCACATCCTGTCAATTCAGGCGCGGCTATCTAACTACATCTACCAACTACAGTTTAGTAGCTAGTGGATTTGGGGCTGTTAGATAGCATTTGGGACACTGATCTAGATATACTAGTACTTATTAAAGTACTAGTATATCTAGATCAGCTGGCACTGAACCCCATGCTGAGTTACACAGCAGTAATGTCACCAGTGTGCCCTGGTTGTGTGCTGACATTCACTCTATTATATAGATATATATGCTTTTATACATCTTTTGAACCATTTTAGGAGTGAATATAGGAAAATAAATAAAAGTACAAAGTCATAACACTTCATAGTACTTCAGAAACTGCATCGTTGCTGCCGGTTGCTAAGGAAAATGCTTTGCCTAGCAACCGTTGCTATGCAATACAGAAATCTCGGTGGCTCCTGCTCTGAAAATGTAAAGTAGGTCCTTGTGAACATTTCCGGGAAGTTTCATGCTTGTATCACCTTGTGAGCAATGAACGTATGATTTTTAAAATATTAACTTTTCCTATGTTATCACACACATTTCCCTTGCCATGCGTGTTCGGGTGAAGTTATGAATAACAAAATCTTGCAACAGGTCAGTAACCAAGTATCTGCACTGAGTCTATGTATGATCTTCTCGTTTATATCTGTACGGAGTCTATGTATGATCTCGTTTATATCTGTACGGAGTCTATGTATGATCTCGTTTATATCTGTACGGAGTCTATGTATGATCTCGTTTATATCTGTACGGAGTCTATGTATGATCTTCTCGTTTATATCTGTACGGAGTCTCTCGTTTATATCTGTACGGAGTCTATGTATGATCTCGTTTATATCTGTACGGAGTCTATGTATGATCTCGTTTATATCTGTACGGAGTCTATGTATGATCTCGTTTATATCTGTACGGAGTCTATGTATGATCTCGTTTATATCTGTACGGAGTCTATGTATGATCTTCTCGTTTATATCTGTACGGAGTCTATGTATGATCTTCTCGTTTATATCTGTACGGAGTCTATGTATGATCTTCTCGTTTATATCTGTACGGAGTCTATGTATGATCTTCTCGTTTATACGGTATGGTTACCCTATAATCGTTAATATCTAATTTATGTACATTACCTGATCTCATTACTTGACAATACAATTCACAAATATCTTTTGTTAAAATATTGCCCACTCGTCTCTGCTAAATTCGAAATTTAGCGTATATTAATTTTACAGAGGTCATACTTGATATTTTCATTCCCTTTGTAAAGTCCCTCACACGTAATATGTTTAACCATTGCATGGGATCATGGCTACATCTATACAAAGTCAATATAATACATACATGGGCGCTATATATATATATATATATATATATATATATATATATATATATATATATATATATATATAATGATTGATAGATAGATGGATAAGACTCAATCAGTTTCTCTAATAAAATATGTATATCAAAACGCCAAGTACACAAACATGTGTACATGCACACACCTACTATATGGGTTTCAGAGGCCGTGTGGCATCGTTTTTTGGGAATAACTTATTAACAAACAGTTGGATCAGTATGATCTTTTGACACAGCTTTTTTCACACCGTCCCCTAATTTTCGTCAATATAGTGCATTACCAAAAGTGTAGAAATAAGCCACTTGTCCCTGTGTCATGAGGTTATAATCACACATTAATGACTAAGAAACGGACAAGGCTACCGTGGCTTACCTGTGAGAACCACCAAACCATTATTGCTCCTCCATCAAACACGGTAGTTATCAGCCACCACCCAACCCTAGTAATGCCTTTGATTGCAAGTTATCTGTCAATATCAAGTATAAATATACAAAAAATACATACAATGCATGGATAGGTTACGCATGATGCATATTTCAGAAAACTCAGAGAGGGAGAAAGAGTTAGATGAACATAATTCAACATCTAGGTCGTCAGTCAAAGATAATTAGATAGCTAGATAGATAGACCTTAAGTATTCTCAATTCAGTTTTGGATCGGGATATTAACAATTATATGTATACTGAAACTATATGGTTCTTTCCCAAAAACTTGTGGTTATGATTCTGACATCGCATATTTATTGCTCGTCCATTTCTCAATAATATCATATAATTGGAAATAGTTTTTTTGGAAAGAACTATATTTTCAGTATACATATAATTTATAATATTCAGATCCACAACTGAATTGGGAATACTTAGGTCTTTCTATCTATTTATAATGATATGATGCAAGTGGTTTAAATGATTCACAACACACCAAATTCATAACCGTGAGATACCATGAGGCGGACAGCTGAAGGGAAGGAAGAAAGGTGTGGTGGAAGGTAGGAGGTGGAGTGAGAGAGGGGGGTTGGGGAGGTGGGTGCAAAGCTACCAAATTACGATTTCAATAGGGTGGTGAGAAACAGGACTTGTGCGCAAATTGTACATACATGTATCCAATCCATTTTCTAGTAATTATAAATCAATACTGTATGTCAATCTCAATACTTATGTTTACACTCCTCTTATAACTTGTATATAAAACCATATATGCGATGATTCTTGCTCTGTCCTAGTCCTAGTCTTCCAATTATATAAGGTGGATTGCACCCATAAAAGGTTATTAACTATATATCATAGGTCCCTGCTTAATTATATAATATAATTGTATCAAATCTACTGACTCAAAGATTTAGAAAAAAATACAGGATACATATTTATTTATTTACATGCTGAAGGTGGACTGCGACTGTACGATCAGCCCCATCTGAGTTTGATAAGATATTTGGTTATCATTCTCTTTCAGGTTTTTCTTCCTCCATCCCCTTCTTGTTTTTCCTTCGTCCAACCTCTCCACTTAATCATCCGCCATTCACTTCGCCCTTCCAATTTCTCTGTCCACTATTTTCACCGGGTGTTCCTTCAGTAACAAACTCTCTGACAGTCATTCTTTCTTTTCCTGGGCTCTCGTCTCTCATCAAGTTTTCTATACTCGCAGACTCTCTAAACAATGTGTATACAATACAGAATACACAGTCTGTAGCAGAAGCGGTGCATATTTGTGTATTATTATTTTATATGAACACATTTAGATAGTTGCAAAAATATATGTCACGTATTCGAAGGAGTGTTTACATAATTGTATACCAATCTGTTAAATTAGATTGAACAAAATATTTGTTTAATTAAACTTTCATAATATTACTCAATGGAAGTACAGATGGCTGTAGGGAATATTGACGTGAAATAAACGTAAAGTGCGTATTCAGGAACGTGATAAAGAGAGTTATTGTTGTGTTGCACCCAGCTGACTACCGACTCATATCCAGCCCTTTACAACAGTTCTGGCAGCTTGGTGAAGCCCCCACGCCCTCAAGCTGCAAACAACTCTTAACCAGAACGAGGCACACCGAACGTTGGACCTCATTAGAGGTATGTATGGAAGAGGCATCCATGGCTGAGCACTTGCTTAGTACTTTAAGAGCCACGCTGAGTTTTTCAATCCATTTAGGATTGTTCATATTACATTTGGTTATCAGCTCATTAGCATTATCACTCCACCACATAAATACCCTTTTGCATTAGGAATCTGACATGATCAACGTTAATTTAAATAATGTCACCTGGAATGTGAGTAAATATACAGTATAGGCGTATGGACAAAAATATATAATATAAATAATAACAGATAAGGTAAAGCTCCTCTCCAAGCCCCACACGCAGCCTAGGATACCTCTGGGAACTGTTCACGTTATATATGCATAGTTATTTCACTCCCACACACGAGAACCTACACTGAGGGGTATCGATATAAACAGTATATATATATATATATATATATATATATATATATATATATGTTTTTTTTCTGTGTTTTTCTTCTTCAGCCAGTCATGTTCTCGGTAGGCTCTGCAAGTAAATCCAAGTGTACTGTACTGAATTGTTGATTTAACCATTGCGGTCTGTGTTTTACAATAGTAGAGTGGTCAGTAGTACACAGTGTATAAACAACTACTGAAACATGTTCCTGAGCTCTTGTGATTTTCTTTAAGAAAACATATTTATTTAGCTTGATGTTCAGATCATATCAGCAATATGTAAATACGTATAGAATATGCATTTAAATATATATAGCTGATTTGATCTGAACATCAATCTAAATATATATTTACATACGGAAAACGCAAGAACTCACGAACATTTGTCTGTAGCTGTACAGTACAACAGTCACTATATGAAGTATAGCAGATTTAAACAAACGTTTTGTCAGTCTAATTTATTTCAGCTCTCCTGGCCTGATATCTGCTTAAGAAAACATACTTATGCATTTTGTCACCTAAGGCACTTTTATCTTCTGTCTAGTTCCATGCCTATCTCCTGTCTCTGATGCTCGACACAAAAATATAGTTTGGTAAAAACGGGTCATTACAGTTTCCGAAATGGCGAATAAATTATGAATCTCTTTAACTCAGCTTGAATAGCGGCGAATTTTTGCTAAGTGTGGTCTGTTACAAAGACTGTGTCCAAGTGTATTTTGTTGTTGTACTGTATAATCATCAAAACACAATCATTGATAATTATGTAACGTCTAGCAACTGTTGAATTATATATAAAGGGGAATCCAGTGAAAACCTACTGTCAGTAATTATGAATTTTGTTTTCTAATTGTAAATTTGATTACGATTCAGACACAGTGTGATGTAATATAATGCCTTTGATTTGCTTGAAAATGCTGGAGTATGCTTTATTATTTGTGTATTTGAGTGTGTGTGTATAAGTTGGAGTTGGTAAGTGTGTTTGTGTCCTCTGGCGGCATCTGTATGCACTTTTAGTTTGGAAAACACTAGGTATTTCGTTTCTGGATGATATGTAATTTCAATTATTGGTATTCATTTGCATAACGGAAAGAATGAAGAACAAGTAACTATCAAAATTAACTTTTCATTTCTCCTTCAATTTATTTTCCCTTTTAGCAGTATAAAACTATAGTGAACTCACATTACCTTGGCAGTTAATAGCATGCATCACCTTAAGGACTTTTATATTTAAATATAGCAGATCCGACATCTTGAAGATTATTACAGTGTACACATTTTGTGTTTCGCATTATTGAAGATATTGATTGGGTGTTGATATATTCGAGCAATATAATTTTAGTTTACCTCATATAATAAAGGACAGCGCTCTTCAGAAAACCTTGCATAACAATTTAAATATAATAATATAAATGGCCCCCGGCTACTCTCTGAAAGAGTTATCTACAAATGTTATTAGATCAATGTTTCTAATGTCTCTTAATTGGCAGGCTCGGTATCATTTACCCAGAAAATATGATATTTGCATGGGGCGAAACGGTATATAATTATCGAAGGAATGAAGCGAAGCGTCTTGAAATAACCAAAGTATTGAAGCGGGACAGGGAGCAGTGGGTGGATGCGTGTGACAATTATACAGTATATATATATAGAGAGAGAGAGAAAGAAAGAGAGAGAGAGTATTATGTGTACAATAAATCGACCGGAAACGAACCTTTGTGTTCATAGTTGACACACGAAATTACTGTGGCAGAGCGTGAATTACACCAAATAGTATTTGGAGCGGATATTTGCACCCGACCGTGAAAATAACACTATACGGTATTTGCACCCGACCGTCATATTGTGCGTCGTGTTATGTATATCTCTGTCACCAACAAACATATCTCCGTCACCAACACACATATCTCCGTCACCAACACCAACAAACATATCTCCGTCACCAACACCAACAAACATATCTCCGTCACCAACAAACATATCTCCGTCACCAACACCAACAAACATATCTCCATCACCAACACCAACAAACATATCTCCGTCACCAACACCAACAAACATATCTCCGTCACCAACACCAACAAACATATCTCCGTCACCAACACCAACAAACATATCTCCGTCACCAACACCAACAAATATATCTCCGTCACCAACACCAACAAACATATCTCCGTCACCAACACCAAAAAATACGTCACCAACACCAACAAATATATCTCCGTCACCAACACCAACAAACATATCTCCGTCACCAACACCAACAAATATATCTCTGTCACCAACAAGCATATCTCCGTCACCAACACCAACAAACATATCTCCGTCACCAACACCAACAAACATATCTCCGTCACCAACACCAACAAACATATCTCGGTCACCAACACCAACAAACATATCTCGGTCACCAACAAACATATTTCCGTCACCAACAAACATATCTCCGTAACCAACACCAACAAACATATCTCCGTCACCAACACCAACAAGCATATCTCCGTCACCAACACCAACAAACATCTCAGTCACCAACACCAACTAACATATCTCCGTCACCAACACCAACAGGCATATCTCCGTCACCAACACCAACAAACATATCTCCGTCACCAACACCAACATGCATATCTCCAACACCAACAAACATATCTCCGTCACCATCACCAACAAACATTTCCGTCACCAACACCAACAAACATATCTCCCGTCACCAACACCAACTAACATACTATCTCCATCACCAACACCAACCAACACATCTCCGTCACCAACACCAACAAACACATCTCCGTCACCAACACCAACAAACATATCTCCGTCACCAACACCAACTAACATATCTCCGTCACCAACACCAACATCTCAGTCACCAACACCAACAAACATATCTCCGTCACCAACACCAACAAACATATCTCCGTCACCAACAAACATATCTCCGTCACCAACACCAACAAACATATCTCCGTCACCAACACCAACAAACATATCTCCGTCACCAACACCAACAAACATATCTCCCGTCACCAACACCAACAAACATATCTCCATCACCAACACCAACAAACATATATCCGTCACCAACACCAACAAACATATCTCCGTCACCAACACCAACAAACATATCTCCGTCACCAACACCAACAAACATATCTCCGTCACCAACACCAACAAACATATCTCCGTCACCAACAAACATATCTCCGTCACCAACACCAACAAATATATCTCTGTCACCAACAAGCATATCTCCGTCACCAACACCAACAAACATATCTCCGTCACCAACACCAACAAACATATCTCCGTCACCAACACCAACAAACATATCTCCGTCACCAACAAACATATTTCCGTCACCAACAAACATATCTCTGTTACCAACACCAACAAACATATCTCCGTCACCAACACCAACAAGCATATCTCCGTCACCAACACCAACAAACATCTCCGTCACCAACACCAACTAACATATCTCCGTCACCAACACCAACAGGCATATCTCCGTCACCAACACCAACAAACATATCTCCGTCACCAACACCAACATGCATATCTCCAACACCAACAAACATATCTCCGTCACCAACACCAACAAACATTTCCGTCACCAACACCAACAAACATATCTCCGTCACCAACACCAACTAACATACTATCTCCGTCACCAACACCAACACATCTCCGTCACCAACACCAACAAACACATCTCCGTCACCAACACCAACAAACATATCTCCGTCACCAACACCAACACACATATCTCCGTCACCAACACCAACCAACATATCTCCATCACCAACAAACAGATCTCCGTCACCAACACCAACAAACATATCTCCGTCACCAACACCAACAAACACATCTCCGTCACCAACACCAACATGCATATCTCCAACACCAACAAACATATCTCCGTCACCAACACCAACAAACATTTCCGTCACCAACACCAACAAACATATCTCCGTCACCAACACCAACTAACATACTATCTCCGTCACCAACACCAACCAACACATCTCCGTCACCAACACCAACAAACACATCTCCGTCACCAACACCAACAAACATATCTCCGTCACCAACACCAACACACATATCTCCGTCACCAACACCAACCAACATATCTCCATCACCAACAAACACATCTCCGTCACCAACACCAACAAACATATCTCCGTCACCAACACCAACAAACACATCTCCGTCACCAACACCAACAAACATATCTCCGTCACCAACACCAACAAACATATCTCCGTCACCAACACCAACAAACATATCTCCGTCACCAACACCAACTAACATATATCCGTCACCAACAAACATATCTCCGTCACCAACACCAACAAATAAATAGTATTAGAGTGGACTGGGTGTGAATGGAATGATCGGGATTGGGGGTGGGTCGGGTGGGGTAATGGTGGCTGATAATTATTACCGTAATTCTCCATCGTGACTGATCCCATTTCTCAGCGTCATGTGGTTGCCTTTTTACAACTTGGTCCAGTCTGTAATTATGTGATATACGGCCACGTAATCATGTAATTATAGGATCCTCGCCAATTAAAATTTGCCCCAATTACACGTCTGTGTTGTGTATTCATAATATGGCAGTGTATATGCTTGGGGCGTTTTGCTCTTACAGGTTGGTTATATAGTTGGACGTAGATATACACGTTTATCAATATTCAATATGGTTAGATCACATTACCAATATTCATTATTCCGTTATAACGGTCCAATACTGACAATGTCATTTTAGTAACTTTAATTTCAAGCTAGTCTGTATTCTTTCCTCAACCAACGCGCATTATCTTGAGGTTATAACTCAGCCAAATATCACTTATATATACAGGTAAATATGCATCCTCACAGGGCAGACTCGATCTGAGGTAGTGCACTTCAAATCCAATATGGCATTAGGCGGATATACATCCCAATATACTTAACGTTGGTTAACTCGGACTAATTAATTCTGCCCCTCTGCCCATATTTAATGATGGCGACACCTTCCCACAGAAGAATAAACAGTGTTCAATATATTATCATATTCAATAACAGTGCTGATGATTATATAGTTGTCTTCTTTCTGTGTGCTAAAGCTTCCCCAGCCCTCAGGGAATATGTTCCCCCCACCGTGTATCCACGTTTTGTTGTCCCCTAGCATCCCTCATCATTTTGAAGAGAACATTTTATTAACGTTTCCTATTCTCTATCACTCATCAAGACATCCATTAACCGCACTTTGTCTATGTGTAATAATGCCCTTTGAAAGATAGCCTCACCTTCCCATGTGCCGAAGTTAAGTTCATTTTTATAGGAATACTTGTACTCCTACATACACATTTACAGATACGTACAGTCTACCGCACTTAAAGCGCGTACAAAAAATGCGGAGAAATTTATTGCTGGAAACTTTCCAAAATACACCCGCCCACTACAGTCCCTGCCATCCTAACTCGACCAAAGGACTCACTGTTTCGTTTTGAATGTGGGAAACGAGAAATCACCTCTCCCACCCCCCTTCCTCTCTCTCTCTCTCTCGGTTTGCCCTTGTTAGATTTGTTTTCGGGTGGGGTGGGGTTTGGGAAGCATCTCGCCAGCAAAAATAGGTGCATATATGCTTTTAACCTCTCTTGAGTACTCTTCTGTAATCTACAGGAAAGGTAATGTTAATATTACCTCTTACCATCTAAAGAAGAGAACTGTCTCACCATGCTATCAGTTACGTATGCTCTATTACTGATACCGTATCTATCTTCTTGTTCACTCACATTACTTGATACGACAACCCTTATATAAGGATTAGCCGGGAACATGAGCGAACGACTACAGACCGTCAGAATAATGGAGGGAGGATGGACAGGTTACTGAATATAGTCCAATGAAAAATGTGTAGTTTTACATCCCTTTCTAATGTGTTTTATATACTGTATTACTCTAAGATACTGTAGTAATTACTTTCTAATGTGTTTTATATACTGTATTACTCTAAGATACTGTAGTAATTACTTTCTAATGTGTTTTATATACTGTATTACTCTAAGATACTGTAGTAATTACTTTCTAATGTGTTTTATATACTGTATTACTCTAAGATACTGTAGTAATTACTTACTTTCTAATGTGTTTTATATACTGTATTACTCTAAGATACTGTAGTAATTACTTTCTAATGTGTTTTATATACTGTATTACTCTAAGATACTGTAGTAATTACTTTCTAATGTGTTTTATATACTGTATTACTCTAAGATACTGTAGTAATTACTCCCAACTTTGGTAAAGTCTAGAAATAATATTCACCGAAAACCCCGTGATTTCTTTACATTATCAATAATATGAGCAAAGGGCTCATACTGCTACATGATAAGATGAATCCTATGCATGGTTTATGTTAATGGTTTTAATTCCCCTATGTGACAGGCATTATTTAAAAACCTACTTTACATAGCACATACTAAACCAATTTATTATTATTTATGAGTTCCTCTTGCCTAGGTATAACAAGAGCTGAAAGATAAATATATTCAACCTGCATATTCCATCTGACATAGTCGATTAATAAGTAACTGAATTAATTAAAATAAAAACACTGTTAGCTGTATCCTAGGATATGATTGTAGTATCCCTTTGATGATCAGTACGGGCTCCTTTCACTTATGACATGCTCTCCTAAATATTATTTTTATCAATAATAGTATTACTAGTAGAAATAAATAAAATATCATATCATTCTTGCTAAAACAGCTTCCCAGAAGTTAGGTGTGCTCAACCATCACTGCGGTTTCTTCACCCGCGCACAGCTTCTTGTTCTGTAAAGGGGCACTGTGCGCCCATGTATCGAGTATTGTTCGCATGTGCCCTGGGACAAATGTCCGTGGCAGGATTAGATGTTAGTAGGGGGCAGTTGTTAGTAATATAATAGAGAAAAACATATATTAATTTACAAATACAGTCAGTCGTTGATTTAAGGCAAGGTGTTTGTCTAGGCGAAGTTTTAAAAAATCAACGGTGCTGCAGTTTATGACATCTTGGGGAAGCCCAATATGCGATATGAGTGGAGGTTCCACTCATATTGCATTTCTCGAAAGAGTAGTTTCAAAAGTATTTCGCCTCATCAACTCGCTTCTTCTTACTAATTCCCTACACGTTCTTTCTACACACCGCAATGTTGCTTCTCTTTCACTCTTCTATCGCTATTACAACAATCAAGTGTTCTTCAGATCTCTCTCAGTGCATACCTTTTCGGCGGGTGTGAGGCATTCGACTTTCAACACATTACCACTTATGTGCTGTCCAACTGTCCAACCCAAGAATTAGTAAATGTTCTCAGTCTTTCTTCTACTTAACACGAACTCAGAAACTCTCACCACCAATCAATGTTTCCTTCATCCTGACTTAGATTGCTTTAAGCTTAGTGTGTTCAGCATATTGAACCCAACGTCCATTGAATTTGGCTATCTGTCACTATTTTGGCTTTGGGGGCGACACTCGTTACAGGGCAGCATGCCTTTTGTCTCCTTACACATAGAACAAACAATAGTAATATATGAGCTGGAGTTTGGAGAACAGGTTTAGAATTTATTAGGGTTTCATATGAATAATGTTGAGGTAGAGTTTAATGTATCATCTTTACTATTATTATGAATATTATATTACAGTAGGTGGGGGTGGAAGAATACAAACAAAATACGATGCTGGCGGCAACACTGGCAAATCTAGATATCATTAGTGCTTAAGGTGTGCGAGAGACTGATTTGACCGTGGCAACAAATATACTCATTATAACATATTATATACTTTTTATATCGACAGTCACATACTTTAGTACAATGACTATTATATTGAAACTTTCGTACCATATTGTTCGACAGTGGATCTTATTAAGAGCATCTGTAATAGTTTATGGGGCATATGTTGAGATAGTGCATACCAGTACCTACGGCGCTTATCTCCGACACTTCACCTTTGGAACCTGTGGTAACTAACCCAATGCAGGGGTGTTACATTTTTTGGGTTACCACAGTTTGTCACCCCAGATGGAACGTCACAACGACCCACTTATACCAGGTTACTATTATGCTGCTGTCTCAACAGAAGGATTTGGGTGTGAATAGACCCGCGCGGGGTTGATCTCTCGACCTTATGAATTTGGGTCCACTATACCACTGGTAACCATCTATAGATCTCCCTCCTATTCTAATACGACAAGCCCTATGTAATATTGCACTATATATAGTTAGTATTTAATGATTATAGAATATTAGATACAACACGTTTAGATAGTTTCATATTCACTATTCCCTTCCTCCTGCTCCATCTCTATACTGTATATGTCTCTCTCTCATACTCTATAATCTTCTCTCTTCTTCTTTGTCATCCTAGAGTAGCGTGGCAAATCAAAATATAATTTGAAAAGCAGCTACAGGACTTAAGCACATCAGAATTGATTGGTAAATATTACGACATTACAACGTTAATTTTAAGAACAAACGAGTAGGTATGGAATGGATTTTGCACTACGATTCCGAACCTTGTTGGCAATTAAATGATGGTAATGTGACCAAGTAAATTAGTTACTAGTGGGTATTATATTATCATATTAATAGTAACCCATTACAGTCTTAAATAGCCTATAATGTAACAGACCTATCAAATCATTTCACAATATGATTTTTATATGTAAGCTTAATGCTTGCAAATATAACCTATCAGTTGCTTATAGTTGCCCTATATTTTATTCATAGCAAAAACCAAGTTAATCATAATAACACACACACACACACACATACTATGTATCTATAGATATATATAAATTAATACAGAGGGACAGGGAGAAATCTATAGTTGTAGAAATATTATACAGTGTGTGTGTGTGTGTGTGTGTGTGTGTGTGTGCGCGCGCGCGCGCGCGTAAGCACACTTAGAGAGAGAGAGCGTCTCGGTTCGTATTCGAACCAGCGATTACTTGGAGAAATGAGTGTTAAAGGGGGAGGGAGTTTTTAGACAGTTGCCAGGCAATATTTTTCTTCTCTGGCTTGTACGCGCTATAAGTGCGGTAAACTGTACATACAAATACTTACATACACTGCAATGGGCGGGAATAATTAAGAGTACATGTAAGCTTTCTGTCTACCTATTACCAGTCGCTTTGATCCCCGTGGGTGGCCATTAATGAATCACATGAATGGTCCTTTGAGATCCTTCAGCCGGTGATGTAACTTATTGGCATAGTTCCATGAGGCTCCTAGATCAGGTCAGTGTTTTCCCTCAGTCAATGTTCTTTGTCCGGGCGATATATAGGGATAAAGTCAGGGCACTGGAACTTAAAGCTGCATGTAAAGACATATTTACCCTATTCACTTAAGGGGGTAGTGGTTATTGTTTGGTCTGTAAGAGTATTTATTCATCTATTTGTTTTAGTTTACTCGCTAGACCACCATCAAGCTTTAAAAAAGAATACGGTAAACCTGACTTTTTGGACCGACAGCGATTTCAGTAAGTTTTATTTTGTTTTTTGTAATTTTTCCTTCAGATATAGTGTTGTTTTATACTGAAGAGGAGCGGAAATGAGTATTTACCCATTATCCAACAATCTAAAAACACGCCCCCCACTAGTGGGGAGGGCTATGAAGTTCAGGGAAAATGAGGGGTTAAAAGCGTAAAAATACAATAATATAGCGTTTTGTATCAAAACTTGGCTCGGGTTTTCCCAAATTGCAAACCCAGGAAAAATTCTAGTTTCACGTACACAGCGACAAAAGGGAGGCGCCGTTGTAAAGGCATAGCTTCCCGACCAACTATGAAGATAGGGGAAATTGCTGGGTAAAAGACGTAATATAATGATAATAAACTACATTAACGACATTAGCCTAACCTAACAACCTTACCTAACCTAACCTAGTATTATGTAATAGCTATGGTGCCGCATATGGGGAGATTTTTTTTTTTTTTTTTTTTTACAGTAGGTATAATTCCTTATAATGCATTTCCGCCGCTTTGGACATAAAATTAGGAATTAAGTATGGTATATGACAACTCTAAAGTAGCCATAGAAATTTATGAGTATGCTGTGAAAGCGAAACTAGAATTAAACCCAAACCCATACAACCCAATTTTGTGAATACCCGAGCCAACTTTTGACGAAAGCTGGCTCGGATTTCACAGGGTGGAGTGGGTACTGGGTAGCCTAATATTTCATGTTATAAAAATAGTCAACTTTGGGAAGACATTAGCCTAACCTAATAACCTTACCCAACCTATCCTAGTATTATGGGTGGGGGCTGCCGCCCCCACACCCCGGCTAGTTGGGTTAGATTTTTTTTTTTTTTTTTTTTTTTTTAATGTTCTAGGCTATTAGCCTAACCTAACAACCTTACCTAACCTAACCTAGTATATGGGTGGGGGCTGCTGCCCCCACACCCCCGCTGGTTGGGTTACTTTTCCTAACTTAACCTAACCTAACCTAGTATATGGGTGGGGGCTGCCGCCCCCCCACCCCCGCTGGTTGGGTACTGGCTGAAAAACTTATTGTTTTACAGTAGCCTAGGCCTATACATGTATTTTAGCGTTTTTTTTTTTTTCTCCCTTATAATACATTTCAGCTCTTAATGCCATATATAGCAATGATGTATATGCTCTACCGGACCTATTAGGCCTAAACAGATCGATGGGCTAACTGTCGGTCCAAAACATCAGTATAACCAAGAATACCCCCTAGACCCCATTTCAAACTAAATTAGTGCATTTTTCGGCAGAACAATGTCAGGCAAAAGTAGTATGGTGCCAATTTGAGGCTTCACAGTTGCTGGATTTTGCACCATACTTTGCTAAACACACGGTAATTTTAAAGTCTTAACACTAACGCTGACCCTCTCTACCCTCCCCCACTTACCAGTAAATAATGTTAGACTGTATTATCTTAGTCAGTAATATTGTCAGATCGGCTTTCACTTTTGTAGATTCCTTTATAAGAAAATTCAGTTACCTTGACTATTTTATCTCTACAGGTAGTTACTGCACCAATTACGTTTTGTAAACAGTTGATCTCATTCTACTCTGAGCCAAGCCTATTTAAAATTACCTTCCTAAAGTTGTGGATTCGGTCGAAGCATTAGTAAAGGTTAGGATTCGGTCGGAGGACTTCTAGAAGTTAAGAAACATACAGCGTTATTGAAATAACAAATTTAAAGAAAATTTTATTATATAGATTATCAGGAAATAATGAAAAGGAATATATTAAAACCGACGAGGAGGCATTCTGAAGAAAAACACAAACATATGAAGATTATGACGTGTAAAACGACCAACTTCCTGAACTATATTATGAAAGCAAAATATTAAGCAAAACATAAATAAGGCAAGTAGAAAGCGAAAACAACAGCAAAAATATGAGGATGGATAGGAAGGTGCGACAGAAGAACACGCATACAAGGATATAACAAATATTGAAGAAGAGTCGTCGTATGAAAAGGAGGAGTAAGAAACGGTAAGAACTCCACTTGATCCTCTCTATCCCTGACACCGGAGATTCAACCGAGCCCCGCCAACTAAAATAATCTCATAAGAATATTGACATCTTATACTGCTGTGTGTATGCAAATAGTGTCATGACTGGGAATGTGTTCGTGCGCCTGGAGCGTCTCTATGTCCTTGGTTCTACTCAGTCATGTTCCGGCATTGGGTATAATGAAATAATATACGCAAGCTCTCCCAGTATCTTATTTCACTTTGTTCCATCCAAGGCACGTTGGGTTTTGGCTCTTTTAATATTTGATAGCTCTCACATTATCTTTGTCCATCTATTATATGTCAGGATGGCACCCTAATAGCCTGGACCACTAACTAAATGTATGCACATATAGAAATAAATATACCTTAACAAGGCCAAGGTTGCGGCTCTACAAACCTAATGAAAAACCAATACAATAGGAAGGGACACACAAGCCACACACCACCCTTATAATCCGTCTGAGTCACGTTAAAATACAAATGAATAAACAAAGAAGTAAATGCCAATACAAAAATAATAGAGAAGCAAGAGATAGGTGTTTCTCTTTTGAAAGCTAAGTGCGGACTGACTTGTGTCTAGCTGGTACACTCGGCCGCAATTCCGCGTGGGCCACCTAGTCGTAGGGTTTGGGTAAATCCGTTGTGTAGTTTGTTCGCTCTGAATATAGTAAGATCTCACACTCCCCTCCCTGAATCAATCGAAGATTTTGCCCCATAGATGGCGCAGCTTGATGGGAAGGGAGGGAGCTTGTCGTAGTGTTAAAAGGGTAGGACACAATGGGAGGAGGTGACGTTCTATAACATACAGTGACGAATGTTAAACTTATTTACTTTTACTTGTTCATACAATAATGTTCCCGAAACTAATTCGTAATGAACAGTAGATTCCCTCTTTCAGTAACTGAAACGTCACTCTCTCTCTCTCTCTCTCTCTCTCTCTCTCTCTCTCTCCACCCACTCTATTGGTATGAATAGAATAATAGTATACAGGTCATACTATATAATATAATTATAACATACACCTTTTGTTAGCCAACTACAAACTAGCGACACATTAGATTAACAGAAGTAGTAAACTATTATTATTTAGATGAGTTACCTTTGTAGTGTCAAAATATGTCGATCTGTGGATGACTTACCTCAAGCATGAGAGTCACAGTTAATACTGAGTCGGTGGGATATTGATTACATTGATCAGGATTCATTAAGATTGGTAATATCATTATCAAGATTCTAAATTACCTGTGGCCAGAAAGAAAACATTGCATATGATCACATTGATACATTAAGCCAAATGGTAGAGGTATGGCATGTCTGATTTATATCTTTAACAATTAATTTACATCGAGGCAAATTTGTTGATAAAGCATTTCCCTCAGGAATATCAGTATATTTAGAGTAGCTGGCAACAGTGTTTAAACTTAGATACAAAATTCCTCTCTGTTTATGGCGATTTAAAGTCGATTTTCCTGTGCATCAGGGTAAACTACCCCTTCCCTCCCCCAAATGGATAGTTTGAGTCTCGTTTCACCTTTATTGCTCTCTGACATTAGGTTGAAATTAGTATGGATCTTCATAAAGAGCTCCTTACCAAAACTTCTGCTGAAAATACACACTTCCTACTCGACAGGCTTACCAACATTTATCAGGGTAAATTCTATGACCTTAACTATTCAGCTATAGTATACCAATCTAATTCTTTCTGATTAACTTGCTCTATAGACGAATGCTAATAATTGATGTGTGCTAACCTAGAAACAATAAATAAAATAATTACTAAAGTATATGAAATATCTGTTGGTATCACGGAAGAGCCAAGTCTGGTTTCTCAGAGAGAGAGAGAGAGAGAGAGAGAGAGAGAGAGAGAAGTTGCACTGTGTTAATCGATTTATGTAGTAAATATGGTATTGATAAATAATTTGTGCATTACCTTGGTAACAGGGAGACTATGAGTAACTACATGTAAACTCAGGTTATTAGATATCACAAATAGACCAGGGTATACACAGATAATATTATTCCACACATATAGTTATTTATATTGATATGTTATACTCTTTGTATGTGGTTTGTTACATATTGCCAAGTCTGATAATATAAGATAATGTGATACAGGGGGAAATATTTACCTAGAGTAAATTACCCTCGAGAATTGCAATCCATTTTTTCTCCAACACATTATTTCCTTGATCTATTTACTTTACTATGACTGTCTAATAAATATCAATTAAATAAATATAATTGCTGAAGTTAATTGAGTATACCTTTATCAATTGTTCATATTACCGCAAACATAATGTTTATCAACAGGACAATTAATATTTGTCATTGTTATATTGCATTGCGCAATAATCTTGTATGATCAAGCTACAAATTTATTTTGAAATTAATTGAAAAAAAGCTAGATAATCGAATGAGTTACCTCGGCATATAGAAGCTTATGAAGGTGATACTTTCACGTCCACCTCCTCTCGGGAGATAAGGTTGTCTGGCAATAGATGGATATATAGATAGATAGATAGATAGATAAATCAGATTAGCGAGTTCACGAAATATGATATGACATCAAGATTTGTGTGCAATGATTAACCGAAGTTGTAAGAGGAAGCATAAACAAGCGAACAGGGGATCGTCCAAAGGGATCCTAATGCATCATTCATATAAACATAACTATATTTAAGCCAATTAGTGAAATATGCTGAAAATGTGTGCAAAACTAATACAAAGTAAAGAGTAAGTAAGGCCATGCCAGTATAAAAAGAGATACAACATAATATTATAGTACATAAATAAATTTAGCTTTATAATTTTCCACCCGTCCATGAACACAAAACCTCTATGCATTCGTGTCCCGATCGCCCTTTAAGCACACACACGCACGCACGCACACACACACACACACACACTGAAATATCCTAAATTTAGTTATTATACATTCATCCACCAGTCTAAACAATCCCACCACAACTCCTCCACCTCCACCCACCTTGTTATTCACCTCGCCACCCTTACCTCCCTCCATCCCTTAGTGACAACTATACTCTATTTTTTTCCAGCTGATCGTAAATTGAATCTCTTATTAGCTGATTTCTCGATACTTAATGGAAATATATGAAATTACTATGGCTGTGTGTCATATTAATGCCAAGTTTTCAGAATAAACATCATCTTTCGCTACAAAATCTACCTTATAGCCGAGTAACAAAGATAGAAACATGACAATTTACCCTCAGCTGGGAAAAAATAGACTAGAGGATAGAAAAAAGTCCGAACTCGGAGAGGGAGAGGAAGGTGGATAATTATACATGGCCGCGTCAGTATAATGTTTCTTCGTGGTGCTACTTCAAAATATATTCTTCTCAAGTTCTCATCATATTGCTGAATAAATTTCATAATGTGATTCATTAAAGGTGTAAATTGATATACAGTATATATATATAATAGTGTTACTTTCAACATTTTGTATACCTCTTATAACCTAGAGAGAGAGAGAGAGAGAGAGACGTTTCAGTTACTGAAAGAGGGAATCTACTGTTCATTACGAATTAGTTTCGGGAACATTATTGTATGAACAAGTAGAAGTAAATAAGTTTAACATTCGTCACTGTATGTTATAGAACGTCACCTCCTCCCATTGTGTCCTACCCTTTTAACACTACGACAAGCTCCCTCCCTTCCCATCAAGCTGCGCCATCTATGGGGCAAAATCTTCCATTGATTAAGGGAGGGGAGTGTGAGATCTTACTATATTCAGAGCGAACAAACTACACAACGGATTTACCCAAACCCTATGACTAGGTGGCCCAGTGCGGCCGAGTGTACATACTAACGCCGCCAGATGGCTCCACCTGCACCAGCTTGATGGTTCCTTTTTACATCCTTACTTAAATAATACAAGTAGGACTAAACAACTAAATAAAACATACTTATACAACGAATAATATAATATGCGTACTATATCAATATACCGGAAAAACCCATTAACAATGAATGGGTTACATAATTTCGCCACCGTCTACAGCATAGGAAAATCAAAGAGACCACGTCATTGAACGAAGTAATATGAACGAAACAATATGAATTCAAATCAGGCGATAATACACAGATAAATATCAACTATAATATGAAGCAGGGTTGATCACTGCTTCACACACTATTGGAATTACCTCCAGACGGTATGATATATTCACCATGTCAATATATGACCAATGCTTATTATAGTAAGTTATGAACATAGATTAAGGGGAGACAATACCTTTTTTTTTGTCTTTGGTCAAAATTTCAAGTTTTTGTGTTCTCTTTGTAAACTGCTTCTTTCAACATAGGAGAATAGCATAGGAAGGAACAAAAAAACATATCGCATCCATAACCCCCCAGGGCGGGGGTTCGCCCACGACCCCCGAAAAACTAAACAAAAAAAATTCAGCCACCCAAAAAAAAAAAATTGGATCTGTAGTCTAAAGGGCTTCTGTAAGGAATAGAAATGATCATATGAGGGGATAAACAGCCTTATTACATCCCTAAGGGACCCCTTTGGGGTTCCCAATATCAAAGAATTTGGTCAATATTGAAAGAAAATTAGTCCTTTCCTCTGGGTCATATTTAATTTTTAAATTAGTTAGCCATAAAAGTTCATTTTCTATTCGTAGCGCTCACGATATAAAATGTTGATTTAGGATGGCTAACCATCATATCCCCCCAAAACGTATTCTAAGGCTTGACATTCTAAGAAATTAATTTGCCAGAAATCATATATTGGCACTAACGAGTCTATTAACAGTTTTTTGTATTGCCCAAATGCATTCCCCTTCTAACCACTACAAATAGGCCTATAAAGGAACATTTGCTCGTCGATTTATGGCCGATTTCCCAAAAATTTCGGAGATTTGGTCATTGGAAGTCAAAATCCAGCTGTATCCCAAAGATAATTGTATAATAGATTTTTTTCAGCACCTTCTATTATTCAATATGGGAAAACGATGACACTGCTTTGTAGGGGATGCTTGTAGGATACGCCATGCAAAAATTGCGGGAAATTTGAAAACATTTCTGTGACTTATCGATTTTACAAATGTTGCAATGAAATTCTGCGCTCACGCGCGCGCACGTACATAGAGAGCTGAATTTTTCATCAAGTCAGTGTTACACCATTACCATATATATGGCAAAAGGCCAGCAATGAGTCTCTTATAGAAGCTGAGATAAAAATATTCCTGGAGTCTTCCCATTAACTAAATTAAACTTACGATGGTGGAACATCGTAACAGGTTTGACATGAATTGTTCTGAGTGTTTTATTTATGAATTACAAGATTACTATTAAAAACAAATAAAATTTCAATAAGGCGAAAATCTTGCTCGCCCACCCACGTAGCCACCTGGGGCAAGAGTTGTGTTATCAGGCGAATCACCTACCTCTGACCGGGTATATCCTAGTGTTTTACTAGGATATACTCCTTTGAGAAGGATATTAGCCTATCCTAACAATCTTACCTAACCTATCCTAGTATTATGGGTGGGTGCTGCCGCCCCCACACCCCAGCTGTTTGACATCAACTTACGTGTTTACACGACGTACGCCCAGTAACACAACTCATTCCCCAACCGGCAGATATAGTTGGTGATGAAGATACCGACCACTGACCTTGATTGTCCCACCAACATAATTATGTCTTATATAACCCTCTATGTAACCCCCTCTCCCCCTTTTCCTCCAAAGGGCTTCACATGTTATCCATAATAATTCCTGACCTAATCTTGGCCGCCACAACAGTAATGGATGAAAGGTTTGGCTTAACCTCCAGCAACATTGTATACCACTACCCGGCCGTATTAACCCGCTTTACCAACCTGCTTAGGCTGCTCATTACCAAAGGTTAACTGGCCAGAAGTATCTTAGGAGACTCAGTAACTATTATGGTATGATCATGAATCAGTGCTAAAAGGACTATTCCGAGCCACCGTTTATGTATATATTCAACCCAGTTATGTAATTTGGGTAAAATAGTAACATGTGTTACGTCCTGGGATATATAAACACTGGGCTCTTTCTATTGGACTAGGTATGCGGCAACAATCAACAACAGAAAACGCTAGATCCAACCCTTATCTATAAACCCAGGCAACAAACCACCCTAAACCGTCAAGAGTCCTGCCTGGACAACAAGGTATCCTATGACTCGGTTACAGGGTGCACGCACTATAGACTGCTGATAGTCAAGCAGGCTATATAAAAGATCACACAATTAAGTTGACTTAAAGCTTCAAGGAAAAGATAGATAACGGAATTAAATTGCAGAAACAATTTAATAACAAACTAGAAGAAAGTACATTTAACGTTAGGTTAATTAATACAACTAATCACCCCTGCGTGAAAGAAGGTGAAAGCAAACAGTCCTCAAAACATCGTACCGGTAGACAAGATGTGGGTTTCTAAACTGCATGTGGCTACTGTAGGATCTGATGCTTAGCAAAGAAAGTACGTTACGGATTTAGAGAACTCTTAACTCATAAGCAGGAATAAATACTAGTGATAGGACCTACAGTGTATAATGGCATAGGTATAATTAAATAAAGGCAGCAACTCGCAACATAACCACATACAGGTGCGCTTCTCACTCTTAGTCAGGCAAGCCTGCTCGGACAGAGTCTCTAAGCCCCACCCTGACTCACAATGCTCACAAAAACGGTAAACTGTGGCACAATAACAAGCATACAGAAATTATAAACCCCTAGCTGTTAATCTGCCAGGTGGCAGAGGTCTAGCCGGAAGGATATAGGCTTCGGATACCCGGGCTGAGCCACCTGCTCTAGCCTAGGGACGTTCCCAAGTCTGTGCGCAAAATTACTCTAATTGAAAGGGTGCTCTCTTGAGAGACTCAGATTGCAAGAATCTGACTCTCTCCTGGCGACCCTAAAACAAAAACAAGACGTGCTAGCGCAGTGCTGAGTGGACTAGGCAAGGGCCCTCACACAACACAACACTAGACACACAGGGACACAGACAAGAAAATGCCCCCAGACTCCCACGGGTATCCTAGTAAAGTCGTGCGGGTCCACAGGACTCGCACCAGCAGACTTTACTTAAAGGATCGCAAAAAGCCTCCCCTCCGGTCTAGCCCCTGCTAACCTGACACAAGAACACACTAGCAAGCATGAAACCACCAAATATGAGACAACAAAAAAGCTTCCTAGGTCTCATTAACAATTATATCTCTGCATAAAGCCCAAAATCCTATCTAGTTATCTGAGAGCTCGTCGTTAATACAATAATAGATATAAGGTCTATCAAGGGGATGGAATAATTAAATAGATTGGTGAAGTAGTGGAAGGAAGGTATACAAAGTAAGAGAGAAAGTTTCTAAGTGGGGTTGAGAGGGATAGATATCAAGGGGGTCCGAAGGGTACGACAGTGAGGTGAGCTCTGAGTCTTGAATCTGTCTGGACCCCACCCTAGGCATACAAAATACATCCCAGGCTTGGCAACACTCAACACAGTTGCCGGGTCAAAATCGTCTACCACGTGCGTGAGTCGAAACTAAGCCTAACGTTGCAATCGAATGCATATGGCAACGCTTCAGGCTCGTCCCAAGCTGGACTCTCCGCGCGAAGCAACGTCCCCCAGCCGGTCTCTGTCTCCCGCTCGTCTCCTCCCACTCTCACTATACTTACATCTTATATATTATAATGAAACAATCAACTATCGAGAATAAAATATACTAAGATGCGTTGGTTAAGAATAAGGGCAGCTACAAGCTGTGAAACAACATAAGAATATCCCAGACATTAGTTACATTGTCGTAGGATATATACTAAGGAAAAGCCTGCCGGCCAGCTGCCGTCAGCCGGTTTCTAAACGGCTGGGCAGCCGACGCGCGCGCATGCCCGCACGTGGCTACTATGCAGAAGCGTCACACATGTTTCGTGTAACCGACTCTTTAAAAGAACACCATAATCACCCCCGTGTACTTGATTTCTTATATTGATGTAGGTATGGAGTAAGTTGTATTATATTACACTAGGTTAGGTTGGGTGACATTTCTTATATTGATGTAGGTATGGAGTAAGTTGTATTATATTACACTAGGTTAGGTTGGGTGAAGCTTGGGTGACATTCCTATGTCTTTGCCATATATGAACATCTGGCAGACGTTATGACATTATGCTATGTCATTGCCAGATTTCTACATCTGGCAGACATTACCACCCTACTCCAACATCAAACAGACATTGTTACCTTATGTAAACATTTAATAGACACTACTGTTTTATTCCAACATCTGATGGACATTACTACCATATTCCAACTGCAGGCGGACATCACTACATTATCCCAACATCTGGCATACATCAGTACTATAATTCATCATTTGTCAGACATTAGCACCATATTTCAACATCGGACAAACATTAGTATCGTATTTCAACATCTGTCAGACATCACTACCATTTTCCAATATCTATCAGACATTACTTGCAACAGCAGTCTGACATTATCGCCACATTGCCAAATCTGGAAGACATTATTGATATTACATTTTATAACCATATCATTTTGATGAAGCTGTTGTTACTCTCAACTTGTTCGGGCAGCGTGGATTGTCGACAAAACCACGACACTGAGACGAGAAACCACGGAAATAATGACAAGTGTGATAGTTATTTATCACAGTTTATTTTATGATTAGACGATTTTATACAGCTTAGGACGGATATGTGGGAATTAAAAGGGTAAAGACTATCATAATTAAGCCTTTGACTTCAATATGCCTTTTCTAATCTGAACAAAATCGTCTAAAAATAGCTAGAATAAAGTAGAAAATGCATCATTAGCCTCAAGGTATTAATAGATGAATGTTATGTACATTTCATTACCTGCTCCAGTTGTTGCGGGGTCACTTTTATAAATCCTGCATAGATGTACAGTTGTCCACGTAAGTTATGTTACTCTCTGTGATCTTATATATTGAAATATAATACCCCTGATTGAATTACGAGTGTAGCTACTTATGCAGTGGTGTACTCATCTGATTAGTCAATTGATAATTTAAAGGAACCACACTCGAAATGCATTCATAATATTGTACTATCACACGTAAGATCGCGACGAGGAACTTAACTCATGTCGGTAACTTTACGTGCATATATATATGACATGCGCAAGAACATATATTCCTAATCGATTTGTTGGACTAAAATATAATATTATGCGTGTCACGTCTACACTCAGAAGAACGAAACTGATATACACGAAACAATGTTCGTATTAGTTGGAACTGTATGTAAGTGTATGTACTGGTCCATCTCGGTTGTATAACTTATACAATTGGCCCAGCACCTATTGCTTCCCACCGTTATCTCGCCAACCTCCAGGCTCAAGTTTATTGAAAAAAACACTTCAAAAATTGGGTGACAACAATTGTGTACAGTTGTTTCAAGATACTGGTTTCCTTAACCCACATATACATTGATTTTCTGTCTGCCTGTGTTTAGGATGAATGTTTATCATATTATTACACACAAACAATATACACCGAATCACCTACAACGAAAAATAGATATAATTAATATTAAATTTACATTCGATGTGTGATGAACAGTGTCTATGGGAACTCATTAAGCCAACTGTACCAGTAATACAGAAGCCAGGGGATGTTGTTTTAGCCCAGCTGGTTTCCAAAGGGCTCTCGGAGTTAACACTTGCTGTACCATTGCCATGTATTCTTGTTAACGCGAGAGGAGTACCTAGTTTATGAAATGAATGCAAAGGCCAAAGAGTAACTAAAACAAGCAATGACAGTTCAGTCCCTGGTGGGTTGTGTAATTTGTGAATCGAGCAGCATTACTTGATTTAAGGAGTTTCTTTATTCAGTTACTTGGTGCCACTACACCTCAGTCGCTAAGCTTGGAGTATACAACCTACCTGCAGTGTTTTCTGTATATCGACTGTAAAGGCTCGGTAACATTAATAAAACAAGATTCTCACACCTAACGCCCAAGGTAACCAAAAGGAAAAGTCAGAAATAAAACTTTACATTTATTTACAATATATATAAAAGTTCTTGCCAAAAAATTATTAAGTAGCAATTAGCTTTTGTAAGTGAAACCAAAAGAAGAATATAGATTAAGATAATTCCCTCGAGTAGTCTACCCAAGTATACTTAGCCCCACTAATATTAATATTAATAGTAATATTAATAAAGTATGTGTCTTTAGAAGTTCTTGATTTCTCCCTCCCGAAGCTATGGCCGGGAAGAAGGCAAACACGGTCAGTATCAGTAAGGGATAATGCAGGGTAGCACGCCAGAGACCATCACTACTGGGCTGCTCCAAAGGGGACGACCTGGGCAGACTCTCATCGGCAGGGGAATGATGGACGCCTCACCAACCCGGCCCTCGGCTGGTGTAGGATCCTTAATAGAATAAACAAAACAATATATTGTTACGCTGGCCAGCTTGCCAGAATGTACTCGTACTCGCTAGCGCTCGCCAGGGCAGTGAAATGGGCTATAATAATCGTAGAACGATGTTCTTTCTTTCTTAGTATTCATGTTGTCACAGACAGATCAGTGTTTGTCTTTATTCTTGTCTGTGACACTTGGAAGTGTTTTATATCATTGATAGAGCTATAAGATATGTAGTGTGAATTGCAAGGAGAAAGAGCGAGGGAAGTAGCGAGGTGGTAGTATGTGCGTGTGAATGTATGTGTGCATTCCTTGCTTGGGCGGGGCCACCCGCTCGTGATTGGATGGCGGGCCTGGCGTGTCATATGACGCCTGCTCTTCATGACGTAGTGGTCTGTGATTGGAGGCCGCTGTCTTAGCTCGGTGGGTGGAGGATCCTTCCCGTGTGTCTCCTCAGAGCTTGGTATGTTGTGCTTGGTCCTAGACATCCCTTGCATTCTGTCCCCAATCTAACACTCTTCTCTCTCTGAACTCCTTCTTTCCAATACTTATCATCTTTATTCATTTATCCATCCCTTCTGGATCTGCATACGACTTCCATAGTCGGCCAGTCGTATTACCAGCACCAGTTCTCACATATATGTTTTGCACTAGCTTTAGGGATTATTAGAGTCATAGTCACATGGTATCATAGTATTGGGGTGCTTCTAATTGTTGGGTTGTTCTTTCCTACTATTTAATGCTAGACAGTGGAGGGTATCTTTGGTCGTTGTCTGAGTTATGTATATGGCAAGTCAGAGCCTGTACGACTTCGACAGAGCTAGGTAGCCTGTAACCCTTGTGCATATTTTTCCTTTGCGAGTGTAGCAGTATTCAAGCGAAGGGCTTTTGCCTACTCTTGCTTGTATGCTTGCTACCTCATTTTGTTGACCTTTGTGGAGCGCCAGGGTAAGACAAGATACTTGAGATCTGGACTTACCAAGAGAGCCTCCTAGTCACTTAACGTAACATAAGGGAAATCTGTTCAGGGAAGACAGTAGGCTACGAGCATGCTTGCGCTCTGCCTAGGCTCCTTGTACCTTTTTTGCCGCTGCTAGACTTTATTAGTAGGAAAGACAGCATTGTGTTTATTAACTTTAACTGCGTATGTTTTAGGAATTATTCACGTATTATTTTAGCCTAGGTTGATGCATAGTGCACAACCCAGTTTGGCTGTTACGTTGGCTAAGGAAGTACTGTTTTTGAGTGGCTGTTATTAGTGCTGTCACAGACTTGTTGCACACCCTTGTTTTATATATATGTATCCTACTTGTTGGTGTATTTAAGATACACGCTTTGGTGTCCTGCCCCTGCATTATTTATGTTCTATATTGATGAGCATCTTAGAGCATCAGACGTTTTCAGAAGATTCCATATCTGTTTGCTGTAGGACTAGACTTCCAGTGTTTTCATAGAGCATTGAAGAGTTTAGTGTTGAGTTCAGACTCACACTAAAGTTAACGTAAGCATATACTCCTTTATTAAATCTTGTCATAAGTTTATTTAAGCATTGTTATTACTTGAGAGCATTTCATTAACGTAAGTACTCCTGTTGTGAGTAGGCTTTGCCGTCACCAGAAAGCCTTTGTAGAAGTACACTTAACCCAGTTAATTGATACCCCGTTATCCAGTAGATTAACTCTGGAGGGTGTAAGTGTTTTGTTCACCAGCTTAATAGTTCGAGGGTTTGGAAATAGCGTACCGTTGTTGCAGATATAGCCTATCTTCTAGTCCAATATTAAGTGCCCTTGTTTATTTCGTAGTGCCGGTCGTAACAATATAAACTATATAAAATTGACATACAGCTTAATAAATAACTTTAGATTAGCCTCCTAGAATTTCAAGATTTATTATTCTCGATAGAGAAAAGAACTCAGATAACTTAAAGAGTAATTAACTAAGTAAACAAAAACGAAAATTACACTCTTATAACAGGAACTGAATATTAAGGTTCTGAAGTTTAGCTATGCATTTGTTTCTGTTTAGGTCCGGTAGACAGATCGGGCCTGTCACTGTCCTTGGGGCCCGGAAGTGACAAACCCCCATCTTGAGACTAATAATAAAGGTACTTGATCACAGTAGCCTTTTGTCTAGTTGGGTTATAGCTGCATTATATTGAGTCAAATTTCCAATATTTTAATATTTTACTTCGCAACATGGAACATACAATAGAAGCCTTAAGATCGGAAGCGGAGTTAATTGGTCTTAGTGGACCAGATATTGCCAAGTATGTTATAAATGCCCAAAATCAAGCCAGGAAGGACAGGGTTAGAGAACGAGAGAGACTACATGAGGAGAACGCTAAAGCGGCAGAGAGACTACATGAGGAGAACGCTAAAGCGGCAGAGAGACTACATGAGTTGGAGTTGGCTAGGAAAAAAGCTCAAACGGGTAAGTCCCTGGATATAGCCAGGCCCATGTTAGTAGACCCACATTACCATTGTATCGAGAAGGTGAAGATATTGGATCCTTCTTAGTTAGGTTTGAGAGAATTGCCCAGTTGCTGAATGTGTCTCAGGAATCTTTTGCTGCTAGATTAGGTAGTGTTCTGACAGGCAAGTGTGCGGACATCTATACAAGTCTATCCGAAGAGATAACAGGTGACTATGAGCTCTTAAAGAAGGCTTTACTCAAAGGCTTCCACAAAACCCCTGATAGCTACCGGCAGGAATTCAGATCAGTTCGCCTTAACACTTAAAGAGCGGCCTATGCAGTTTATTTATATGTACCGCCCAGCGGGGTGTTTTTAGCCAAAATAGGGCTGTTTACGTGATCATTTTCATGCCTAAATAAGATCCAGAACGTAAAACAAGTATCTATCCCTGAAAGGGCATAAACAGAGCTTTCGAATGACACCATAACGATCCTTTTATGATGGCTAGTTTTCTTGCAATAACCGTGCAACGCGAGTGCAAAAAGCATGTAATTAGCCACTTTCCCGATACAATTCCGTATATAGCGAGTGAGAGAGGTAGGAGGGAGGTGAGATTCGTGTCAGTAGGTTCGCCGCGGTGGTCTGGAGCAGTCATACACTCGCTACTCTCCTGCCACCACTTGTCTCTCTCTTTCAGCAACATTACGTGCTGAAATTGCCACTCGAGTTATGTCGAGCGCCGCCACATAGTCCAGCTTTATTTAACTCGACTTAAGTTGCGCGCCGACTTTTAGGGGTTAAAGAAGGAGAGACATATGAGCTCTTTTCTTTTAAGTTAGGCCGATTATTTGACCAATGGATTGAAGCCAATGACGTTCAGAAAGATTTCCATTCACTCAAATCCCATGTCATTCTTGATCAACTTGTGTCCTCAGTAACCCCAGAATTGAGAACTTTCATCAAGGAGAGTGGTGTAAGAGATCTGGAGACTGCAGTCAAGCTGGCCGATAATTGGAGCTCTGCCCATCGTATTCCCTCCAGGATTTCTCAGAGTAAGGGTAAGCCTAAAAGGACTGGAAATATTCAGCAACCTACTGCCGAACAGCCTACCCAAATCAAGTTTAAACCAACTCAGACTTCACGTGGTAAGAGTGATTATACCAATGTTACCTGCCATGGCTGTGGTGAAAGGGGCCATATCCGTCCCAACTGTCCTCAGAATCCCTCAAGATTTAAGACTAATGCCTCTCCTCCCAATCCTCAGGTACATATAGGGTTTTGTCTTAATGATCGCTTTAACTACTCCCAATACATGTTCTCTGGTACAGTCAATGGGGCCTGTGTCTCTACCATACTTCGTGATACTGGGTGTAGCGGCATTATAGTGTCAGAGGAGGCCCTTCCTGATGTAGACGTGACTAATTGTGATAAGGTTGAAGTATCTGATTATCTAGGTAGGGTTGATACTTTCCCCAAGGTTAAGTGTTACCTACGATGCCCTTGTTTTGAAGGTTGGACAGATGTAATAAGAGCTCCCATTAGTTTTTGCAGTGTTTTAGTAGGTAATGTCCCAGGGGTTAAACTCCCAGATAATGCCTCTAATCATGATCCTGATCCTGATCCTTTTAAAGTCCAACTCCCTTTGAGGGATAACCCTATTTTTGTACAGAATGAACTAACCCATCCTCCTACGATTTCTGTTGACACCCCTAAGCATGTTCTAGCCATCCAGACTAGGTCGTCTAAAACTAGGAAACTCCATCCTCTTGTAGCTCCTTCCATCGAGCCTTTAAAAGTGACTCCTAGTCAGTTTTCAGACCTACAGAAAAATTGTTCTAGCCTAGCCACTGTTACGATGAAGTTCGCTTCAGGTGAGACCGAAGAGACTAGAGATGGTAATATGTTCAGGTATGATAACATTGACGGTCTTATGTACAGGAAATGTATTAAGTCAAAGAAACGAGACAGGGTGGTTAAGTTAGCCTTAGTTGTTCCTTCTTGACTGCCGGAAGTCTGTCCTTTCTACGGCTCATGAAAGTCTTCTTGCAGTTCATCTTTCACATAGGAAGACAGAAACTAGAATTAAGGAACAGTTTTATTGGCCCGGTCTTACCCCAGACATTAGAGATTATTGCAGGTCCTGTGACAAGTGCCAGCAGTTTTCTTCAAAAGGCCGGGTGAAACCAGTACCTCTCCAACCTATGCCAATAATGACAGAACCTTTCTCACGTGTAGCTATAGACTTAGTGGGGCCCATAAATCCACCATCATCGGAGGGACACCAGTACATTCTTACATTGATAGATTTTGTCACTGGGTTTCCGGAAGCCATGCCACTGAAAAATATACCTTCTATTGCCGTAGCTGAAGCATTAAACTCAATCTTTTCCAGGGTAGGCATTCCCAAAGAAATACTCTCGGATAATGGAACCCAGTTCAAATCTGGCTTGATGAAAGAATTGCATAGACTGTTAGGTGTTAAGCCCCTTTTCACTACTGCATATCACCCTAGTGGGAATGGTAGGATTGAGAGGTTTCACTCCACTATGGAAGCTTCTCTTAGAAAGGTATGCGAGGACAAACCCACAGAATGGCAGTGGTACCTCTCCCCTTTGATGTTTTCCCTGCGAGAGATGCCCAGTGACCGCACCGGATTCTCTGCCTTTGAGTTACTATAACAAAGTACTTCTATACACATATCCCCAATTATCAGTGTGAGTCATCTTTAAAACTGGTCGAAATATTGGTAGTAGTTTCACATTAAAGAACAAATTACCAACACATTTAAAATAGAATCTCGTATACAAATATACAGTACGTGTAACACTATGACAGCTGCCAGTTGACGAGAGTTGGAGGTGACCTGGTTATGCTTAGCCTATCCAAGTGGAGAACTGTTCCGAATAAATCAGTGTGATAAGAATCAAGTTTGGTCGAAACAGCAATGCTTCGAAAGAAAACGAGAAGTGCAAATTACTCCCCCCCCCCCACCTCCCGGCCCTCTCCCTCTCTCTCTCTTAAGACTGTAGTGGACGGAGAGAAGAACAAGTGAGAAGGTGCGGGAGAGACGTGTTGTTGTTGGAAGGGAGATGGTGTTGTCAGTGAGGGCCAGACAGATGCGCTTTCTGGGTCCTGTGATGAGACATCAAGAACTTGATTAATTATCTTTCACTGGTAAAATTGAGGGCAGGATACCGAGAGGAAAACCTAGAAAAAATTATTTTAACGGACTTGTGAGTGAGCCTGAAGGGAGAATGTCTACGATCCAACTGACGATGAAGAGAGAGGAGCGGCCAGCCATGCTTGCCGACGTCCCAAGGAATACACTGCCTAGGTAAGGTAAAGTACCCCCAAAACTCAATATATTTACTTACACGAGAAACATATTCAGTTTACCGTACATGCAATTATTTATTACACACATACAGGTGTGGTTAATATTTGTTATAATACCCATGGTATATCCTGTAGGATATCCAAAGTTTCAATTGGAAGACTGAGTAAATATCTAGGACCTGCCTGATTCGAGATTTGTTTTGTTCTTTCATATACCATGGATTTATATAAAAAAGGACCATCGAATTATAGTTATTACCCATTATCAAGGAATCCTTACACACGTCCCCCACGAATGGGGAGGGATATAATTGTGGTTGCCTTTGGACACAAAACGGGTTGATGGAGGCTCTGCCCCATCAACCCTGTGACTTATTGAAATCAGCATCTATTTTGATAGTATGGGGCTAGTTAGAGTGTTACCCCACAATTTGGTCAATATACAGGAGACACAACAATATAGGTAGCAAATTTCTAATGGTAGTTTTGGGTTCCTATCATCATATGCTTCATTTCTATATACTTTTTATCCCCGGGAAAAAAGAAAACAAATCATGGGTTTTTTCTTTTTTTCTTGGATTTGTTTTTATTTGTTTTATTAACCTAACCAAAAAACCTAACCTAACCTAACCTAAATGTATTTGGGGGCTATTAGGTTAGGTTAGGTTAGGTTTTTTGGTTAGGTTAATGACCAAAACAAAAAATCCCAAGAAAAAAAATGAAAAATCCCAAGATTTTTTTTTTTTCCCGGGGATAAAAAGTATATAGAAATTAAGCATATGATGATAGGAACCCAAAACTACCATTAACAGTTTGCTACCTATATTGTAGCATCGCCTGTATATTGACCCACAATTTTGGCGCCAATGTCGTCTATAAGGAGAAGTATAGGAAGATTTGTTTTGTTTACACTGCTTCTTTATAGTGCCCAAATAATGCATCTGAGACGGTAATGACGTAATAGCAATAAAGTATGTGTTATGGCAAACATATAAATATATAAATAATAACATTTTCTAAAAGGGTACCAGACAGAATAGGATTATGGTGTACGTGGAGTGCGTGCATGTGTGTATAATTGTGGGCGCGTGTTTGCGATAATATTCTAGATAACAACAAGTGTTATGTATAATAATCCACCTACTGTGCGGTTCCGGTATAATTATAGTGTAATAATAATACAAACATAAACGCGATGTTGCTATTATCGCTTATATTAGACTAGCCATGCAGTTTGAAAGACCTCAAATACAGTACAAGTAATATACAAAATCGTTAGTATGTAAACCATGTTTATGTTTAGCAGAAACTTATATTTAATTGTTGGAAGAGTTCGGAAAATAATAACTATTAAAGATAATTCGGTTTAATGTTATTTTAATACCACGAATTTTTTGGATATATTTGAAGATATATATTGAATCTATAATATTATGCTCTAAAGATCATAAGAAAATTAGTTTTAACCCTCGTCAAAACCTAATAAAAAAGTATTTGTACTAAAATGTCTTTTTCGTAACAATGTTGTCAATACGGTACTTCCAGTTATCGATAGCTCTAAAAAGTCTAAAGATCATATGAAAATGTGTTAACCCTCGGAAAAACCTAATATAAAAGTATGGTATTAAAATTTAATTTTCGTAAGAGGTTGTCAATATGGTACTTTCCCGTTATCAATATACAATCAAAGCTGAAGATTGCAGAGTAAACACCGTAGACTTCATCAATCTTCTTTCACCTTCGTATAATCGACAGCCAATTTTTTGTTTTTATTTACTAAGGGATTAGTACTCAACCAGCGGGGGTGTGGGGGCAGCAGCCCCCACCCATAATACTAGGTTAGGTTAGGTAAGGTTGTTAGGTTAGGCTAATGTCTTTTCAAATTACTATCGGGGGCGTGTCTCAACATCGATCAATAGGCCTAATGGGGAAAATAAGTTTTCCCGAGATTTCTAATTAATTACAAACACTATATGTTGATGCAAATTAACAATTTCTTTTATAAGAAACACTCGGAAAATTCGTGGTATTAACCCTTGGGATCTGGGGGGCCTAATATGAAGTTTGGTATTGAGCACTGCACTGACTAGCACTCTTGTATTCTTTCTTCACACCATTTCTCCAATTATTATCCTTTATTCTGCTGCAGTGCATATCATAATTATATGTGTATATTGTTCATGGTTGATATTTGTAGTGGTTTTGTGATTGGTCTGCCCGGTATCCAATTGTGCTAGGCCTTTGAGGAGGTAAGCGATTGGGCATGATATGGATTGTTCTGGGAGTCTAGCAGTATTATATTTTGGCAATTTTTGTGTAGTTTAGAATAACCTTAGAAGTTCTCTTGAAATACTAACGGCACTATCAACCAGACTCGGAGACAGTAGATATTTTTGTCTCCTTGTATTACTGTTTTAACACAGTAAAGACGACGATAACCCCTCTTCCTAGAGAACCTGCATGTCTTGGTGTTTGGGTCAGATATTAACCCTTTCTCTGCGGGCTTATTTGCGCTATTTAGGGCATATTCAGGCACTCTTGAATGATTAATCAAGTATCTGCATTAAATGAACAGTATTCTGCCGAAAACTAGGCGAAAATAGCTTCGAAATGACACCAGAACGAGGTTCGTAGATGGCGGGGTTCACCCGCAGCGTTGCCATAGACATTCGGGAAAACTCGCTAACTATTAGTTCTCGCTTGCTCGGCAACACTGTCGAGACACCCGCGCGAGACCACAGTCTCCCTCAGTGAGCGGCTGGCTGCTCTGAGGGTCGGACGGAGGTCCCTCACGCTCCCGCCCACTGACACTCGATTTCTACGGCTTTTACAGGTTTTTAAAGCCGGGAAATTGCTGTAAATTGCCTATGCGTTCCAAAATGTCACCCGCAGGGAAAGGGTTAAGAGCGTGTCTGTTGCAGGGTTGGTGTAGTATGGTGGGCAGTGTTGGGTGCATGACTACAGCATTTGTCTTTTTGCCACGGTGTGTATCTTTGGACAGTGCTGTGTGCTATTAGATCATCTGCTTTCCCCGAACCTCCCCTCGTAACAGTGGTGACCTCAGGCCATGATAGTGTGATAGTATAGAGTTCTTAGTGGTGTGAACGTAATTATATTTAGATTGTTTAGTAATTTTGTTTGCAGTTGAAAGTCTACAGACTTAGTATTCTTATTTATTAACCCGTGTCCACAACTATTGCTAAGATGTCGCATGTTGATTACATTCCTGTTCATATTGTGGGAAAGGATGATGTTTGGCAGTTTATTAGAACCCAACCTAGTCAGAAAGAGGTTGCTAGCAGGAGTAGTGATGAATTAAGACGTGTGTTGGAGATGTATGGTTGGAGGTGCAGTGGTCTGGCTAAGGGAGAGTTAGTTCAAGAGGTGTGTAAGTTAGTTACACAGCTTAATGGTCTTCATGAAGCTAGTACTCATGTAGTGGATGATGGCACCATCCAGCATCTGCCACATCATCCTATCAGTCAGGCTAGCTATCATTCTACTGGGGACTGGAGTGGAGCAACAACTCCAGAGCAAGGTGATACCGTATTTAGGCAGTCTGCCACTTTTTTTTCTTTTTTTTTTTTTTTTTTTTTTTAAGAGACAATGAACGGAGGAAGGAAAAACACAGATAAAACAAAAAGGTCCATGTGCCTAAAGGCATCCTCCATTCATAAAATGTTTGTAACAACTGGATTTAAACATTTGTAGATTGTAAGTTTGTGGAAAGCAATTCGAGGGATGTGAATTCCAAAGAGTAGTAGCTCTGGGGATAAATTAATTCTGATAAGCAGAAGTTCTGCATTGTGAAGGAGAAAGTGTAAATTCATGGGCGCTCTTAGCTGCCATAGTTCTACGGGGAAAGATGTGGAGAGGAGGCACAATTGAAGCAAGTTCCTTGGAACAATTGCTGTGAAAATATCTGTAGAATAATGCAAGGGATGCAACGTTTCTTCGTATGGATAATGTAGGAAGGTCCTGTGTGATTGCAGGGTTATTGATTAATCTAATAGCTTTATTTTGAATTTTGTCCAACTGCCTCAATGCAACCACTCCACTTCCACCCCACAAAGGTGAACAGTAATCCATCTGAGAACGCACATGACTTTTATATATCACGGCCAACTGCTCGTCAGTGAAGAATTCTCGAACTCTGTACTGGAGTCCCAGTTTTTTAGAGGCATTCTTAGCAATGCTTCTAACATAATGTGTTCAGCTCAAGTTAGTAGTTAATGTTACACCGAGAATGTATGGTGATGGGCTGGTCTATCAGAGTGAGACCTGAGCGATCTCTGCCATACCCATAGCTTACTCTGACTGTTCCTTTTACTTATATATTTTCTAGATCTCAAGTGACGGCGTCTCTTCCGTGGATTGACCTCCCAATCTACCAAGATTGGAAGCTAAAGCGTCACATTATTCCTTTGCCGCTCAACTTTCTCTTCATAATTGCTGAGGGGCACAGGGCCCCGGGTGGGGCTTTGGTTTCCTGGGCGTTTACGCACCCTCTCAGCTCCCCGCCATGGAGTGGCTTCGGTCACCCAGGCTTTATTGTGGTAGGCAGGGAGGGTTCTGTGGGGGCGCTTGTTTATGGCCTTGGCCTTGGGGCTGTTCGGCCAGGCAGCTTGGGGAACAACAACAACAACAACAACAACACCGAGAATGTCAATACTACGGGAAGTGGGAATATTTACATCATTAAAAAATATATGGGAGTCAGTGAGATTCTCTCGGTTAGAAAATTGAATATACTTGGTTTTCTGTGCATTAAAGGAAACTAGATTCTTTTGTCCCCATTCATTAATTCTAGAAAGGTCCTGGTTCAGAGAAATTTCAGTGTTTATTTTTGAATTTATAAGATCGGGTTGGGTGAAAGAATTGGTAAATGTGAAGGAACTGTGGAGTGTTGAGTCATCTGCGTAGGAATGTATTGGATTATGAGTGGTAGATATGAGATCATTGATATGAATGAGGAACAGAGTTGGGGCCAAAACTGATCCCTGGGGAACACCAGCATTTATTGAGTGAAATTGAGAATAAAGGCATTCTACCATTACACATATTTTTCTGTTATGAAGATAAGAAGAAATTAGTGGAACTAATGATGCAAGGCCGTAGTGTGACATCTTCGACAATAAGGATTGATGCCAGACTCTATCAAATGCCTTTGATATATCCAGTGCTATTGTATGTGTTTCACCATGTTGGTCTGTAGCTTGGTTGATTTGATGCGTAAGAAGGCAAAGAATGTCTGCAGTTGATCGACATCGTCTAAAACCATATTGCCTATCACTGATTAATTTATTATTCTCAAGATGCTTAATTATGTGATTATTTAATATAATTTCAAAGACTTTACCAAGAGTGGAAGTTATAGCTATTGGTCTGTAGTTTGATGGATCTGAAGAGGCACCTTTTTTAGGAACTGGATGGATGTTTGCTTCTTTCCAGGGTACTGGGAAGCATGAGGTATGAGTACACAGACGGAACATTTTTGCCAATACAGGAGCGAGCACCAAGGAGCAATTCTTAAGTACTATTGGAGGAATTTCATCTGGACCAGGAGCCTTATCTACTGAGAGATTCTGCAAAATAGTTTTGACATGTCTGGTGTGGATCTTAAGTGAGGGAATTTCAGGCGAATTAAAATTAAGTACAGGGACATCTTGATTTATTTCATCTAAGGTTGAATTGGTGGAGAAAATATCCGCAAGAAGGTTAGGTTTACCTCGTGGGTCACTTACAAGATTGCCAGTCGGAGATTTTAATGGTGGAATGGATGAAGCAGTAGTGAAGTTGGATTTGAATGAGTTAAGAGTAGACCAAAATATTTTGTTATCATTTGTATTATTTAGAAGTTTATTTGCCTGCTTGTGGAGAAAGTTTGATTTAGTTAGGTTTAATACAGTTTTGGCATGATTTCTGATGTTTCTAATGTAATTAAAGGCTTCATGTGTTTTTGATATTGTGTATGCATTGTAGGCTATTGCTTTTTGTTCAGTTACTCTAGCACAATTATGGTCAAACCATTTAGGTGAATTAGATCTTTTATTGTACTTTTGATGAGGAATAAAAGTTTCCATTCCAATTTTTACAAAATCTTGTATGTGACTCAAGGTGGAGTGTGCATCATTAGAAAAGAAAGAGGTCCAGGGAATATAAATAAAGAAACTTTGAAGACCCTCCCAGTCTGCCCTATCGTAATGCCATTTAGTCACCAAAACAGGTTCAGAGTGGGAAGGTGTGGTAGGTGATAGACAGGTGGCCTGTATCAGACAGTGATCAGAAGATCCAAGCGGGGACCTCACTGTAACATCATAATTTTCTGAATTGGTTGTTAAAAATAAGTCCAGTAGGTGGGAATTATGATTAGGATTATCTGGTACACGGGTGGGTTGGTTGACTAGTTGAGTGAGATTAAATGAGTCTGCAAATAGCTCACATTCAAGACCAGCATCATCAGTCCTGGCTGAATAAGTGAGCCATTCAACATTATGGACATTAAAATCACAGAACACAGTTATTTCAGAAGATGCATTTAAGTTGAGGACACTGAGTTGTGAGGACAGAGAATCAAAAAGACTTTGCTCTGGAGGAGTATTTGGGGAACGGTAGATGCAACATATGTATTTAAATTTACCAGCAGAAATTAATTTGTATATAGAATAATCATAATAGGCACAAACATTACCACAGTACCTGCCACCATGCCTCCACCGTCAGCTCTTAACCCTATCAGTACGGCCCTTTCATTGTCACAGGGCTATGTTTATGCCCCTATGGCCAGTACATTTGTTTCGAGTTATGCTAGCAATCCCCAGTATCCTCCTTCTTCCCCCCCCCCCCTGTGTCGTAGGCCACACCCCAGCATTTCACTGCCACTCATACGGTGGGTGCCCAGCACAATGTTCCCCCTTATGCCAGTTTCCTCCTATAACCCTGATAGGGTCGAGAAAGAGTCCAGAGGTTGACCTCCAGCTAAATAAATTAGAGATGGAAGAGAGGATTGAGTTGAGGAAGTTGGAGATAGAGGAGAAGAGAATACAGGCAGATTTGGAGAAGTCGAAGTTGGAAACTATTTGGCAAAGATGACAGGGGAATAATGCTGGGCATGCATCTACGGAGGAGGCAGAAGAGGTGCTGTTGTCTAAACGGCTGAAACTTGTGCCAGCCTTTAATGAACTCAAGATCACAGAGTGGTTCTTGCGTTTTGAGTAGAAGTCCCACGAGTATCAGTGGCCGAGGCAACGCTGGGCAGTGTTGGTGTCTAATGTCTTGAAAGGCAAGACTCTTGATGCATACGATCGCATAGAGGTGCAGGAGCTAGAGTATGATGTACTTAAAGAGGCTGTGTTAAAAGCCTATGAGCTGCGTCCTGAGGCTTACAGGTTGGCCTTCAGGGGGGCTCGGAAGCAGCAGGGGTCTCGCATGTGGAATGTGCCAGGTACCTGTGCAATACTCTATCTAAGTGGCTGCATTCAGAGTCAGCTGATAGTTTTGAGGTGGCGTGTGAGGTTTGGCTGATGGAGCAGTTCACCAGCATAGTTGAACGGGACATTGGGGCAAAATTAAAAGAAAAGCGGTTTTAAAATTAAGGAAAACAGCAGTTTGGGCTGATGACTTTGCACTAGCCCAGCGTGGCAGTTGCATTGGAAACATTGGTGACAGGAGAGACTGACCTGTGCACCAAGCAGCCATGGTATCCACTCGCCCATCATCAACCAAAGTTAACACAAATAAGACCCAACAGTAAACCAATGCTAACAACCAGCGAGCTTCTACGGATGTGCGGTGTTACTTTTGCAAGCAAGTGGGTCATATAAAACCTGTGTGCTAAATGGAAGGCTACCCAAGAACCCAAGGCTGTCCAGTTGGTGGCAACACTAGGGGAGGTGCCTGTGAAAGGCAAACCAGGTACAAGTGAGTCTGGGGGGCAGTGTAGGCCAGCGCGAAGCAGGGTTGTAAGCACTTTGCCGCCCCAGATAGTATCACCACCTGAGCATAACCAGACTTCCCCTGATTGGTGTCGGCCATTCATACATGATGGATTTGTACGGGTTGGGGAGCAGACTTACCCTGTCAAGGTGTTTAGGGATACTGGTGCGCAACAATCCATGTGTAGCAACCTGACAAGGGGACCTATTAGCACGGGAGAGTTTGTAATGTGCAGGGCAATCAACAGTGAACAATTCTGTGATTTAGTCCCGGTGACCCTAGAGTGCCCACTTTTAACTGCCGAGGGTAAGGTGGCCATGGTGGACACTCTGCTAGTTGAGGGGGTGGACTTTTTGCTCGGGACTGACTTGGCAGGGGATGTAGTTTTCCCGCCTCCTATAATCATCGCTGAAGCTGATTTTGAGCCCCCTAGTGGTGGTTGTTTGCAAGAAGATAACACCGACTGCATCTACCCTGTTGGTGCAGTGACCCAACCAGTGGCACATTTGGCACAATAGGTGGATGATATAGTGGATGCGGGGGCCGACAGCCATGCGAGTCATTCACCTATCAGACTACCAGACCCTCCAGTGGCTAAACTACCATTGTGACATTGTATGAGTCACAGGGTTACTATTCCACAAGACTCATCAGTGGCCTGTCTATCCTTGTTCTTGCTAGCTACCATGTACCTCCGTGCCACACCAACCGTGCCCTTCAATCTGCCACACTGAAGGAAAAATGGACAGCGCACCAGTAGTAGCGGGACCTACTGCTGATTATATCAACACTACACCTGAGGGCATATAGTTTACCACTCCAACACCCGAGAAACCTACTGCTGACTCTACCAACACCACACCAGAGAAGCAGAGGTCAGGACCAATTTAACAAGACTATGCTCTTCCTGGAATAACTCTCAGAATGTTAAGCTCTACATTGAAAATGTCACCTGTATATATTATAAATAATGTCTACTGTCTAACACCAGTGTGATCTTGATACACCCCAATTTAGCAATAATCGTTTGGCCATATAAATCTTACGAATTGTTTTGTGCACCCTTTGGAAAAACTATGGGTAACATTATGTATATGCGCGAATAAGTCTCAGTACAACAGTAGTTGGGTGTACTCGCGGTTCGTAATTTCTTTACCCCCATATAGCTCTTGGTCTGTACAGGGTCACTGTGCGCCCATATATCGAGTATTGTTCGCATGTGTTGGGAGGTTCCATTCATACCGCACTTCTGTAAAGTCTCTCTCTACACTCTGCAATGTTGCTATTACAGTAATCAGTGTTCTTAAGATCTTCCTCAGTGCATACAATTGCACACATAAGCTCTGTTCCTCGTTGTGATGTTATGTATGAAAGTAAACTTAGTATGAATGAATTGCGAATGTGGTTTCTTTCAATTATCAGTTGATTACTATGACAAGTTAACCACTGTATAAGAAACTACACTTGTAATTCAATCATGCTCATTGTATTTCTATGTATAAGATAAAGGAGAGAAGCTGAGTTTATGTGGGCAACTTTACCTTCTCCATCATAGATAATCCTGATCAACTCTCTAACCCAAGAATGAACCGATTTTCCCTGTTTTTCTTCCACTCAAATAAGCTCTGAAACTCTCCCCCTCAGTCTATCTTCCCCACCTATAATATAAACTGCTCCAAACTCTGTGTGTCCAGAGATTTACACTCTTACCTTGAGTTAGGCTTTCTGTCATTCAATTTTGGTGCGGATGCTTGTTACAGGCAGCTTTGCCTTTTGTCTTTTTTCATTCACATAGACAAAAATTAACACAGACACACACAATTACTAGCTTTCCCTCTTGCATAAACCATGACGCAGGTTATGACTTAATATCAGAGAGCCTATTATAGAAGTTGGATTAAGCGGTCCTCAAAAACCATCATTATCGGACTTTATGGCTGCAGTCATATTACCATGAAGCTGGTGAAGATATTTCTTATAAGTTTATATTTTTGTCAAACGCCTCTTGGTAACTTAATATCTCGAATGAATAGAAACACAAGTCAAGTAATAACCAGTGTTATTCTCAATTTTAAGCAGATTTTGTTGAAGTAATATATGCAATAAAAAGTGCAAATCATACACTTATTTCATATTTTTTCACCAACCAACTTTACTTATAAACTCAATTAATGAAATCAACAAATGCATGTGGCACTCCAAGGACTCGAACCTAGGATACTCACACCGAAACTCCGGGCATTTATGCATTACGCTATCTGCTCTGTTATTAAAATGATTAAGAACCCAGTCAGCCAATGTTAAATGTATAGTGTAAACAGTTTATAATGAATTAATTAGTCAATTTCTAGTTGGTTCGATTTAGAAAACAAAGCAATGCGCTTAACTCTTTAACTCTAAGAAAGTAATTTAAATATAAAGGCATATTTCCTGGCAGTTACGAAACTGAAATGCAGATTTAGCAGTCTAACGTAAGCCTGAATGTACTGTAAATGCACAATGGTCAGACATATAATTCCTATTATTAAAATCTGACTTCCATCCTTGGAACCAACTTTGAGCCAAACATATTTGTTTGTTCGAATGGATTAGTAAACAGTAGCTGCAAGGTTCTAGTTTTCTTTGAGACGTTGTCCTGCAATGATATTTCTGTAACACTGTAGGCGTGTGTGGGTATCGAATCCAATTGGTAGGTAGTAGAATTTCTGACATATTGAGATATTTCATGTAAGAAATATGACCATTATTATATATTTCCCATTCATTCTTGCACTGATTAATATCTGCCGAAGGTTTAATTACCAACCAGCCAACCCCCTCCCCTACCACCTCTATTTATTCCAGGTGGTGAGGGTAGAGTTGAGGAAACTATAATATCCTCCTCCTTTCTCCGCACCTGAAGGATCATCAATCACTCGCATTCATGTTTTCGGGGCTTTCCAAGTAGCAATTACCTCGGGTACAGAGCAAAATGTTGCTGGTTTAGATGGAGTGGGAAGGATGGGAAAGGTAGGTTGGTGGGTGTATGGGTGGGAGGATGGATTGATGTGGGGGGTGGAAGGTAAGGTTTGGTGGGAGGGATGGGAAAGGTAGGCTGGTGGGTGTATGGGTGGAGGGATGGGAAAGGTAGGATGGAGGGCAGATGGAGTGGGAGGGATGGGAAAGGTAGGCTGGTGGTTGTATGGGTGGGGGCAGATGGAGTGGGATGGATGGGAAAGGTAGGCTGGTGGTTGTATGGGTGGGAGGATGGATTGAGGTGGGAGGAGGGATTGTGGTTGGGGTAGGAAGATAAGGTTTGGTGGGAGGGATGGGAAAGGTAGGCTGGTGGGTGTATGGGTGGGATTAGGGATTGAGGTGGGGGTTAGAAGGTAGGCTTGGTGGGTGGGAGGCAGAGCGATTTGGATAAAAGGGTAATGAATGGCGGGAAATTCTCGGTCCTTCCTTGTCCTTGATTTAAGTTTATCTATGTTGAGTACAGAGGCCTTTCAATGATCGTACTGCAATAGTTAGTGTATTCTTATATTAAGGGGGTAGGGCTTGTTTTTGGCCTATGTATTTATTTTCAATATAAATTTGTAAATTTTTCGGTAGAAAAATGTCACGGCCGAAGGCCGGTTCCTTCTAAAATTACAGGCTCGCTATTGCTCGCCAGGAAAAAATCGACACCTAAATGGCACGAAAGGTCTTAACATTGATGATGAAATGGGACGAAAGGTCTTACAATCGAAAACTAAAGGTACGGAAATCTTAAAACCTCAAATTAATATGCTAAACATAAGGGAAAAGGGGGTCCATAGAAAGCGAGTACTAGCCCATTAAGGCGGTGTCACACGAGCGCAATTTCCGGCAATTATCGATGAACAAGTTTTGTTCTCGTACTATTTTGAGGCTCTTTCGCATTGGCACCGGAAACTAGATCGAATGTAGATTATGTCAGGTTGTGTAATTCTTGAGCAACTTGTTTTTTGAAGCTGCCAGACAACAATTGCCCGTAAAAATTGCCGCAAAAATCGGCTTTACTCTTGTTGATAAATAAATGTATTTGGTCGTCCTACTGTATTTTAAGATATTAAGGGGGTATGGTTCGCTTTTCTGGACCTCCTTCTCCTTCATATTTTGCTCTTTTACTTTTTATATTTTAAGACGCTCGGCCCATTTGTTTGGCGATTGTATCACCTTTCGCCCTATTTATTTGTAAACTTTAAGACCTTTCTTGACATTTAGGTGTCGATTTTTTCCCTGGCGACCGATAGCGAGCCTGTAATATTAAGAAGAACCGGCTCTCGGCAAGGAAATTTTCTACTGAAAATTGTATAAATTTGTCTTGAAGGTTTTATTTATTTTAGCTTGATAGAGGTCTAGCAAGGAAAGTAAACAAATAAATGAATTAATAGACTAAAATACCAGCCAGTAGCCCCTTAACCCTCTATTGGCGGCCCGTAACATAAGTCGAGTTAAATAAATTAAATAAATGTCGCGGCGCGCGACATAGGTCGTGTGGCAATTTCAGCACGTAATGTTGCTGAGAGAGAGAGACAAGTGGTGGCAGGAGAGTAGCGAGCGTATGACTGCTCCAGACCACCGCGGCGGGCCTACTGACACGAATCCCACCCTCCTCCACCCTCGCTACATACTGAAATGTATGGGGAAAGTACCGAATTACATGGTTTTTGCACTCGTGTTGCGCGGTTGTTGCAAGAAAACTAGCGGTCATACAAGGATTGTTGTGGTGTCATTGGAAAGCTCTGTTTATGCCCTTTCAGGGATAGATGCTTGTTTTACGCTCTGGGTCTTATTTAGGCATGAAAATGATCACGTAAACAGCCCTATTTTGGCTAAAAACACCCCGCTGGGCGGTACATATAAATAGACCGCCTAGCCCGTCAATAAGGTGTTAAGCTGCTCTTCATTGTGCCAAAACATATATAATTGGTAGCAAGTTCTGTGCTGAATGTGAGCCAAATTGCGTAACCAAATCAGAGAAAACCGTAATATTTCGATTATAACACTTTAATTTGTCGGCGCAATTGCTTTGCTACTAAGCTACAATTTGGAATTTGGATAGATATAAAGATTAAACTGCCCCATGCCAATTTCCCCGTCAAAAAAGGCTTTCTTAACCGTTGATACACTCTGGATAACCTGGTAATAATTAAATGTTGTTAAAGTTTTCTCTGAAGCTTATAAATTAGATAACTATACCTGACTTATAAATATATAAATTACTATAACTGATCATATTTTAATATAACTCACCATAACTGATGTTAAGGTGAGGCTGATGGACTGTTCAGGTTAAGGAGAGATGGGTAGTTTTTCTGGTCCCCTTTCTCCCTCGTGTTAAGTACCAATTCTTTTGAGATTATAAGACGTTTGGCCCATTAGTTTGGCGATCTTACTACCTTTCGCCCTAATATGTTGTCAATTTTAAGACCTTTAATTTCTGCCATTTAGGTGTCGATTATTTCCTGGCGAGCGCTAGCGAGCCTGAAATTTTAGGATGAATCGGCCTTCGTCCGGAACATTTTTCTACCGAAAAATGTACAAATTGATCTTGAAGGGGGTTCTAGGGGGTGTTTTTCGAAGCTTGATGGAGGTCTAGAAAGAAAACTAAGAACTAATGGAATAAATAAATTAATCGACAGAAAAAAAAAATAAATAAAAATCCGTCTCCCCTTAAGTTACCATAACTGACATTAACTAACCCTAACTTGAGCATATCTTACCCTAACTGACTATAACCTACCATAACTGACAATATCCTACCATAAATACTTTTCATATATTTGAGCGTGTTGATATGTCCGTTCAATGTTATAAATATTTTTAAAGATTGACCTGTTGAGCAGATAACTCACGGTAAGTTACGGTATACTCACATTAATTAACACCTTATTAGCGGGCTAGGCGATCTAGCGGACCGTAGCGCCCAGCGGGGTGGTTTTACCCTAAATAGGGTTGTTTACGTGATCATTTTCATGCCTAAATAAGACCCAGAGCATAAAACAAGTATCAATCCCTGAAAGGGCGTAAACAGAGCTTTCCAATGACACCTGAACCCTCCTTGTACGACCGCTGGTTCTCTTGCAACGATCGTGCAACACGAGTGCAAAAACCATATAATTAGGTACTTTCCCTACATAATTCCCTGTGTAGCGAGTGAGAGAGGGGAGGGAAGGGAGGGAGTCACCTCAGTTGGTCCACGGTGGTCGTACGGAGCGGTCATAAGGTTGCTAGGCTCCTCACACCGCTCAGCTCTCTCTCTCAGCAACATTACGTGCTGAAAATGGCGCACAACATAAGTTGTGAACCGCCAGTTAGTCCAAATTTATTTCACACGACATAAGTTGCGCGCCACCAATTAAGGGTTAATAATACTCGTAGCTCTCCTTAATGGATGTTTATGCTCAGTTTTTAATAAGATTAGAATTGTATTGAGGCAGGCATGGAGGTAAACGTATGAATGTTCATTAGCTTGTAACCTCAGGCTGAAAGAGAGAAACATTGACCAAAAAACGAAAAGTAAAAACTCTTTAATTAAATTCGAGTTAACCCAACTGTGAGTAGATTTTAAAACTTATCTATACTGAAAGAGTAGGAATAATTTTAACGATGAATTTATAATAAATGGAATTACATTTGTATCCTTGATTTTGTATTATTATTTTGTTCAAATAAGCAAGATAGAAGTAATATGTAAGCATATATAATATATACCGGTATATATATATATATATATATATATATATATATATATATATATATATATATATATATATATTAATGATGATATCAGTGAGTTGTCCTCCAGGATAACGTATTTTCAAAAGGAACAGGGTAGCCAAAACAAGGAAGATCCCCATCTTCATATTTATTGCAATATTTCGGACTCTGCGTCCATCATCAGGTCAGTACACGATCCTATAAAATGAAATTACCATACATAAAATTTCGTAAATAGAAGGACCCGTAAAATAGTTTAAATACAAAGTAAATAAGGGTATAAAATACCTAAATGAAATTAATTCGTAAACAAACCACCAGTACCGCATGAATAAAAGGAAAACTAATGCGATATGACTAAATAATAAAGACCAATCCCTACCCACCTAGATCCAACCCCAAGCCCACCTCGAGTACAACTGAAGACCATTATTTGATAATTTAACACTAACACCGACAATCCCAAAGACACAAAACAAAAGAACATCTGAAAATGATATATTCTGACTGGGCGTACAATGTGAAATACTCCTAATGAATTTGAAATTAAACAAAACATATTTGAAACAATCAAAACTAAACTATTTGAAAACTGACTAAACAATTGAATCAGTTCATAGTATTTAATTCCGGCTTGAGTTGCTGAATTAATATCTTTTCCCCTAAACAATTATCTTGTTCATTATTGAATTTACCTATTATTTCAAAATCATTCTCTGAGAAAAGATGGTCATTCTCATGTGAATGATTTCTTATGGCCGAAAAAGGAATTTTATTAAGATATTGACCCGTTCTATAGCCCCTACCCTATATATATATATATATATAAATATATATATATATATATATATATATATATTTATATGTATATATTGTTTTGTTTGTTCTATGTGGATGAGGTAGGCAAAACTGTCTGTGACGAATGCCTCCCTCAGAGTTGAAAGAGTGACAGGGCCAAAATCAAGGAATGTTCGAGCCAAAATGTCTGGGTACACGGAGGTTGAAGCAATTTAAGTCATAGGATGAGGGAAAATGGATTCAGGGAGAGCATTCCAGAGCTCAGCTGTTAAATAGAAGAAAGATTGGGAGTATCGTTTCACTCTTGGGTTGGAGAGTTGCACAGAGTAAGGGTGGGAATGTATTGCAAGATGGGTGCTACGTACCCTACATAGAGGAGGTGGTATACACTGAGAGAGCTCTGAGGAACACTGATTTGATTATTGTAATAGCGATAAAATAGCGAGGGAGATGCAACATTGCGGTAAAGAGAAAGAGAATCGGTGAGTGGACGCAAGTTAATGAGATGCAAGGCTTTCTTTTCTACTTTGTCTAAAAGTGCTGTGTGTAAGGATTCTCCTCACACATGCGAACAATACTCAATACATGGACGCACTGTGCCCCTGTACAGAGCAAGAAGCTGTGCAGGGGTAAAGAACCCTTTGAGACGGATGAGCACGCCCAGCTTCTGGGAAACCGTTTTTAGCAAGAGTGGTAATATGGTCTTTCCAAGAGAGATCAGAAGAAAAAGACACACCAAGAATACTGAGAGAAGATTAAGGGATGTTTGTGTATTGTTGAAGTATAAGGGATAGTCCTCTGAGAGTTCTTGATGGGTAGATGAATGGAGAAATTGGGTATTGGGAGCATTGAAGGCAACAAGATTTTCTCTGCCCCAATTGGATATGGTTGTTAGATTAGAAGTGTTCTATGGCATCATCAGCAAGTTTTCATGTGATTACTTGCTGGGGCTATCTGGAAAACTAATTGAATAGTGTAAGTTAGAGAAATCAGCATATGAATCGATAGGACTGGAGGTACAGTTGAGAGTATCATTAATGAATATTAGAAACAGAATTGGAGATAGGACAGAACCCTAAAGAACACCGCCGTCCACAACCCCAGCTATGGAATGGCCAGAAAGGAATTTAGAGATACAGGCACAGGTGGAGGGATATACACCGTAGGACGGTAGTTTAGAAATTACAGACTCTATCGAAGGCCTTTGATATGTCTAGTGCAATATAAAAGGTTTCATCAAATTACAGACTCTATCGAAGGCCTTTGATATGTCTAGTGCAATATAAAAGGTTTCACCAAATTACAGACTCTATCGAAGGCCTTTGATATGTCTAGTGCAATATAAAAGGTTTCACCAAATTACACTCTATCGAAGGCCTTTGATATGTCTTGTGCAATATAAAAGGTTTCACCAAATTCCCGAAAGGAAGATTCCCAAGAGCTGGATCACAGTACAGGCTCGTTATCGTTCGCCAGGATATAATCAACACCTAAATGATACGGAAAATCTTAATATAGACAAAGAAATAGGGCGAAAGGTCTTAAAATCGGAAAATTCATGGGGCGAACGTCTTAAAATCTGGAGTGAAATGGGGCTAAGCATGAGGGAGAAGAAGGACCAGAAAAACCAACCATCCCCCCCTTAAAGCCTGCTGGTTTGGCAACGTCTTTAGTGTTTGATTTCAGCAACATTTATACGTACGGTATATATGAGGCTAAGGAAGGATATAAGGCAGCTAAATGGATTCATTTAAGTAGTCTGTATCCACTTTTATTTTGTTCTCGGTAGCCGTCCCTTTAAGCTGAGTACAATCATCTAATAGTAGCCAGAATAAAGTTAGACGGACTACGCCGGTACTGAAAGGGTTAAGGGGAGGTTTATAGTTTGTTCCCTAGCCGTCCATCAAGTTAAAAATTACACCCCCTAGACCCCCTTTCAAGATAAATGTGTAAATTTTTCGGTAGAACAATGTTTCTCTTAACACCTTAAGAGCGGGTGGAGGAGTATATTTGATGTGCCGCCCAGCGGGGGGTTTTACCGTAAACGAGCTTGTTTCCGTGCTCGTTTTCATGCATAAACAAGAGCCAGAGCGTAATACAAGCATGCATCCCTGAAAGGGCGTTAATTCAGCTTTCCAATGACACCAGAACCATCCTTCTACGATCACTGGTTGTCTTGCAACGATCGTGCAACCGAAGGGCAAAATCGGTAAAATACGGTAATTTTCTTACATTATTACGTGTGAAACAAGTGAAAGAGGGTGGAGTACAAAGGAGTACAGCTCAGTAGCTCCACGGCCACCGTGGTGAGCGGTCATGAGGTAACCTACGCTCCTCCCACTGCTCCGCTCTCTCTCAGAGTACATTACGTGCTCAAAATTGCACTCGACAATAGCCGGGACCTGCCACATAGGCCACATTTATTTAACTCGACAATAGCCGGGTGCCGCCAGTTAAAGGTTAAATTACATGTTCGCTATCGTTCGCCAGGAATGGCACGAAAGGTCTTCTAATTGACAGAAATGGGACACAAGTTCTTAAAATTGCCAAAATAATAAGGCTAACGTCTTAACAAATAAAACAAATAATGGGGCTGAATATTAGGGAGAAAGGGGTCCAAAAAAAAAATCCCTTAAGTGGAAATTTGCCCATAACCAGAGTTGCCGTGAAGCTCAGTCGTGTAAAGCGGTCTATTATTGTCACTGGTAATAGATAATTCACACGATCGCCATTCCGACCATCTGTATTTGTCTTGATAGCGTAATGGTTAGTGCGTGGAATTTCGGTGTGAGTATCCTAGGTTTGAATCCTTGGAGTACCACATTAATTATTTAGTTTCATTGATTTCATTAATTAGGTATATTTGTAAGTTAATTGGTGGACTGGTGATAATATGAATTTGTATCATCATCTTTACTTTATGCTAACAATGAGCTATTAAGTAGACATTGTTCGCTGTTTCATATAGTTGCAAATGGAATTCCTTATGTTGTATGAATCTAAAATGTGAATACATATACTCGTGCCCTCCCTGATGTTCTTACTGATGAACTTAATACATATACTCGTGCCCTCCCTGATGTTCTTACTGATGAACTTAATTATTTTTAAATGCTTATAATAATTTGTGTTGTTTTTGTTGCACAATCCAGTTTGTTCTAACTTTAGTTTCCATTAGCATTAATTAACAATGAGATCTGGGCCTTCACAGAAGGTGGTTATACACTGAGCCTCGACTAATTATCTTGATGGTCGAAGCTGGGAAACTCACCAGGCATGTAACAAGATTGGTATCGGTAATTAGACTGAATACTAGACGAGACAGAGTAAGGGGTGAGGGAATGTGAAAGTGATCCCGGCCCTAAGAATTGGAACTTCAAATGTTGTTTCTGTTCGGGCTCTGTCTCGAGTCGGCCACCCCCAGCTATGAAGTATGTACCTGCGTATATACATACATACTATGTATAGACATTTAGTTTAGGATCCGCCATACCAGAGATGACGATAACAGTTTTCAGGAATAATAGTGGTGAAACTTAGTTTGTTTTCCCGTGCTTGTATTTGTATTCCCGTTCTTACTTGGTCATTTTGTTCGCCTATATTGCAAGGTACAAACTACTGTAATCCTCGGACTGTTATGGATGGGAAACTTTATATTGACATCAAATCCGTGCTCGTGGTGCATTGGTATTAGAAACTAGAATGAATGCTAAATATGTTAGGTAGTTGATCTTACTATAAAATATATAGTAAAATAGATGTAATGTAAGGAGTAATGTATTGGTAACCAAATGTCTATATTTAACAATTTGTGAGTAAATTGTAGTCACTGGACAAATTGAGAACATTAATCAAACACTGTACTTTTTCGCGGTTACTTTTCTATAGGACGCTTCTGTACATTACGTTCGAGAGTAGTTTTGTTTTCCTCATTTTATCTCTATTGCCGGGAAACCGCTCGTGTGATTGTAAGTCAACACTCGATATGTGTAAGTTCGCACGTTAGCACCCTTGGGAAATGGGGCGACTCCTCGTGATATAAAAACACCCTTTCTGAACATGACATAACATGAATATAAGAAAGGTGAGACAAATAATGAAATTTACCCTGAATTACTGCTGAGTCACATCGATAATGAATCGCAGTTCCTCATTAACATCTGAGTGAGACAGAACACCAAGAGGATAGAGCTTGGTCAGTACACTCCATTGGCTTAGTCACTGAAGGCTAGTCTGAACCTCGCGCCACCCCCATGTAAACATTAGCGACATCTGGATTCCAAGACTTGGTAGAACATATTCCAGGCCCATTTATATTAATTTACAAACTAGACTGAAGTTTGGACTGAAATAGTCTAAAATTTGCAAAATTAGAAGATGAATTTGTTTAAATATTACAACTAATTTAAGAGGTGAGCTACGATTTGTGATGATACAAAATTCGGTGCAAAGATATTTTTGTATTTATATTATGGTTACTAAAAGATCATAATGTGCCCTAGCAATCTCAAGATCTAATATCTATCTATATGAACCCTCCAACTCTTACGCGGCCTTCCAAAATAAGTGAAAGTGTATAAATAAAGCCAGCCTACTATCTAAACTGTGGGTATGTGGCAGGCAGTGATCGAGAGTATTATAGTGGGTGTGAGGCTCAGGTGACCTTAAGGGAGGATGGCCGGATTTATTTGCTCATTGATGTCTTTTAAATATGTTTTTGTTTCCTCTCTAGACCTCCATCAAGTTTTAAAAAATCACCCCCAAGACTCTTCTTCACGAAAAATGTATGCATTTTTCGATATAAAAATGTCCCGGTCAGTGGCGGGTTCCTCTTAAATTACAGGTTCGCTATCGCTCGCCATGAACAAAAATGACACCTAATGACACAAAAAGTCTTATTATTGACAAAGAAATAGAGCGAAAGATCTTAAAATAGTCAAACTAATGGGCCGAACGTCTAAACAACTGAAAACTAATGGGGCTATACACGAAGGAAAAGGGGGACCATAAAAACGAGCCATCTCCCTTTTAGAGACCATTCCAGTAACTTATGTGACTGCCGCCAAGACACTTCATTTCGGCTCCAAGTTTTATATTTATGGTTCGCTCTGTTTTCCCAGCACGGAGAACCTGGGGTAAACAAAGCCACTCCAACAGCTTCCTCTCTCTCCAACACCCCTTCTCCCCTCTCTACACTCTTCAGAAAAAAATAGGAAAAGTAGAATGTACATACGAGGTGCCGCTGTAAAAGCTTATCCCTCAATACCTTGACCTGACCTGTTCTGATCTGGGGCGGGCTGGCTGGCTCACCTGGTGGTAAATGATATAGCATTTTATATATGTTTCTTAGGTAGGCTATATAAATAAAGCAGTGATGAATGAAGAATTTTGCTAAAGCCGGTATCACACGATCGCTTTTTCCCTCAACATTTATCCTCAACATTGGTCTGGCAGCTTATGAGGTCAACATTTTATATATTTGTTACCCAAATTTATCTATCACCAATCTAGTTTCCGATTATAGTGCAATAGATCCCAGGAATGTTGCCAGAAAATTGTTGATAATCGAATGTTGACTAAAAAAAGCTCTCGTGTGATATACCGGCTAAGTAAAAGGGAACTGAATGTAGTTCATTAGATGAGTGATTAATACAAATATACTCAATTTCGATCGTAAGGGAACCCGTGCACGGTCTCTCCTGTAATATATATAACTCTGGAGAAAATAGAGGTTAAAATTACGAACAACGCACATCTGTCGGGTTTAGTAGCCATACCTGCAAAATTCATCCCCGCAAACGCCTATGTCTATGGAACATTTTATAAATTTATGAATTAATCTTCATATTCAAGTGTATTACCCTGTGTATGCAGTAACATATACAGTATATACGCTTGTGATGTTCTTACTGTAACTAGTGGACAATACTTGGACAAGCAGTTTAGTCATCATAATAATACTTTTATTAATCTAGTATATTGTAAGAGTAATTAGGAAACCTAAATAATATTGCACAACTACGTAAACTATGATCAATATTTCAAACTGTATAATAGTTACCAGAGTTCAAAAGAATCTGGATTGTTGTCCCTTTCTCGTTTATATAGGTCAGACATTATAATACGTAACATGCAAATAACTATCTTTTAAAATTCCTTTGGCTTGAAGCAACTGGATTCCTCCCTACCAGGAATTCACCGGAGACCTTCGGTGGACGCTTCCAAAGTAGCGCCAGAGCTACATCTGTCGACATCAACAATACTCAACACCTAGGCTATGCAAAGTGTATCACGATTTCTGCATGTTTTTATTTTATACTAGATGGCTATACTAAGTGCTTATATAGTATGGTAGTTGTGGGAATGTCCATATATAGCAAGAAATAACTAAACAAAAAATTATAAGGATGATGAACTATCATAACAAAAAAGCGCGAAAATACCTTCTTCCTTATATATATAAATATAATGTATTTAATATTATGGGTGACTTTAAAATATAAGGAGCATCAATATGCAATGACTGTAATGTGTGTCAGCTGTAGAAAGTACGACACATAGCATATAATTAAGAATTATTGATGGAGAAGGAGGGTTTATAACTGCGGGATATCGCCATTTAAAGGGCCAAGGACGCTTACTGTACAAAACAACATGTCAGGCGCAGCAACTCCAAGAATTTCTGGTGGGGAGAATTAAATAGAAAATCAGCCACAGCCTGTTAGGCCGCTTGTAGCCTGTATATATATATATATATATATATATATATATATATATATAATCTGTATTGCTTACTTTCTTGGTAACAAAATTGATATTATGATATTGTTGTTCTTGTAAAATGACAACGAAGTTAGAATTCATCTAAGCACGAGCAAGGGATGAAAACAAATATAATGTATAGGGTAACTTAGCTGAATTACTAATATTTTGGCTTTTCCTCAGTTTACTGAGCTGTGATCGGTAACTGCAACCCTTCGAAGTTTAATATGCGGATTATTCTATCTCGACCCGATGCTTCTTTAAAACGGTTAAACCGTACTGTAAATTCTAGGAGCGAATAATCCTAATCCAAAATTCAATCTTGCCTCATAATCCAAGGATATATCCACTGTCCTGAATATGGTCCACGAAGTTTGGATTAGTTAGCACACACATACATACATACACATACACACAAACACACACACACACACACACACACACACACACACACTTATGAATAAGAATATTTCTATATCATTAGAATGGATATATAGTTAAGCTGATAAATCTTAATAAAACCATGGTTTTCAATAATATTAAAACTAGGTATGCAAAAATAGTTAGCAATATCATGTAGCATTACAAAGGAATATAAAGGACTTACAATCTACAACATACCTATTGGTTCTTACGGGGCAATTTAGATATCTACACTGTTAAGCTTCCAAGCTTTCCTGGTCCTAAGGATTACATGATTGTTTAGAAAGGTTGGTGCTGAAGGTTCTTCTGAGAAACCTATTTGTATACAAAGAAAATGCTGTGTTACATCGTGCATTTATAACCTATCTATTATTTTGATATCAGCGTCAGAACTACAGATCATAAGTACTTTTGCCGATTTAATATTCGTATCATTTCTATTCCTGATAGCTTAGCATAAACACGTCATATATCTTAGTTATGACATGGCGCATTTGTCAGTTTTATTGCCAAGTGATTCACTGACTCAACAATGTCATAATATATTTTCCTTAAGGGCAATCCTAGTTCGTAAATTTCAACTCGCCGAAGAATTATGTGCTGATGCGATAGATCGTACTATTTATTAAGTTAATGGGAACAGCATTGCTCAGAAGTAATTTGCAATGTCTTTCAATCTTTCCAGCAGAGGTTGTGGTATAATATGCTTTTAGTAAACTTAAGGGGGTAGTATTCGCTTTTTCTGGACCCTCTTCTCCCTCATGTTTAGCATATTAGTTTTGAGATTTTAAGACGTTCCGTTAGTTTGGCGATTTTGAAAACTTACGCCTCATATTTTTGTTAATAGTAAGACCTTCCGTGCCCTTTAGGTGTGGATTTTTTTCCTGGCGAGCGATAGCGAGCCTCTTATTATAGAAGGAACCGGCCTTGGGCGGGGACATTTTTCTACCAAAATGTTTACAAATTAATCTTGAAAGGGGGTGTTTTTCTAAGTTTGATGGCGATCTAGAGACAAAACTAAAAAAATATATGAATAAAGGAATGATTAGAACCAAAATACAGCCACTATCCCCTTAACCCTTCTGGTCCGGGCCCGCCCTCCTAAGGACATTGTTGAGACCCGGTCAATTTGGCCGAAAAACGTCTAGGCCTAGGCTACCGTATCTTTGTTATTTTAACTGCTACAAAATGTCCACGCATATCTAAACGTACTGTGGTTTCCAATATGTAGACTGGCGTTGAGTAGAGCTCTCTAAGTCAACTGGTTCAGTTGTGATGACGATTTCTGTGGAGAGAGTTTTCAGGCGATGTTAGCAATATGGGCCACTTTTCAACACTAAATTTGTTTTAGCAGACAACACAATAACAATGCACCGACGTCTGCTTGTTGTCAGAGGTGCGCGCGTCGCCTCAGACAGGCTTTGTTTACATACGTCGGACGCGCGGCTTTCAAAACAAGCTTAACACTCAAAGAGTGGGTGGTGGAGTATATTCACTGTGCCGCCCAGCATTTTTTTTTTACATAAATGGGGTTGTTTCCGTGCTCTTTTTCATAAATAAACAAGAGCCAGAGCGTAATACAAGTATGTATCCCTGAAAGGGCGTGAATTGAGCTTTCCAATGACACTCGAACCATCCTTCCATGATCACTGGTTGTCTTGCAACGATCGTGCAACCGAAGGGCAAAATCGCAAAAATACGGTCATTTCGTTACATAATTACGTGTGTAGCGAGTGAGAGAGGGTGGAGTAGTGTGGAGTACATGTCAGTGGGCCCACGACGGTCGTGGCGAGCGGTCATGAGGCAACCTACGCTCCTCCCACCGCTCGGCTCTCTCTCAGAGCCAATATTGCGCCAAAATTGCACACGGACTTAAGTCCAGCTTTTTAGATACGGACTTAAGTCGGGCCCCGCTAAAGAAGAGTTAATAGGCTTTCAAGCTTACGGATTTTAAAATGACACCCGGGCTCCTGCCTATCTGCCGCGGTGTCATTTAAAAATGCTGCCCGGGCGGGAAGGGTTAAGACTATTGAAGTACGATACTGATGAGATGTATGTGTTCTGGTTTTAATGGTGTAATTTATGTGTCAGTTATGTTTGTTATACACATTTCTATTGTTGAGGATACTTGAGATCACTTCACATGTTGCAATGATTATATGAATTTAGTGGAGGTGGCATGATATCAGATTTAAAGGGGTAGTAGTTGGTTTTTGGGTATCTCTCTCTCTCTCTCTCTATACTGTATATATATATATATATATATATATATATATATACAGTATATATATAAACTTATTTTTGAGTTTCCCCGCTAAACCTCCATCAAGCTAAGAAGAAAAAAAACTTCCTAGACCCCCTTTCAAGATAAATGTGTAAGTTTTTCGGTAGAAAAATTTCCCGGCCAAAGGCCGGTTCCTTCTAAAACTAGAGGCTCGCATCGCTCGCCAGGAAACAATCGACACCTAAAGAGCACGAAAGGTATTATTATTGATGACAAAATGAGGCAAAAGGTCTCAAAATCGCCAAACTAACGGAACGAAAGTCTTGAAACCTCAAAACTAATATGCTAAACATGAGGGAGAAGGGGGTCCAGAAAAAGCGAGTACATCCCCCATAACTAGTTACCCTCAAAAGTCGTTATCCAAAAAAATATGAATACTTACAATTTCAAACAAAAATGTGTAAAGTGTTAAGGGGGTAGAACTCGCTTTTTTCTGGACCCCCTTCTCCCTCATGTTTAGCATATTAGTTTCGAGGTGTTAAGACTTTTTCCGTTAGTTTGGCGATGTTGAGACCTTTCACTTCATTGTGTTGTCAATATAAAGACCTTTCGTGCCCTTTAGGTGTCGATGTTTTTCCTGGCGAGCGATAACGAGCCTGTAATTTTAGAAGGAATCGGCCTTTGGCCGGGACATTTTTCGACGAAAAATGAACACATTTATTTTGAAAGTGGATCTAGGGGGTCTTTTTTAAGCTTGATGGAGGTCTAGCAAGGAAACTCGCTATTAATATATTGACTAAAAACCAACCACTACCCCCTTAAGTGTGTTATTGACTTACTCTTATTTTATGCTAGGTACACTCGGATGCCATAGTCTAATAGCCCACTCATTAATATTTTATGCTAGGTACACTCGGATGCCATAGTCTATAGCCCACTCATTAATATTCGTGGACTTCACCTATTTCTAATTATGGAAGTATATCTCTGGAAACAATATTATCGTCTATACATCAACTACAAAACTATGTATACTATTAATCCTGAGTTATAATAATTGCATTAAGAAAAACTTAGGGGTCCACGAATTCTTATATGAGTGGGATAGAGACTATGATATCCGAGTGTACTTTTCTGCTATTAGAGATACAACCACAACGTAAGTTATGGAGGTAAGAAATTACTTATTATAATGAATGCACAATACTTACGTTATAATGTATTTACATAACTATGTCCTTTTGCTTGTTGTTACCTCTTTTTTTCGAAATAATATATATTCCTGAAAATATGGGTAACACTTTTACCATATAATTATGCTGCTTACTTCACTTTCAAAACTATTGAAGGACTACAATGTTTATTGGTAGGCCGGGTTCCCAGGTTACTCTTGCAAGACTCCGAAACCAAGACTGCCGTTAAATTCGTTTGTTGAATATCAATGGACATTATTGTAATAGCAATGGGACTTATGATCAATGCGTTATAATCTTTGTACAGGTTTTCTTCAGTCTTTTCCACATTTATTGCACATTATGTACACATTAGTTTTGTTTATTATCATTATTTTGTTTATAAAAATCGCTTAATTGCTGTACTATAACTTTCTAAAAATTTGCTTTAAGTTAATAGGATTACGTTGATGTGTGGAACGTTTTATAATAGATGAGTTTCATTAAACCCACCCACATTTTAGGATATTTTTGGAATACTGTTTTACTTTCCCAGGTGGACATTAGTCAATGAGCCTTTCTTGATCACCAAGGTGTTATTTGAAATTGATACTACATTATGAATAATATCGTTCGTAACACCAACATAAATATTGTAAAATTTACTTGATATGAAGCAGATATGATGTCTGTAATTTATTTTTCTGCATACAGATGTCAGGAAATTTGATGCTAAGATATCAAATATGTTCTCAGTTATATTAAAGAGAATTACGAATGCTACTTTTGTGTCATGTCTTTTCCAAAATTAAACTATGCTTTCTAGTATCACAAACTATCTCATCATAGCAAAACTTGTTACGTGGTAACTGGTAACTATATGTCTAATAATTGCATTTCAAAATGAATGTTAACAATATTATAACCGATATTAACTCTGTACCGGGACATTTGTAGAAATAGTATACACAAGCTGACTGTATTAACTTTGGTCAAGGACATTTATAGAAAGGTCACACACAAGCTGATTAATGCTTGTTTGGATGTAGGCCTTTAAGTACTACTGAAGAATTGTCTTTCACTACTACACTTCCATATCTTGGCGGCCACATATTTAAGGCTCTGAAAAACCACTAAGATGGACATAATACCGTAATCCTATGTACGTATCTATATCTACGGCCCCTTGTGGTTCCTGTCACCAATTCTGGGGAGTCTATTTCACTGTTTTATGTGTTTTTCAGATATATCACATTTCAAGAAACCTCAACAGCTCGATAGAAGTTGAACTTCATGTTTTAGAAAACATAAGTACAGTAATAGTAAAATGTTGGATATTGTGTGTTCTTTGTTTTAATTGTCTATGTATTGGATATGGTGCGATCTGAAACTTTTCTTGATCTTCTTTTGTCTTTATTTTTCGATTATTTATGATAATTTGGAGGGAATCTGATCACATACGAGTCTACGAGATACTTCGGCACTTCGGGAATCGGTAATCATAGCCCTCTATGCATAGGATAATCTGGCTAACGACCTTGTATTGATAATCTTGCTAATTGCAAAGCAACATTAAAAATTACTTACATTTACCTGTAGGGCTAGTCACTATTAACCCGGGAATGGCGAGGGGGGGGTAATGAACTCGATGCCCCTGGGCGGGCATATGACCATTTGGGCGACTATTCCAAATCGCAACGAAAACTACCTCAGCGTGTAGGAAATGTTCGAACGGACCCGGCCATATATATATTTACCACCAAAAAATGTGGGGGGGGGAGGGAGGCGTCCCGTAGTTGGAAAATGTGGCGCGACCGGCATCGCGCGGCGAGAAAAACATCGAGCGGCGAGATTTACCCGCGTGTATATTCTGGCGTACGGAGGGTAGAACCAAGGGGAGGGTGGGTTGGCCGTATTATGGCTTATATAACGTATTGTGAGCACTTTCATGATATATAATGTACATGTACGTATGTAGGGCACCCATTTGCATATCATATAGCAAGAAATAAGGCACACATACACAATATATGCGATATATAGGCGAAATTATACGTGTGAAATGTGATTGAAAGTGAGAGGAGGGAGGAGGGAGGAAAGGGGGATAATTGTCATCGATTGTCGATATTTATATGCGTATATACTCTGGTTTAGAGTGCAGCAGGGGTGAGGGGGTAAGAGGGAAGGTGGAGGGTGGGGGTGGGATGAGCTAAATATCGCTTATATATCGTACTGTGGGCATGTTCATGATATATAATGTACATGTACGTATATAGGCGACCAATCTACATGTCATATAGCAAGATATAAGGCGCACATACACAATATATGCGAGATATAGGCGAAATTATACGTGTGAAACGGGGTGGAAAGGGAGCAAATGGCGGAGGGAGGAAAGGAGTGATAAATTGTCATCGATTGTCGATATTTACGCGCGCATATACTCTGGTTTAGGGTGCAGCAGGGGTGAGGGGGTGGGAGGGAAGGTGGAGGGTGGGGGTGGGATGAGCTAAATATCGCTTATATATTGTACTGTGGGCATGTTCATTATATATAATGTACATGTACGTATATAGGCGACCTATCTACATTGTCATATAGCAAGAAATAAGACGCACATACACAATATATACGATATATAGGCTGAAAGTATACGTGACCTAGAGAGGGAATGTAGGGAGGGAGGGATCATAATTATGACAGTCGCCCGAGGGTAAAGAGATGCACGTGTGGGGTGTTGGGGGTGTGATACAGGGGTAGGTGGAGGAGGGAGGGAGGCGGGTTGATGGAAGAAATTGCTATATAGTATACGTATTGATCACTGTCATGCTTTCATATAGCATGCAGACACTGCAGTAGTCCCATGTGAAGAGTGGACACCCATTATTTGGCCGTAGACAGTATAAATAGAACTAAATCAGTGTAGGTTTGTGGGAGGGGGGAGTGAAGACTACAAAGGTAGGGGTTTGCCTAAAAAAACAGTGTGCCTGAAATAGACTGGTATCGGTTTACACAAGATAAACTGCTTGGCCCTTTCGACACAAACACCGACCTATTGTAGAAATTCATATATTTATAATATAACTATATTGTAGAGTGGTAATTTACATGTCACTTTGCGTAAATGACAGATAATTTCATTGATCTACGAGTATATGCACGTAATATTATGTGACGGTCCTTTTGATATTTCAATAAATATATTTTTATAGGGACATTATGTTATCTCCCAGGTAGTGAACAAAATATTCATCGATATACAATAGTATATCGATGTATTACTTTTTGTTTTGGTCGCGGGTGACAGGTCGAATCTACAGACCAATTTTTGCCTTTACTTTACTATGAGCCGCGGTGGCCCAGTCGGTAAGGTCATGGAGAGGCAATGGGGAGGAATGTAAGGGCAGTGGGTTTGAGTCCAGTAAGGGGTTATGGAGAGACTTTTGTGATGTTTAGAACAATTTTGGCAAAACATTTTTTTTTACAAACTCATGTAATTGTATTCAAGCAATATGAAATATTCATAAAATAATTCATATTGCAAGAATACAATTACATGAGTTTGTATTTTCTTTTTTGTCTTTTTGTATTTCTTTATTTCTTTATTTAATATTTTGGTTTTGTTTTATATTATAAAATAGGAAATACATACATAGGAACATAGTTTGCAAAATATTATTATTTATGTTGGTATTATATACAAACATACAGTATATGGGCACATTACTATCACAGGAGATTTATCTTGAGGTAGTGAGTGAAAACATTAAAAAATTCTAGTGAACATAACAAATATAATTACCAATATGGGCACATTACTATCACAGCAGATTTATCTTGAGGTAGTGAGTGAAAACATTATATGGGCACATTACAAATAACTAGTGAACATAACAAATATAATTACCAAATATATATATACAATGCAATTGGTATCACAGTAAAGAGATCATGTGTGAGACTGACTTTGGGAATAGATCATAAAAGTGAGAGTGACTTACGAAAGATATCTTGAGCGAGAGTGACTTAGGAAAGAGTTAGCTAAAGAGAGCATGAGAGAGTGATTTAGGAAGATCATGAGTGAGAGTGACATAAGCACACGGTTAGGTAGGTCAGGTCAGGTGAGGTGAGGTGAGGTAGGGCACGAGTCAAGGGCAGGGCGGCGACACTCAGAAATGCTTCAGGGTGTGGTAGTCCCTGTAGCAGTCGCCGAGGCAAAGGGGGACCTTGCACTCCTGGCACATGGTGGTGACCCTGGGCTTTGCCCTGGGCCTCCTGGTGGTGTTGGAGCAGACATAGCACAGCAGCTGCTTTCCCCGACTGCCAACAAACTCGGTGTGGTCGGGTTAATGCCGTGACAGTGCTACCTGTATACGGTCGGGGGCATGGGCACCACGCCAACCCACTTTAGTTTTAGTGGGCTCCCCGAACTTCTCCAGGAGTTGGTATGACACATTGTACACAAACTCCCGGAACTTGAGCTTCTTGTTCGGGGCCATTTCCCTTTGTACAAGCCACATATTGTAGGCGTTGAGCATAGTGATATCCACAAGATGATGGAAGAGCTTGTGGTACCACTTGACTGTCTTTCTCAGACACTCAACGCCTGGGAGTTGGCAGTCAGAATTGTGCACCAGGCGCATATTCTTGGTGTAATCCACCACCATGTCAGGCTTGTCGATTACTTTCTTGGTCAGGTAGTGGATTTTGCCTGAGTCGACCTGGGCGCCTGTGTGGACAGTTGACAGCAGGTGTAGATCACGTCTGTCCTTCCACTTGATGGCCAACACTTTGCCAGTCTTCTCCATAATTTTATATTTCCCTCGTCCCCTTCGTCGCCTTCTTCGTGCGCTTCTCTCACGGTGTTCCGGAACAAGGTTGTCCTCCGAGGGTGTGTCACTGGATGATGGATTTTCTAGTGGCATTACACGACCGACGAACTTCGGCATGAACTTTCTTGTCCTTCTGACAGTCCCACATGACCCCGTTTGGTTGTCATGTAGATACTGGCAGAGAACAGGAGAAGTATACCAATTGTCGGTGTACAATGTGTGCCCCTTGCCTATGTATGGTTCCATCATTTTCTTCACGATGGCCCCAGACAAGCCCAAGGGGTCATTGGCAGCGACTTTTGGCACGTTTATATGAGTTCCAGTATAGACGATCATGTCAAGTACTAGGCCGGTCTCACAGTCACACAAGACGAACAGCTTTATCCCAAACCTGTGCCTCTTCAAGGGGATATACTGCTTGAAAACAAGACGACCTTTGAAGAGCACGAGCGACTCATCAATCACCAAGTTGTGGAAAGGGGTGAAGTATTTCTTGTACCTCGCCATCAACATGGTTAAAATATCACAAATTTTCCAGATTCTGTCAGCCCTGTTAGTATTGTCATTGTCTGAGAAGTGAATGAATCTCAGCAGCAATGACAATCTGTCACAGGTCATGTACTTGTTGAAAATTGGTGTGGCGATGAGTGGGTCGTGCTTCCAGTAATGTTGCAGCACATGCTTCTTGCAAAGAGGCATGAGCAATAAACAGGGCAAAGAACGTCATGAATTCTTTGGCAGTAGTATCCACCCAGGCTCGTATTCTAGACCTTGGAGATATCATGTGCATCCTGTCCCACACCCACCTGAAGTAGGCGTTGGTTCGGGCCACAATGAACATCATAAGCTCCAAGTCAAAGAATGCCAAGAAGAAATCCATCTCGCTTGCATTGTCATCACAGGGCCAATCTGGTGTTGAACCAGATTGATTTGCATCAAACTGGTGCAAGTCAGGTATAAAATCGGCCCCATCTGACCATGCAAACGCATGAACATTGGCATCACGCATGGGCAAGTTGTCATCATTATCATCGTCAGCGCCACCTTCGGATATGTCACTGTCGTGGTCGCGATAAAGGATTTCGTCATCGTCCTCCTCAGACGACGAATGCCCTTCCTCGTTCCAAACCTCGGCCTCTGACTCACTATCAGTGTCCACGACACCCAAATCCCTCACATCGCCGTCCAAATCCCCATCACTACTGTCCCCTTCGCCTCCGAATAGCAGGGAGGCATATTTCGAGGGCGTCAGGAGATTCCTCTGCCGTACTCTCATAGGCGTCCTGTGGACTGGGACAGAATGGCCAGCAGAGGTGGAAGGGCCAGCTGTGGCGGCAGGGGTGGTGGCAGGGGCGGCCTGTGGTGGCACGATGGGGGTAGAGGCAGGCTTGCTTTTCTTCCCCTTCACCTTCCTTTTTGTCCCTGCAGCGGTAGGGGTGGCGGCGGCTGCAGGGGCAGGGACTGGGGAAGTGGCAGGGGCGGCGGCAGCTCAGGGGCAGGGACAGGGGCAGGTGCGGCCCGTGGTGGCACAATGGTGGTAGAGGCAGGCTTGCTTTTCTTGCCCACCACCGTTCCTTTGCTCCGTGCGGCGGCAGGGGCAGTGGCAGGGGCAATTGCAGAGGCGGCGGCAGCTGCAGGGGCAGGGACAGGGGCAGGGGCATGGGCAGGGACGGCCAGTGGTGGCACAATGGTGGTAGAGGCAGGCTTGCTTTTCTTGCCCACCCCCGTACCTTTTCTCCGTGCGGCGGCAGGGGCAGTGGCAGGGGCAGTTGCAGAGGCGGCGGCGGCTGCAGGGGTAGGGACAGGGGCAGGGGCATGGGCAGGGGCGGCCAGTGGTGGCACAATAGTGGTAGAGGCAGGCTTGCTTTTCTTGCCCACCCCCTTCCCTTTCCCTTTCTGTCCAGTCGCCCCCGCAGGTCCTGCGTCCCTAGGGCGGCCTCCTCCCGATGCAGAAGGCCCTCCTGTAGAGGCGGCGTGGGTGATAGAGGTGGTACTGTGGGCAGTAAAAGGCGCACTGACATCGGGAAAGGCCAGTGATCTTTGTGCACGTACCATAGCACTTTTACGTGCCTTACGTGCCTTTTGGGGGCACGAACATCTTCCTGCGAGTCACTAGTGTAGTCGTAGAGGTAGGAGGCCTTTTGGGCAGCCACTCTCCGCCTTCCACGGGCACTGACACCACCTGAAGTCGGCCCGGTCGTGTCAGAAGGGCGCGCGGGAGAGGGACGTGTAGGCTCCATGGAAAAAAATCGGTATCTGACAGTATGCGCGAGACTGTGGTGTGTGTGGGGGTGGTGGTGAGAGGTGCCATGTAGTACTACTCCCGCACCAATTTTCAGCCGCAAGCCCGCGGTTTTGGTGCGTGTTTAAAAACCGCCCTCTTAAGAGCTTTGCCGCCGTCGCCCAGTAAAACCTCTTATGAGCTTTGCCGCCATTTACGGGTTAAGATTGACTTAGTATACTGTACATAACTTAAGAGAATGTGTCGAGATATTTTATGGTACGAATACGCCGATCTGAATCATAACAAAACAGTTTGCTGAGTTTGTGATTTCTTGGGGATGGATGCCAGAGACTCTGCTTATTTCAGGCCTCTCTATTTGCAAAGAAACATTATAAAATACTTACATTTACCTGTAGGCCTAGTCACTGTTAAGATTGACTTAGTATACTGTACATAACTTAAGAGAATGTGTCGAGATATTTTATGGTACGAATACGCCGATCTGAATCATAACAACAGTTTGCTGACTTTGTGATTTCTTGAGGATGGAAGCCAGAGATTAAATAAAGGCAGCAACTCGCAACATAACCACATACAGGTGTGCTTCTCACTCTTAGTCAGGCAAGCCTGCTCGGACAGAGTCTCTAAGCCACACCCTGACTCACAATGCTCACAAAAACGGTAAACTGTGGCACAATAACAAGCATACAGAGATGATAAACCCCTAGCTGTTAATCTGCCAGGTGGCAGAGGTCTAGCCGGAAGGATATAGGCTTCGGATACCCGGGCTGAGCCACCTGCTCTAGCCTAGGGACGTTCCCAAGTCTGTGCGCCAAATTACTCTAATTGAAAGGATGCTCTCTTGAGAGACTCAGATCACAAGTATCTGACTCTCTTCTGGCGACCCTAAAACAAAAGCAAGACGTGCTAGAGCAGTGCTGAGTGGACTAGGCAAGGGCCCTCACACAACACAACACTAGACACACAGGGACACAGACAAGAAAATGCCCCCAGACTCCCAAGGGTATCCTAGTAAAGTCGTGCGGGTCCACAGGACTCGCACCAGCAGACTTTACTTAAAGGATCGCAAAAAGCCTCCCCTCCGGTCTAGCCCCTGCTAACCTGATACAAGAACACACTAGCAAGCATGAAACCACCAAATATGAGACAACAAAAAAGCTTCCTAGGTCTCATTAACAATTACGTCTCTGCATAAGGCCCAAAATCCTATCTAATTATCTGAGAGCTCGTCGTTAATACAATAATAGATATAAGGTCTATCAAGGGGATGGGATAATTAAATAGATTGGTGAAGTAGTGGAAGGAAGGTATACAAAGTAAGAGAGAAAGTTTCTAAGTGGGGTTGAGAGGGATAGATATCAAGGGGTCCGAAGGGTACGACAGTGAGGTGAGCTCTGAGTCTTGAATCTGTCTGGACCCCACCCTAGGCATGCAAAATACATCCCATGCTTGGCAACACAGTTGCCGGGTCAAAATCCTCTACCCCGTGCGTGAGTCGAAACTAAGCCTAACGTTGCGATCAAATGCATATGGCAACGTTTTCAGGCTCGTCCCAAGCTGGCAAGCGAAGCAACGTCCCAAGCCGGTCTCTCTCTCCCGCTCGTCTCCTCCCGCCCTCACTAGACTTACATCTTATATATTATAATGAAATAATCAACTATCGAGAATAAAATATACTAAGATGCGTTGGTTAAGAATAAGGGCAGCTTCAAGCTGTGAAACAACATAAGAATATCCCAGACATTAGTTACGTTGTCGTAGGATGTATACTAAGGAAAAGCCTGCCGGCCGGCTGCCGCCAGCCGGTTTCTAAACGGCTGGGCAGCCGACGCGCGCGCATGCCCGCACGTGGCTACTATGCAGAAGCGTCACAAGCTGAATTGGTCTTTATATTTATGCCATATAGACAAATAAGTGACGCTGCTGTACAATGGCGTCATTCCTTAGTTTATTGTATCGATAAATAGGCTATATTATTTAACTTTGAATGGATCTGTTAGAATTAAAGGATTAATGTTTACACTATTTACTTCTTAGATTCCCAGAGATTTTTCTTAAGCTGAGTATAATCGTGTTTGATATCCATAAACAAATCAATTAAGCAATTTTACTGAAGATAATGCACATTATGCATTATACATGATGCATTGTAAGAAATTCAATAATAAATTATCTAGAAAGTATCACTAACGCAATGTGAATGAGAAGTGGCGCCTTATAGTATCTGGCAGAGCTTAATAATTACCATATTTTAATATTAACAAACATAATTACCAACCCACCTGTATCCCGGATCGCTTCGGAGATCGGCCCAACATTCTTCACTTATTTCTAACCTCTAACCCGTCTGCTTATACTGTAAATATTTCCACTCCTTTAGGCTCCTCCGACCATAAACTTATCTCTGTCACCTTTCCTATCTCTCCGGCACGGCCTCCCGATCCTCCCAACCGGCGGCGCTTGTGGCACTTTGGCGCTGCCGACTGGGAGTTTCTACGGCAGTATTTCTTTGATTTCCTATGGAATGACTTCTGCTTCTGTGGCCGGGGACCCTCAGAGTGCTGAACGCATTACTGAGGTAAGCCTCTCGGGCATGGAAGCATAAATTCAATTTTTTTTCTCTGTCTAATGCAAAATATTCTTGTTTACTCACTCTTGTTCTACTGCTGGCTGCAATAAGGAGGAACCGGCTCAAACGGTATTGTCGCTTTAAAACTCATGAATCTCATACTTCCTATGTTTCTGCCCGGAATATAGCCAAATCTGTTCTTCGCCTCGCCAAACATTCTTTCATCAATAATAAATGCACTGAAGTATCCAACTCTAGCTCTTCCCAACCCTTCTGGCATCTAGCCAAAAACCTCTCCAACAATTTTTCTTCTTCGTCTTTCCCTCCTCTTTTCAACTCTGACGGCACCACCGTCAATTCTTCCTCTGACAAAGTTGAACTCTTCGCTAACACTTTTGCTAAAAACTCCACTTTGGATGATTCCGGTGCTATTCCTCCCTCTCCACCCCCCTCTCTCCTACTTATGCCTAACATCATAATATCTTCCAAGGATGTACTTTTCACTCTCTCTGGGCTTAATGTTAAGAAGGCGTACGGACCGGACGGTGTTCCTCCTATTGTATTAAAAAACTGTGCTTCCGTGCCGACTACCTGCCTAGGCAAACTCTTTCCTCTCTGTCTCTCCTCTAACATCTTCCCTTCTTGTTGGAAGTGTGCTCTCATTCAACCTGTCCCAAAGAAGGGTGACTGCTCTCAGCCCTCCAACTATTGTCCAATTGCTCTCATTTTTTGCATCTCCAAAGTTTTTAAAACTATTCTTGCCTCAAAATGTCTTAAGCATTTATCTTCCCATAACCTACTCTCAGACCACCATTATGGCTTCTTTATGGGCCGCTCTACTGGTGGTCTTCTTCGTTATTTTACTAACTCCTGGTTATCCTCCATTCCGGACTTCGGTGAGACTTTTTCTGTTGCACTAAACATATCAAAAGCCTTCCATAGAGTCTGGCACAAATTCCTTATTTTCAAACTACCCTCCTACGGTTTCTATCCCTCCATCTGTGCCTTTGTCTCTAATTTCCTTTCCAGCCGCTCCATAGTTGTGGTTGTGGATAGCCACTGTTCACTTCCTCAACCTATCAACTCTGGTGTTCCTCAGGATTCTGTCTCCAATTCTCTTCCTATTATTCATTAACGACCTTCTCAACTGCACCTCCCACTCTCTCATATGCTGATGACTCTACATTACACTGCCTTCCACAAAATAATTCGCAGCAGGAAGTTCAAAACTCACATAAGGAGGCCACGTTGGGGCAGAGAAAACCTTGTTCTTTCAATGCTTCCAAAACTCAATTTCTCCAACTGTCTACTCGTCGCGCCCCTCCAGAAGACTAAGATCTACTCTTCAACAACATACAAATTAACCCTTCATCTTCTATTAACATTCTTGGTATCTCTTTTTCTTCTGATCTCTCTTGGAAAGATCATATCACCACTCTTGCTAAAACAGTTTCCCAGAAGCTAGGTGTGCTCAACCGCCTCTAGGGATTCCTGACCCCTGCACAGCTTCTTGCTCTGTACAGGGGCACAGCGTGTCCATGTATTGTGTATTGCTCACACATGTGGGGAGGATCCTCTCACACATCACTTCTAGACAAAGTAGAAAAGAAAGCCTTCCGTCTCATTAACTCACATCCTCTCACCAATTCTCTGCAGTCTCTCTCTCTTCGCTCCAATGTTGCATCTAACTCACTATTCTACCACTATTACAATAATTAGTGTTCCTCAGAGCTCTCTCAGTGTATACCACCCCCTCTTCGTAGAACACGTAGCACTCGTCTTGCAACACAATTCTACCCTTACTCTGTACAACTCTCCATCCCATGAGTGAAACATTATTCTCAGTCTTTCTTCTATTGAACAGCTGAGCTCTGGAACTCTCTTCCATAATCAGTCTTTTCATCTTCCTATGAATTAAATTGCTTCAAACTCAGTGTGTCCAAGCATTTTGGCTCGAACATCCCTTGATTTTGGCCCTGTCACTCTTTCAACTCTGGGGGAGGCACTCGCCACAGCCAGTTCTGACGTTTGTCTCCCTCACCCACATAGAAACAAAAATATAACAGATTCATTATATCCACATGAAAGAATATCGTATTAATTTAGTGATGACACGTAGAGGACACAATATAGAGTCGAAACTGTCGTGGTATCATAATTGAAAATATAGTGTTTCAGTCACGTGGGTATAATTTATCCATTTAAGCAATTACGGCACAGTGAATGTCTCTTAATTAGAGAAAAAATGTACTATTCAGTAACTTTATAATTATAGTTTTATTTACCAGCGACATTCATACCATATATATTTTACATAATTATATGAAAATGCGTCCATTGTTATTCAAATTAAATACAAATACTACAGTAATATAATTTTGTGGGATAATTGCTGGGAGTGTGACAGTGAGGTTGAGCGTGCTGTGTAAAGCCGGTATCACACGAGCGCTTTTCCACTCAACATTTCTCCTCAACACTGGTCTGGCAGCTTATGAGGTTAATATATTTTGGTTGCCTAAATTCATCTATCATGAGTCTAGTTTCCGATACCAGTGCAAAATACTCCAGAAATGTTGCAAGACAAATGTTGATCATCGAATGTTGACTATAATAGCTCTCGTGTGATGCCGGCTTAAGGGGGGTCACCGTTTTTGTTTTTATATGTCTCTCCTTTTCTTTCTTTCCCTGGTTTGTATCCATTCGTCCCAATTCAGCCAACTGTTTTAAGACGTTTATCCCCATCTAGGTGTCGATTTTATCCTGACGAGCAATAGCGAGCCAGCATTGTATGGAGATATCCGGTTTCGCCGGAGAAATGTTTCTATCGAAAAATTTACAAATTTAGCTTCCTGTCAAAACAAAAATATATACAGTATATGCTGGCTCGCTACCGCTCGCCAGGAAAATATTGACACCTGGATGGGAGTAAACGTCTTAAAACAGTAGGCTGGATGGGGCCAAATGGATACAGATCAGAGAAAGAGAGAAAAGGAGAGAAAGATAACAAAAAGCGTGGTGGGCTCCCTTAAAGGTGGATTATCGTGAGGTCGGTTGTGAATACGAGGACATTTTGCCACCTTTTCCTGAGTATTATTCAGAAGTATTATACGACTTACCAGAATGTATGTTGCAGGATTAAGGGGAGACTGGCCTTTTTTTTTGGGGGGGGGGGTCTACTGTATTAACTATTTATTCCTTTATTTCTTAGTTTCCTCGCTAGACCTCCATCAAACTTAGAAACACACCCCCTTCAAGATAAATGTGTACATTTTTCGGTAGAAAAATGTCCCGGCTGAAGGCCGGTTCCTCTTAAAATTTCAGGGTCGCTATCACTAGCCAGGAAATAATCAACACCTAAATGGCACGTAAGGTCTTAATACTTGCAAACAAATGGAGCAAAAGGTCTGAAAATCGCCAAACTAATAGGGCTAAACATGAGGGAGAAGGGGGTCCAGAAAAACGGTCTGCCTCCCCTTTACTTAACCCTTTGACAATGTTGACCCGCATGTTGACGGTTTATTCTGGCTGACATTAGGCGACTTTAAACAGTTTAGGAAGGAACTATGGGATATAGAAAATCTCTCATTAATCGCAGTCATAACCAGGAGCAATATATTTACTTTATAATTAAGCCATCGTCTGGAGGTGTAGTGTTATTGATGGCCAGTCGCGGTAAAAGCCTTTCAGTTTGTTTTATGAAGCGATAAATTGATTCCTCCTATAACCAACGGTGGCGGTAAAGTGATATTTCAAAGGGGTGATTTGCTTGTGTTCTCTCCTTTTCTCTATTTCTCTGGCTTGTATCTATTCGGCCCCATCCAGCCTACTGTTTTAAAACTTGTATCCCCATCCAGGTATCGATTTCTTCCTGGCGAGCGATAGCGAGCCAGCATTGTATGAAGATATCCGGTTTCGCCGGAGAAATTTGTCTATCGAAAAATCTACAAATTTAGCCTGCAGCCAATTTTTTTGTTTTTTTAAATATACTGGCAGGCTACCGCTCACCAAGAAAATATCGACAACTGGATAGGGATAAACGTCTTAAAACATTAGGCTGAATGGGGCCGAATGGATACAAGCCAGATACATAGAGAAAGGGAAAGACAAAAAGTAGGTCATCCCCCTTAAACAATTATTTGGAAGACGGAGCAGGAAGATAATTCAATTGTGCATAACTATGATTTAAGGCAAAGTCAAGCAAGACATTTCTCCCCCTGTATATCTATATCTATTGTAATTGTTTGGGGGTATTAGTATCTTCAGCTATTGTCAATGTATATTTTGTTGGCATACCTTGCTGGACCTTAATAACATTTGTATGTTTAAGAATAGACTTGAAATTTTTTGAAAAATGTATCTACCTGCATTATGTCCAGACAATATATCTCCCTGCATTATGTCCAGACAATATATCTACCTGCATTATGTCCAGACAATATATCTACCTGCATTATGTCCAGACAATATATCTACCTGCATTATGTCAAGACAATATATCTACCTGCATTATGTCCAGACAATATATCTACCTGCATTATGTCCAGACAACGTTATAGCTTATTTAGGGAATGTGATTGTTTTAAACATTTTATCCCATAAGCTGCCAGATCAGGTTTACTGAGATTAATGTTAGGAAGAAACGTTTGTGCGACTATAGTCTATTCGCTGTAGGTATGCAAGAAATCCTGACCTCTATCCTCTGTAACTCAAAAAGGGCTAGAACAAATTGGCATACATTTCCTCAACTATTTCTTGACTGACTCTTCCCAAATGGAAATAACATTAGCTCTATTATTCTAGTCATTTTTGAGTTACAGAGGATAGAGGTCATGATTTCTCGCTTACTTACAGCGAATATACTATAGCAAGGGATGTTGCTACTGACTTAACGAGAGGAGACATAATTATGATATACTGAGTTGTGCGGGGACGGAGTAACTGAACAAGCATGAAATATATCCATGATGGGGTAATGTTGTTTCCGTTTAGTATTTAGTGACTATATTTAATAGTCGGCATGAATAATATTAAGGGATATATATATATATATATTAATCCCAGTATGGATCCCTGTGAACATTATACTATAACATTTCTTTGGATGCGAACCCCGGCCCAACAGGATGGTAGGCTGAGGCCTTACCAAACAAATGTTGATTCGATTTATCAAATACTATAATAATGTAGGTTGCATATTTAATCTAGCGAACACGTCTTGTATGCAAGACATCTTACGTCCTTCCCGACAACGTAGCACAAGACATCTTACGTCCTTCCCGACAACGTAGCACAAGACATCTTACGTCCTTCCCGACAACGTAGCACAAGACATCTTACGTCCTTCCCGACAACGTAGCACAAGACATCTTACGTCCTTCCCGACAACGTAGCACAAGACATCTTACGTCCTTCCCGACAACGTAGCACAAGACATCTTACGTCCTTCCCGACAACGTAGCACAAGACATCTTACGTCCTTCCCGACAACGTAGCACAAGACATCTTACGTCCTTCCCGACAACGTAGCACAAGACATCTTACGTCCTTCCCGACAACGTAGCACAAGACATCTTACGTCCTTCCCGACAACGTAGCACAAGACATCTTACGTCCTTCCCGACAACGTAGCACAAGACATCTTACGTCCTTCCCGACAACGTAGCACAAGACATCTTACGTCCTTCCCGACAACGTAGCACAAGACATCTTACGTCCTTCCCGACAACGTAGCACAAGACATCTTACGTCCTTCCCGACAACGTAGCACAAGACATCTTACGTCCTTCCCGACAACGTACCACAAGACATCTTACGTCATTCCCGACAACGTAGCACAAGACATCTTACGTCCTTCCCGACAACGTAGCACAAGACATCTTACGTCCTTCCCGACAATGTAGCACAAGACATCTTACGTCCTTCCCGACAACGTAGCACAAGACATCTTACGTCCTTCCCGACAACGTAGCACAAGACATCTTACGTCCTTCCCGACAACGTAGCACAAGACATCTTACGTCCTTCCCGACAACGTAGCACAAGACATCTTACGTCCTTCCCGACAACGTAGCACAAGACATCTTACGTCCTTCCCGACAACGTAGCACAAGACATCTTACGTCCTTCCCGACAACGTAGCACAAGACATCTTACGTCCTTCCCGACAACGTAGCACAAGACATCTTACGTCCTTCCCGACAACGTAGCACAAGACATCTTACGTCCTTCCCGACAACGTAGCACAAGACATCTTACGTCCTTCCCGACAACGTAGCACAAGACATCTTACGTCCTTCCCGACAACGTAGCACAAGACATCTTACGTCCTTCCCGACAACGTAGCACAAGACATCTTACGTCCTTCCCGACAACGTAGCACAAGACATCTTACGTCCTTCCCGACAACGTAGCACAAGACATCTTACGTCCTTCCCGACAACGTAGCACAAGACATCTTACGTCCTTCCCGACAACGTAGCACATGACATGCATAATTTATCCCCCCAAAGCGTGTCCAAGGTAACATAAATATCTTAAGGGGGGGAAGGGGGGGGCAAGGTTTGTTTTGTATCTTTCTCTTCTTTTCTCTCTTTTCCTGGCTTGAATCCATTCGGCCCCATTCAGCCAACTGATTTAAGACGTTTATCCCCATCCAGGTGTCGTTTCTTCCTGCCAAGAGCTCAGCTATTTAATAGATGAATAATTGGGAGTAACGTTTCACTCTTGAGTTGGAGAGTTGTACAGAATAGAGGTGGGACTGTGTTGCAAGACGGATATATATATAGATATATATATATACATATCTTCTAAAGATGTACTTTCTACCCTCTCTGGGCTTAATATTTATAAGGCATACGCCGTACGGTCCGGACGGTGTTCCTCCTGTTGTTCTCAAAAATTGTGCTTCCGTGCTGACTCCCTGCCTAGGCAAACTCTTTCGTCTCTGTCTATCCTCTAACCGTACTAACGTCTTCCCTTCATGCTGGATGTTTGCTCACATTTAACCTGTCCCAAAGAAGGGTGACCGCTCTCAACCCTCCAACTATTGTCCAATTGCTCTCATCTCTTGTCTTTCTAAAGTTTTTGAAACTATTCTTGCTTCCAAATTTCTTAAGCATTTCTCTTCTCATAATCTGCTCTCAGATCGCCAGTATGGCTTCCTTTAAGGGTCGCTCTACTGGTGATCTTCTTTCATATCTTACTAACTCTTGGTCATCCTCCTTTCGGGACTTCGGTGAGACTTTTTCTATTCCACTAGACATATCGAAAGCCTTCGCTAGAGTCTGGCACAAATCATTAATTTCTAAACTACCCTCCTTCGGTTTCTATTCCTCCATCTGTGCCTTTGTCTCTAATTTCCTTTCCGGCCGTTCCATAGCCGCGGTTGTGGACGGCCATTGTTCACTACCTCACCCTATAGACTCCGGTGTTCCTCAGGGCTCTGTCCTATCTCCTATTCTCTTTCTAATTTTGATATATGATCTCCTCAACTGTACTTCAATTCCCATCCATTCATACGCAGACGACTCAACCTTTCACTACTCCCTTAGTTTTTCAGAACGCCCCAGCCAGCAATCCCTCAACGACAAACGTAATGAAGCCATAGAACTCTTAACTTCTGATCTAAATACTATCTCCAATTGGGGCAGAGAAAACCTTGTTACCTTTAATGCTTCCAAAACCCAATTTCTCCATCAATCTACCCGTAAGGAACTCCCAGCGGACTATCCCTTATTCTTCAACAATTCGAAAATCAATCCTTCATCTTCTCTCAATATTCTTGGTGTCTCTTTTTCTTCTGCTCTCAGTTGGAAGGACCATATTACCAGTCTTGCTAAGGCTGCCTCCCAGAAGCTGGGTGTGCTCAACCACCTTAGGGGGTTCTTTTCCCCTGTACAGCTTCATGCTCTGTACAGGGGCATAGTGCGTCCTTGTATTGAGTATTGTTCACATGTGTGGGGAGGTTCCTCTCACACCACTCTCCTAGATAAAGTTGAAAGGAAGGCCTTTCGTATCATTAACTCCCGTCCACTCACCAACACTCTGCAATCTCTCTCTCTCCGCCGCAATGTTGCATCTCTCTCGCTATTCTATCGCTACTATAATAATCAGTGATTTCTCAGAGCTTTCCCAGTGTATACCACCTCCTTTACGTAGGGCATGTGGTACCCGTCTTGCAACTCAATCCCACCCCTACTCTGTGCAATTGTCCAGGCATTTTGGCCCGAACGTCCCTTGATTTTGGCCCTGTCACTCTTTCAACTATGGGGGAGGCACTCGCTATAGGCAGTTCTGCCTTTTGCCTCCCTCAATCACATAGACAAAAAAAAAATATATATAACCCACTTGGGACTGAACTGTCATTACTTGCTTTAGGTTTCTCTTTGGCCGTTGGATGTATTTCATAAACTAAGTAGTCATCCCCTCTCATGGAAATGGTACAGACAGTGTTAACTCCGAGAACCTCCTGGAAACCAGCTGGGCTAAAACAACATTCCCTGGCTTCTGTACTGCTGGTACAGTTGGCTTAAAGTGTTCCCATAGGCATTGTTCATCACACAACGTATGTCAATGTAATACTAATGTTATATATTTGTCCTAGTAACTGGTTCGGAATATACAGTTTGTGTGTAATATGATGCAGGGTAATACTCAACACAGGCAGACAGATAAGCAATGTAAATATGGGTTTAGGAACCAAACATCTTGAGCCAACGATAACGGTGGGAAGCAATAGCTGCCCGGCCAACAGTATATTGTATACAACTGAGTTGGGCCAGTTCATACACTGAGATACAGTTCCAGCTAATACAAACAGTGTAGACATGACAAGCATATTATTGTATTTTAGTCTAACAAATCGATTAGTATTATCTGTTCTTGCGCATGTCATTTCTATGAGCATGTACCGGTGCCCACATAAGTTATGTTCCTCGTTGTGATTTTACGTATGCAAGTAAAATAGTATGAATGAATTGTGAGTGTGGTTTCTTTTAGTTATCAGTTGATTAACCACATGAGTTAACCACTACATACGAAGGTACACTCGTAATTCAATCATGCGCATTATATATATATATGCATATGAGGAGCATAACTTATGTGGGCAAATGTACATCTAGGCAGTACTTTTAACACCTTACGAGCGGCCTATGCGGTTTATTTATGTGTACCGCCCAGCGGGGTGTTTTTAGCCAAAATAGGGCTGTTTACGTGATCATTTTCATGCCTAAATAAGACCCAGAACGTAAAACAAGTATCTATCCCTGAAAGGGCATAAACAGAGCTTTCGAATGACACCATAACGATCCTTGTATGATGGATAGTTTTCTTGCAATAACCGTGCAACGCGAGTGCAAAAAGCAGGTAATTCGGTACTTTCGGTACATAATTGAGTATGTAGCGAGTGAGAGAGGGAGGAGGGAGCTGAGATTTGTGTCAGTAGGTTCGCCGCGGTGGTCTGGAGCAGTCATACGCTCGCTAGTCTCCTGCCACCACTTGTCTCTCTCTCTCAGCCACATTACGTGCTGAAATTGCCACTCGAGTTATGTCGAGCGCCGCCACATAGTCCAGCTTTATTTAACTCGACTTAAGTGGTGAGCCGCTTTTTAAGGGTTAAAACTTGCCCAGCAACAGCTGAATCAGGTGATGGATATATAAAACATGAACTTATTAATGGGCTATCTCACTTGTTATTATTTCCGTTGTTTCTCGTCGCATTGCCGTGGTCTTGTCGACAATCCACCCTGTCCGAAAAAAAAGGTTGAAAGATTGTCGTTTAAACACGGACATTATCAGAGCAACAACATCTTAGTCAACATTATATTTGGTTATATAATACAATTTCAATAATGTCTGTTATTGATGGCGGAGTGGTCAAATGACGCCACTGGATTGGTAATCCAATGGACCCGGGTTCAAATCCCGATATGTCAATGGGAAGATATTATTGGGATTGAATTTGTGCTGTACCTAGTATCAGTGCATTACCACAAAGCCCACCGAAATGCCAAAAAAATACCCTCATTGTTCCCTGATTATATAACAGTGTATGAATATTCCCATTTTCAAAATATGTTACAGGGGGACAATGCCTAGTGAGTTCACTGCTCAATAGGTGGCGTTCTGAGAGTGAGGGTCTGAGTCTGGAGGGTGAGACGGTGAAGCGCTTGAACGAAGCAACCAGCCGCTTCAGAGATGGAGCTGCTTCGAGCCATGATGGATGCTTCACATGTCTCACTCCCCAGACTGGAACAAGACCTCACGGGCTTCACCGTGTTGAGCGGTGGAATGTACAGGCTCTTAGCCTATGCCCGAGAGGGAGTAGTTGGAATATAGAAAAAACCAAAAAAATAAAAAAAAATGCAATATGTTGGTAATGTCAGCCTGCTGTTGCAATTTAGTAGTAATATCTATCTATCTATCTATCTATTGCCTGACGCCGTGATCCCCGAAGGGGTGGCCAAGAACGAACCGCCCCATGCACCTCTGTCCCCAGTCAGTCGACGCCCCTCCCCCCAACCAGCACCGCCTTCGTTCATGTATTTCCTCACTCTATCCTTCCACCTCTCATTTGGTCTACCTCTCCCTCTCTGTCCCTCCACCTCACTCTCGTACACCCTCATAGTCATTCTCTCGCTTTCCATACGTTCCATATGGCCGAACCATCTCAAGTTGTTCCTTTTCACACTTTCCAGCACATCTACCTCCACACCACACCTCCTTCTTACTTCCTCATTAGTCTGCCTATCCTTCCATGTAACTCCGCATGCACTTCTTAAGTAATTAATTTCCACCGCTCTCACTCCTGGTCTGAGTCTCTCAACCGACGTCAATGCTTCGCTTCCGTAAGTCAGTGTCGGGATTACCACACTGTCATGCAAGGACTTCTTCACTTCCATACTGACCACCCTATTTCTTGTTACTGCTTTCAGCATTCCTACAACCGTCTTCTCCTGTTGTACCCTCCCCCGCACTTCTTCATCCATAGTCCCATCTTTACTCAACACACTGCCCAGATACTTAAAAGAGTTGACGATCTCCATAGCCTGACCATTCAGCTTCACCTCACACTCTGTGACTTCACCCCTTTCGAAGACCATAACCTTGCTCTTCCCCGCATTTACCTTCAAATTCCGTTTTTCGCACACCGTTCCAAACTCATTTACCAGACCCTGCAACTCCCATTCATTATCACTCATCAGAACTGTATCATCCGCAAACAGCAGTATAGGTAGCTTCCATTCAATTCCCTCCCTTTTCAGTGATACACCAACATCCACTGTTCTTGATAGTATTTCTTTCATGACTCCATCCATATATACAGTAAACAACCACGGGGACATCACACACCCCTGTTTCAAACCAATATTCAGGTCAAAGAACTCGCTCTGCTCACTCTCCACACGTACTGCCGCCTTTGCACCCTCATACATGCTCTTCACTGCTTTCAGCAACTTGCCATCTACTTTGTATATTCTATGTACTTTCCACAAACCTACTCTATCCACTCTGTCTTAGGCCTTCTCCAAGTCCATAAAGGCAACATACACCTTTTGTTTCTTCTCCAGATATTTCTCCACAACACAAGTCAGAGTAAAAATCTGTTCTACACATCCTCTTCCCTTCCTAAAACCTCCCTGCTCGTCGCCTATCCATTTCTCCGTTCTCACTCTCACTCTCTCAATCACTACCCTACTGTATACCTTCCCTACTACGCTTAGAAGACATATTCCTCGGTGGTTACCATACACTCCTCTTTCTCCTTTGCCCTTATATATGGGGACTATTATGCCAGTCTTCCAGTCATCGGGTGCACTCCCCTTCTCCCATGCTAGTTTGCACATTTTCCGTACCCATTCGATCACTATCTCACCACCATACCTCAACATTTCCCCACACACTCCATCTGTTCCTGGTGCTTTCCCCAACTTCACTCTTTTCATTGCTTCCCACACTTCTGACCTCCTGATCCCCATCTCCTCCTCCACTACTTCTCATCTTTTCCCTCCCATACCATATCCAGCTATGTTTGGTGGCTGTTCATTCCTAACATTTAGCAACTCATTGAAGTACTCCCTCCATCTTTCGACTCTCTCTTGCTTCTCGGCTAGCATTCGCCCATTCTTATCTTTCACACCCTTACTGTTTCCCTTGCTGCCTTCCCTAGCTTTCTTGAATTCTTTCCATAACAGTTTCTTACTCTCCCTCCATTTTACACTCAGATTCCTTCCAAATTCCTCATCTACTCTTCTCTTTCCTTCACTACTCTCTTCACCACCCTCTTACCCTCCACGTAGTATTGTGGACATACGTCCTGCGACACCTGCCTGAGAGGGATCGTCGAATTGTGTTGGTAACATTGGTACCCCCCCCACTCCATCCCCACTATACCACCCTCTCTCAGTCAAGCCCTCCCTTCCCACTCTACTTCTTTCGTTCTTGTTCACGTATATAAGCCGTTCTTTATTTATCTCTCTCTCATCGAATCATAGTATTTTTATGTATGTTTTCCAAATCTTCTTACTAAAATTATATATTATACCGTTACATACTTCATATACAGTATATTGGATATTTGCCATTGTATACAAACCTAACATAATATAAAGTTTGATAATCCATTCGAATATGGAAGTTTATTAACAATATATGTTATTTAAGTCAATTACAACTGAGACTTTAATTTACTTTTGCATTATCATATTTCAATTCAGTTATAATTATCTAAGCCCATATATCCCACTGTTTGGAGTAAGCATGTATTTCACTGTCAAAGTGTATATATTATTGAATTAAATAATTGACACACACACATAAAATGGGTTCCTATATTAATTTCATTGAATATTAAAATGTATAAATATATGGTTACGTGTGTATTCCCAATATTCGCCTGTCAACCTACCTCGCCCTTAACTAGGGTAGCTCACACTAATCTATTCATATTTCGTAACTCGTCAACTCAAACACACGGCCACACATTATTAGTGTAACATTACATTACACAAACTTGCATGTTAATGTCTTACTTGAGGAGATTTGGCGTCTTTCAACTGCCTCAGCGAGTACTGCTCCCTCCGAGATTAACCCCTTCCATATCGGGGTTGTGTTTTGTTTTATTATAGCTATATTTACACAATTGTGTGCAGATAAGGAAGGATCTGTGGTATTTAGAAGCATTAATAGAGCTAGTATGAAGCCTTTTAATTGTTACATTTCTTTCCTTAATTGAATAAACTTATAAATTTAGCTATTCTCCATTCACTCGAACCATACATCTGGCCCCTAGTTGGTGTTTGTATCGACGTTCATGATTTCCCATCTTATCAATACCGTAGCTCACTGGCCCAGAAGAGTCGCAGAACTGGTAATGTCTGTATTATTATCTTTATTATTCTATATTCATTCATTATACTATTCATTATACGTTTTAATAATGTTAATGATTACTTAACTATCTACAGTGATATCCAAATCTTAAGAGTCATGATATATTACATTAATACACATTTATCACATATATAGCATACAGTATACACAAGCGAAATAAAGAAATGATAAACCCAAAAAGTACGGTAAGTAAGAGATGAATATTGACTGACCAGGCCCACGTGGCTTAGAGCCAATCACAGGCCCTGCTTCACTTATAATTCACAATAATAATAAGATAGGCAGGGATGGCATTCCATATCTTGCTTGTGTTTACGGTATTATATCTGCGTTATTTTTGGGTTTTCTGTAATAGTTCTTCGCTCTTAAGGTTTGGATATCACTCTAGATTATCACATTATTTGAATTAATTAGACTTATCTTTAGTATTTTATATTTGTTCATTAAACTAGATAAGTCTTAGTAATTAGAATTATAATGCTAATGTGATAAGTTATATCCAAACCTTAAGAGCTATAAAATATCACATAGAACACATATATAACGTAGATATCATACAGTAAACACAAACAAGGGAACATATGCTATGACTGCCTATTTAAATGTGTAAATGTGTGGTAGAGGTATTCAGTGTTCAATACAGAGCTAAACTGTTTCGAATTTGAATATTGCCTCCGACAGGAGGAGGATATTCTTTGGTTTACCTTGCAACACCATTTACCCCTTGAGAATTATGACGCATTTTGAAATTTTATTGTGGCCCTTTTTCTATGATTTTATACAGCGTAAGAAGAACCTTTGGGATGTAGGATAAACTATCATTTGTTAACAGTGATTAAATTATAGAAATATTTCTATACCTATATTAATCACGATTGAAGTAGCTTCAATGATGCAGGACAAGCTATCACATGTATTATTATGATAATTACAGACACAAATACTTATAATAAATTGACAAGTAGAATCTGTGTCATCTTTATATTCCTTCATTTACTACCATTTCACACACGCATTTGTTTTCACTCACACCATCACCTCCATTAGTTATAATGATGACACAAGGTTACATTGCTTCTGTTGTAACTGTTCATACCTTACTTCCAATTATGTGTTTTAATTAAGTGCATGTCCGTAATTTGTTAACAAATAACCTATAACTCAAACAATATCTACACTGCATCATATTATTATAATAATCAATTTTGAAACAAACTGCCTGGGGAACTTAGTATATGATGAAACCACAACAAACACTTCGGCTTAGGACTCTCTAAAACGTTTTTGTTTTCTCTCTCTCTCTCTTGAGTACCGTAAATAAAGCCCAGAGCGAAGAAGTGATTTTATATATTTCATACAATTATTTTATTTTTATTTTATTTTTCGGATTATTTTTGTATCTTGGTATACAACAGGTTCGGCCCTACATGGACACTCTTCACGTATAAGCTATATACGAACATGTGAACATTGTATATATCTATCTATATCAATTAATTGCACGTGGAAGAAAGAAAATGGTACCGGTATTTCATAATATGTAACCAAACCTCGCATTTACTTTTCACAGCATGAATTTGAGAAATATTGGATTGAAAAATATATTCAGCAAATTGATGGTGTATACAGCTAATAGCTACACACAAAATCAATATAATAATATTTAGGACAAAAAAAATGTACAAATAAATGCCACCGTATATAAATAAGGCTATAGCAATAGTGCTCTCAGTTTAATGACGTGTTGCATAGGAAACCAAAAACTTTACCGGTAATCTTATTGTTGGACAAGACGATAATCAAACGCAACACATTTCCACTGCGTGTTTAACAATACCTCTACCACTCTAGTGTAAATCTACTCTCTTTGGAGGACAGCCTAATTTTATTATCATTAACATAAATAGGCCTAATAATTCAATGTTTTATTGTATGATCTGTTTGACCCAATAGCAATTTTGTTGAAACACCTATTAAATAATTGGACATTACATATTTAAAGTATTAAAGGGACAACAATAATCTTATTTACATTAGGTTTATTCTCACTGTTTCAGTATTTACAAGATTCCTTAACCATTACATTTATATCCTACTTCATGAATCATTAGGTTGTTGGTGTTTGTATTAGTTTCTTTGGTTGGTGTTTTATTATAATGGTATGGGCAGGAATCTCCCCATCCAATTAACGCTACGATTATGAGGTTTAACTCATTCAGTACCGGTGATATTGTTTTCATCATAATATTATTCTTGCAAATATTAGACGATTGTATTAAGCTAAAGAAGGGCGTCTACTATTTGAAATGCTACATACTATCGCAAATAACACCTTAGCTACCACAGCCCCTTTCTTATCTACATATAATAGTCTGAATATAGTTATAGTGAAATATATGAGATGTCTTCGGTACCAAAAGGGTTACTAAAATGTCTCTATTTATGGCCTAGCTAAGATTCACTAAGGTCCTCTGCTCTAAGATATATAAATTCACCTGCAGCGGAACGATATCCCTTAAGCTACTTCACACGTGATTAATATAGATATAGAAATATTAGTTCTATAAATTTATCATGTTTAAGGAATTATGGTCCGTTTTGTCAAACAAATTTCTATCGCCTTATGTTCGACTTACTAATTCGTGTCAACTGCCATATTTAATATACCCAAATTTCATACCATATATTGGCATTTTGCCTCATCGTTATGATGAAACACAGTCGACATTAATTTGGTGTAAATTTACAAACATGCAATCCAAAAAATATATTTAACTGAACTGCACTTCTGTATTTGTTTATGGTAATCGAAGGGACAAGAAGAACCAGACCCACTCTTGTGGGTCCATCTATCCATTCGGAAGGAGGGAGAACCGTAGCACTTCCTTCACCACTTCCAGGTGGCCTCTCCCAACAATTTAATCTCACCCTCTCCAGTGAATGGAATATAGTTATTTATTAACATTATTATTCAGTAAAAGAAGGAAGTTTAACAGTTAAACGTCTTTATACCATCTCAATTAACCCTTTTTAATACCACAGATCCTTCATTAGCTGCATACAATAGCTTAAATATAGCTAAATACAAAATAAACGGAACCCTGGTACGGAGGGGGTTAATCTCGGAGGAAGCAGCGCTCGCTGAGGAGGTTGAAAGACGCCAAATCTCCTCAAGTAAGAAAATAACATGCAAGATTGTGTAATGTGTAATGTTACATTAATGTGTGTGGCCGTGTGTTTGCGTTGACTAGTTACGAAATATGAATAGATTAGTGTGAGCTACCATAGTTAAGGGGGAGGTGGGTTGACAGGAGAATACTGTATTGAGAATACATACGTAATCATATAGTTTTAACTTTTAAATTAATATTCAATGCATTGAATCAAGGTACTCATTTTATGAGTGGGTCAATGATTTGTTTTAATAGTATTGTATTTATACAGTAAAACACATAAATCCATGCCTACTCCTGATATGGGGATATATGGGCTTAATAATCATAACTTAATTGAACTATGAGAATGTAAAAGTATATTAAAGTCTCAATTGTATCTGACTTAGATAACATTATATCGTTAATATGCTTACATAATCGAATGGATCATAACACCTTATATTGAGCTAGGTTTATAATATTTGGCAAATATGAACATGAGCTACGTAACCTATTGCTATTTTAACGATATGTTATTTCATTTTAGGAAGAAGATTTGGAAAGCATACATAAAAATACATAGATACGATGATAGAGGGAGAAATGAAGGAGAGAGAGAGTGTATCGTGATATTTATCATCCTATGGTTATAGTCAGGGCCCTGGTAATAGTCAGAGTGGTGGAAACAATCCAGGGGGAGGGGCTTACAGACGTGAAACAGGAAAGAAAGAGGAATGGAGGGTTTGGCTGAGAGGGGGTAGTAGAGAGGGGAAGGAGTGGGGGCGGGGGGTGTATCAATGTTACCAACACAATTCGCGATTCTCTGCCGGGCAGGTGTATCAGGACTTATGTCCACAATAGTACCTCGCTCGTTTCTGTCTCTCGAAATATTCATTCCCTCTACTACCCAACCACTCTCTATATGATTTCTTCTTTTCTTCCACAGCTATTCTTACCTCTTCTGTCCACCATGCTGTGCCTTTCACTTCCCTCCCTCTTTTCCTCATTCCACACACCTCACATGCTGCACAGATCTCATCCTTAAACACCTTGCTCATCTCCTCCACTTCCTCCATAACTTCCAGGTCGAACCCACCTAGTCGTCTTTCCACTGCTCTCCTGTACTCCTCCCTGACTTCCTCCTCCTGCAACCTCTCCACCCTCCTCACCATTCCACCCTCCTCTCGCCTCCCTCCATCTCTCCTCACCCACTTCTTTTGTATCCTAACCTTAGCTACCACTACATAATGATCAGACAGACCCCCTCCAATACCCCTATACACCCTAGCATCCATCACAGATTTCTTCATTCGTTCATCCACACATACATAATCGATCAATGACTTTCGTTCCACCACTGTCTCATCCTCCATCGTCCACTCCCGTTTCCATGTGTACCTGTGGATCATTCTGTGTCGGAAGAAGGTGTTAGCTATCCACAGCCTCCTCCCCACACATACGTCCACAAGTGCCCTACCATTCCCATTCCATGATGGTACCAACCACCCTCCCACCACTCCCTCAACTTTCCTATGACCCACCTTACCATTCATATCCCCAATCAGATATATTCTTTCGTTCTTGTCAAACTTCTCCAGGCACGCCGCCACATTCATCCAGAACTCCTCTTTCTTTCTTTCAAGTTTATCCTCTGTCGGGGCATACACGCATACAATCACCCACGTTTGTATTCCTACTATCATTCTCACCCACACAATCCTTGAACCCACAGACCCATACTCTCTTACACATTCCTTCCATTTGCTACTTACAAACAAACACGCACCTTCTCTCGCTGTTCCTTCACTCACTCCAGCAAACACACCCATTCCACACTCCCACTCTCTCACATCTCAACCTTTCCATTTGGTCTCTGTCATTCCACATACATCCAGCCTGGCATTCACTAGCACTTCCAGAACCTCTCTCTCTGTTGTGCCATCATTCATGCCACTAACATTCCATGTAGCCATTCTCAGAATGTCCGAAGGAATGTCCTTAGTCGGTCGTGGTTCGTCAACATAGGTTCCGTCCGCATCTGAGGCTGTTCGTTCGTTTTTCTTTGCTTAGGTATTTTTTCCGGGTGGGGGTCGCAAGCCCACCGACCCAATATCTACCAGATGTTAAAATGTGGTACTAATGTCTGCCATATGTTTAAATATAGTAATAATGTCTGCCGAATGTTGAATTACAGTATTATTGTCTGCCTCATGGAATATGGAAGTAATGTTTGACAGATGTTGGAATAAAGTAGTGTCCACTAAATGTTGAAACAAGGTAGCAATGTATGTCTGATGTTGTAATAAGATAGTAATGTCTGCCAGGTGTAGAAATCTGGCAATGGCATAACATGATGTCATAACGTATGCCAGATATGGAAATTATGGCAAAGGCATAACAATGTCACCCAAGCTTCACCTAACCTAACCTAGTGTAATCAAATCCAACCTACCACATACCTACATCATTATAATACATAAAGTACATGGGTGTGATATGATGTTTTGTAAAGCGTCAGTGAAACGAAACATGGTGCTATTTGACCCACTGACAGAACTGGGTTGAATATAAGCAGAAACAGATGCCCGGAACAGGCCGTTTAGCACTGATCCATGATCATACCATAATGGTTGCTGAGTCTCCTAAGATACTGCTGGTCAGTTAACCTTTGGTATTGAGCAGCCTAAGCGGGTTAATACGCCCGGGTAGTGGTATACAATGTTGCTGGAGGTTAAGCCAGACCTTCCAGCCATTACTGTTGTGGCGGCCGAGATTATGGCAGGCATTACCATGGATATAATATGAAGCACTTTGGAGGAAAAGAGATTTGATTTTGATTTTGCCCCGAGGGGCGAGTTTATTGAGCAGCGCCCCCCATCCTGTGAGGGGACAACCACTAGTAAGGCGATACATACTGCTCAAAGAGCCATTATTCCACTGAAACAACAGCATCGTCGTCTGGTTACATTCATATTTGTGTTTATAAGCCAGGTTGGCATTATTCAGATGTGTTATTATAGTTTCCTCATTTAATTGTCACATGGCCTGTATAAAAAAAAAAAAAAAAAAAAAGCAAGCAAGCTTGTAGTGACTGAATTATTAATTGACAGGTTGTAAATAATAGCACTACAGAACTAGTGCAATCGTATGAGGAGATTATTCATATTTTCATTACATCAATGATTATTGAGATCATAGTTAGCTGAATACAATTATTACAAAAATAGGCAATGGTATAAATCAACATAATACATAATTTAATACAGGCGGACATAATCATGATCCGGTTCGTTGTGCACTGGGAGCAAAGGTGTCTTGAGATCGCCTCGTACCCATACACAACGAACGTATTATAGTCTGCATGGTTGGTATCTAATTGAATATACTTAGTGGGTATTTCAAGAATGTCAGGGGGTAAGGAAATGTGATTTGTATATTAGAAGACTGTGATTAACGAGACGTGTAACATGTGGAGGGAGGTGGTAGAAAGAGAGGGATCTCGTTGGGGGTGGAAGTTTCGCTCCCAGGAATTTTCGTTCCTGTGGTATTTCAATAATAATAATAAAATAATAATAATAATAAGGGGACAACCACTGGTAAGGCAATACATACTGCTCAAAGAGCCATTATTCTACTGTAACAACAGTATCGTCGTCTGGTGTTATTATAGTTTCCTCATTTGATTGCCACATATGCTGTATATACGTGCTCATGAAAAAAAAAAAAAAAAGAGAGAGGGGGTTATTTGAGACATGTGTTACTGGGACAATCAAGGGCAGTGGTCGGTAGCTTTACCACATACTATATCTTCCGGTTGGCTTCGTTGGTGGGCGAGCAAGCATTTCGCCTTATTTAAATTTGAATTGTATTAAATAGTAATCTTGTAATAACAAATAGTCAGAACAAGTCATGTCAAATAATACAAAGGTCATCGCACTATAGTGATTGTTAAGATCTAAGTTAATAGTATACTGGAATATATCGGTAGATAACAGCACAAATTTTATATTTTGAGGTAGTTATATAAAACTATGTAATTGTATAATAATATATTCGTGATTTTATTTTCATATATACTGTATATATATATATATATATATATATATATATATATATATACAGTATATATGAAAATAAAATCACGAATATATTATTATACAATTACATAGTTTTATATAACTACCTCAAAATATAAAATTTGTGCTGTTATCTAGAATATCTAGAATAATATTTGCACTGTCCTTATGGTTTACACCACATATACTGTATATATATATATAATATATATATATATATATATATATATATATATATATATATATATATATATTATATACAGTATATATATATATATATACAGTATATGTGGTGTAAACCAAAAAGACAGTGGAAATATTATTCTCATCAGACCCTGAAGAATGGAGAGATTGGCCTCTGTCCACACCTTCTGTGATCCGGACCGAAATATATCTGCTCCCTCATCCACATATAAGTCCTTGTTTATCTATCCTTCCCCCTCGGTATTTATCGTCCCTCCCCAAATTCCTTCTTTCTTTATGGTTTCTACTCACCGTATCTTTATCTCCATCCTTCCAAAGTCAAAGTTTGTTTTATCTGTTCCCAACTCTTTTCTAAATCCCCCCCCCCCCCCCCCCTCCATATACCGGTAACTATTGCATCTCTCTCTCCCCTCCCCTCTAAGAGAGAGAGAGAGGGGCAGGCCATATGAAAAGTATTTTTAGCCAGCGGTGTAGGGAAGAAATGAAGGAAGAGACGAGTATTAATTTGTTCTGGCATGTGTGTATGTGTGTGTGTGTGTGTGTGCGTGCGTGTGTATGTTCCTTCGCTCTATTGGAAAACGGCATTACATATTCATTTTCATGTTCGTATTTAGGTTCTCATTTATTTATCCAAGGATCATACTTCCCTTCTTCCTTCATATACTTGTATTATTTTCCATTGCTTTCATTTCCATCCTTCCTTCCTCCCGACCACCACCACTACACCCCGATCCACACAGGTGGCTATATGCTCATGCTCAAGCTTTCAGTGTTGCCACGTAGGTTCATTGACTATTTCTCTGGTCTAAGCATCCTGGCTGTAGCATCTGTGCATGTGGCAACACTCATCACACCATCCCCATTGCACAGCTTGGGCGTCGAGCTGCATGCATCTGCATGCAAAACGAGCTATATCATTTGTATGACCTGACGCTCATACATAAACCATGTGGTACATAACATTTAAATAAATTACGTTGTACCGCTTGACAACCCAACGCCTCCTGATAGCTTACATCATTCTGGCATAATATATTTTCTTCAAACTCTTTCTCTAACGCCTTCTTACACTAAAGATCCTAGATTATAGATATCCTATAGTTACATACTATAGTATCTCTAGGTTGCACCAGCAAGCCCAGCATGTTCCCAGACACTTCCAGGAGCTTCTCAGCTTTCGATCCATAGTAAAATGTGGGGGTTCCATGTATTCGATGCGGGAAGGTGTGTTTCCAAGCAAAAGGGGCTTTAGAAACTGAAATACACCAAAAACAGTGATAATTCTTAAAGTAAAAAGGCCACCCACCAATCAGTGCGCTCCCTTTTACCTGCTCTCTTCATCAGCTGAGTTTGACAATTTGGGGGTCACGTCATAAACATGCCACGCCTTCCCGGCCGACCAATCGGAAGCCTCCATTTTCGGAGCGCCCGGCTACCTGTATCGCCACACCTTTAAACTCGCTCTCGCTCTCTTCATCGGCCGATTCTCCTGGTTGCAATGGGTCTAATTTATCAGTGCCAGCCCTATACTCCCGTAAGCCACTAAAAGACGTTTGCAACCAGCTTCCAGGAACATATTATGAAGAGAAAAGAGTGGAGGTGAAGCGACCAAGGGTTCAAGACGCGCGGGGGGCCGGGCGGCTGACTCAGCCAATCACAGCGCCGGAGAGCGGGAGGCGTGACTATATTAGGAAGATAGGGGAGGCTGCAGCGGCTTTAGTATCACTCAAACCCAAATAGTCAGGGTTTTCAAAAATATCAATGTTATCAATATAAGACTTGCTTCACAAAATATCTTGATGCATATCTCAACCCTGCCACTCTAAAGAAACTCCAATCTGCTGGTTATGAACTAGTCCCTCCCCAGAACTTAAAGCTGCCTGTACAGTCACAATTCTGCACCCTGACAAGAGCATCTTCAACAAAGATGAAGATGAGATTGCCAGGGAAATTTCCAAGGAAAACTCCATCACTGTCTGTGAAGTATTTAAAACCCAACGTCAAGCCCTCACAATTCGTTGTGCCTCCCCTCAGGAGGCCAGTAAGCTTCTAAAAACAGGTCTCAAGGCATTTCATGTGATTTTGCCGCCTGATATTCTGACCCCTGAGTCCTGGATCAATCTCAAGCAGTGCTATAACTGCTATGCTTACGGACATCCCACAGCCCAATGTAAGAAACCAGTAACTTGCTCTCGTTGTGCTGAGTCAGGGCACTCATTTACCACCTGCTCTTCAATCACCCTGAAATGCTCAAACTGCAATGGCCCTCACATTGCAATCAGTGCCGAATGTCCCTTCCGTCTCAATGTCTTAAAAGACACTAAAAAAACCTCAAAGGCCACTCCATCCATTCCCAACCAAACACATCCTTTATTCTCATCCCATCCAGTTACTGCCCACATCATATGCTTCAGCGACCACCTCACACATCCCTCAATCCCCCCCCCCCCCCCCCCCCCTACCCCACCCAACATCAATCCTTCCGGCCCATTGTTCAACTGCGAAATATTCGCCCAAACTTCAGTCTTTGTTAATGTTGCACTCCACCTCACTAACCAAAAAGTCACCCCACAGTTTAACAAGCTCCTAATGATGGCCTGACTGCCCACAACCTCCCTGCCATCATGATCCCTGAGTCTTGGTTCCAGCATAGCAAGAACTCTCACACTCCATCTCTCTCAGCCACTCCTCTTCCTACCCCCAACACAACATCCTCCTCCCCATCAACCCCCACCCCCAAATCATCCTCTACCCTGCTACCACTATCCTCAACCTCTACCTCTAACCCATCCTCCACTACCCCTATTCCACTACCCTCAACCTCACCTCCAACTCATTCCTCCCCTACCCCTATTCCTCAACCCCAAGCGCCAACGAAATCCCTGAAATGTCAATCCCTCCCACCACTGAAAATGAACCTCATGATCCCCCTACCCCCCCCCCCCTCACAACTCTCACTGACCCAACTCTCAATCCATCTGACCCTGTCCTTCCTGACCTTACTACCCCAATATCCTTCATGCCTCCCCCCCCCCCCCCTACACCAACAAAGCCCACCATTCCCCCCCCATCTCCTCTAAAACAAAAAACCCCCAGCCCAGCTGAGTTACCCTCCCCTGAATTAAACCGTTCTCGGTCAAAGTCACGTAAAGTCGAAACCCCAAGAAAAAACGCCACATTTACCTCCAAATCTCTATCTTTTGGAGGAGGCCACTCCTCATCCTCTCCCTCTCCAGCCCGGGCCCCACCATCCCCCCACTCCCCCACACATAGCTCACTTCACGATACCCCATCATGTTAAGATCATCCAATTCAACATAAGACACTACTACACTAACAGACACCTACGCATACAATTAATTTTAGATAATGACCCGGACATAATACTAATTAACAGCACCTGTACGTACAACACACATAAAATTAGATTCTTTGGTTACACAACACGACAGACCGACGTTGATGCCAACGATGGAGTTGCAATCATGATAAAAAGCAACATTCAACACGAATTCATCACAGACTGGACTAACAAACATTTCCTTGCAGTTAAAACACACACAACACTTGGACCTCATAGTTGCCACCACATATGTCAGACCAAATACCTACATCCCTTACACAGACTTAAATACCTTATTCAATAACAATGCACCTACACTCATACTTGCAGACTTAAACGCTAGACACCAAGCTTTCCAACATAATACCATTAATCAACATGGAATTCAACTATTAGCACTACACAACCACAAAAGATTAACTTTTCAAGGCCCAGACTTCAACACAGTTTTCACACCAAACGGAAATGGTAAACCTGACTTAATGTTTTCAAACCAAGCTTTTAATATATTCCATCATGATATTTCCCCAGGGCCACTTTCAGGATCAGAAAACTGTCAGTTTTCATGTCAATTTCTTCAAACCCAATTCAAGTCTATGTCAATCTCATTTTAACTACTCACAAGCAAACTGGGAAGAATTCAAACACATTTCATCAGAAGACAACTACATACACGACTATGCGGGACAAAACTACACACACATAGAACAACAAAATGTGAACCTACAGAACAAAATAATAAATGCAGCCAACACAACCATCCCAAAAACTACATACAAAATCAAACACACTTTCAGACCCTCCATCAGAACAACAACGACTCCTAGTGTGCTAATCGTCGTCGATTCGAACAGAACAAACACAACCACATACCAGGCCGAGTACGCTACAACCTCTCCAACCTCAGAATCACATCCTTAACACCTGCCATCTGATCCTGACTCTCACTGGAATCACCTAGTACACTCAGCAGAACAACACAGAAAAACTAAGGCCATGGGAATTCTGGCAACACATAAAACGTTTACAAGGTAATAACAATCCCAGAACATCCTCCCGCACTGTTAATGGCAACACAATTACTGATCCTAGCTATCACAGATACATTTAAACTACATGGCAACAAGTATACCACCCACACCCCATTGAAAGGCCTGCCAAACAACACATCCGCAATATAGAACAACATCTCACTACCATCCCTGACAACATCTCCCATGACACACACATTAACCTAAACACACTTGACCCTCAAAACATACTCACTGCTCCCATTGTGCCAGACGAAGTCAAGTTCATCCTGTCTAAAACACGGAGAACGGTCCCTGGTGCCACGTGTATTAATCACCACCTTGTAAAGCACCTACCTAACAATTTCATAACAGCACTCACTCGCCTCTACAACCCATCCTGGAATCAGGCTACTTTCCCGTCTGCTTCAAGACAGCGACCATTATCCTCATCATCCCAAGAAAACAAACCAACGACAAGACTAATCCACTAAACTACAGACCCATTAGTCTACTTGAGACTCTTGGGAAGACTTCTAGAACGTATCATAAAACCACCGACTCCGTACTATTTCTCGAAGAACGAAGGACTTCGCACGAACATGCAATTTGGTTTTAGACAACCCAAGATCCAAGACACCAAGAAGCACTCTTAAACATTCTATCACAAACTACCTTCACATAAACACACAGTCCAGACGAAAAAAACAGACAGCCTTAAGTACCAAGGACATAAAACGAGCTTTTGACACAAGGGTGGGCACGAAGCGCTTGAAGGCATCTTGAGAATAATCAATTAATCAGTGATAGGCAAATATGGTTTTAGACGATGTCGATCAACTGCAGACATGCTTTGCCTTCTTACGCCACGCCTTGTTTTTTTTCAAAAATCAACCAAGCTACAGGCCAACATGTTGAAACACATACAATAGGCAGCCTGGATATATCAAAGGGTTATTTTGATAGGAGGTCTGGTCATCCCTACCACTTATTGGTCCGAAGAAGATGTCACACTAAGGCCCTTGCATCAGTAGTTCCACTAATTTCTTCTTATCTTCATAACAAGAAAAATATTGTGTAATGGTCAGATGGCCTTTATTCTCCAATTTCCACTCAATTAAATGCTGGTGTTCGCCAGGGATCAGTTTTGGCTCCAATTATGTTCCTCATTCAATATCCAATGATCTCATATCTAACCACTCATAATCCATCCTTCCTAATGGCAGATGACTCATACAGCTCCACAGTTCCTTTCCCATTATACCAATTCTTTCACCCAACCCGATCTTATAAAATTCAAAATAATAACACTGCAGATTTCTCTGAACCAGGACCTTTCTAGGGGAGAATAATTAATGGAGATGGGGACAAAAGAATCTAGTTTCCTTTAATGCACAGAAAACCAAGTGACATTACAATTTTCTAACCGACAGAATCTCACTGACCTCCCATTATTTTTTAATGATGTCAATATTCCACTTCCCCTAGTATTGACATTCCTCGGTGTAACCATTGGCTACTAAACTTGAGCTGGACACATTATGTATAGAAGCATTGCCTAAGAATGCCTCTAAAAAAAACTGGGTACTCCTGTACAGGGGAGGAATTTCGGAGAATTCTTCACTGACGAGCACAGTTGGCCGTGATATATAAAAGTCATGTACGTTCTCAAGATGGATTACTGTTCACCTATGTGGGGTGGAAGTGGCGTGGTTGCATTGAGGCAGTTGGACAAAATTCAAAATAAAGCTATTAGATTAATCAATAACCCTGCTAATCACACAGGACCTTCCTACATTTTCAATACGAAAGAAGACAACTTTGCAGTCCCTTGCATTATTCAACAGATATTTTTCACAGAAATTGTTCCGGAGGAACTTGCTTCAATTGTGCCGCCTCTCCACATCTTTCTCCCCGTAGAACTAGGGTTCAGCTGAGAGCGCCCATGATTTTACACTATTTCCTCCTCCACAATGCAGAACTTTGCGGCTTAATCAGACTTCATTTAATCCCCAGAGCTTTCTACTCTTTGGAATTCACTTCCCTCGAATTGCTTTCCACCAAACTTACAATCTACAAACTGTTTAAATACCAGTTGTTAACAAACATATTATGAATGGAGGATGCCTTTAGGGCACATGGACCTTTTGTTTTATCTGTGTTTTTCCTTCCTCCATTCATTAGTCATCTCTTAAAAAAAAAAAAAAAAAAAAAAAAAGTAACAAAAATCTGCGAAAATTTCAACTTCCCATTAATTACTCAGAAACTTCTTCTTGCAACTTTTGGATAATAGAACAGCCACCATTAAGTTTTCTAATCTTTATTCAGATTCCAATTTGACACTAAACCACAGGCGCTACCTCAAGGCTCAGATGCTCCGTTCCTACCCTCTACATCCTATAACACAAATGACTATTCCCAACCCCACTCACAATGACTCTCGTCACAGTAATGTGACGCAGACGACGTGACACAAATAATAAGAGGCACGACACCAATCGACGCATTGACAAACCGAGAGCTCAAAGAGCAACTTGACAAAGTAGCACAATACGGAGCAAAAAATGGACGGATTTCAGGCCCATCCTCAAAAATCACATGTCCATACTTTGCCAAGGACCATCCCCCGCCCAAGACCCTTTATTGCCAGAAACTCCCGCGCACCTGTCCCTAGCCCGCACACCAAATAAATGTCTCTCCCACAAACAAAGTCAACTTCGGGCCTCACATTCGACAAAAACATCCGATTTCATCAACAAAGCAAAAAAACTTTCCATTGCCATCGCATCTAAATCCCTACAAAACATTCTTTCGATTCAGAAATGCCTACAATAAAAACCAGCTTCCTTACTACAAAGCACTTACAATAAGAACCTCTTTTGTGCTACGTCCCACTCAGCATTTCACTTTCGTGCCCCTACCAACCAACTACAATACCAAAGAGAAAGAAAGCACTGAGGTGGAGGTCTCGGGGACTCCAGTGGTATGAAGTTCCAGACTGCCCAACATCTATCACAATCTAGCCCACCATCCCCCCTCTAAATACTTATTTGCAGCAATTAGCAGAACAACACAATTATAAAAACTTGAGACCTTTCATGATAACTTCATCCAAATTTTCAACAGAATTTTATATCCCCCCCGACACTTGGCAAACCTCCTTCACCCCAACAACAGAGAAGATGCACACCATTCCAATAATTCACGAAACATTAAAATCAAGATTGGTAGAGGCGGTGGGTCAATGTGCCCGGCGCGTCCACCAGTCCCAAACCTCCCTAACACTCTTGACCTAAGATTCCTAGATTCACTTCCAATTATAATGGTATAACTTTCACCAGGACAAATTACCAGACAACAACCTTTTAACGTAACTTCAAAATATAAGTAAACAGTACAGCCTTCTTTACAGGTTCTGCCACTGCCAGTCTTCCCCAGCAGGAACCACCCCTTTGGACTCAATGCCACCACAACATTATCTCCCTGTCCTTTTTATACCATTTTCGAATTACCTACCATCCAAAAATACAACCCCAAAACATCCAAACGCCTAATAGCAAAGCACTTTCGATTTATATACCACCGAAAATTAACTTGCTTTATTCCCCCTTCCCGTTTATTTGGCCCCCTACTTGGCAAGCCATCCTGAATCTCATTACGTAACTTCTCCAAACTAAATCAATTCAAAACCCCAGCTGCAAGTATTCAACTCACGGCACGTTTGGGTCAAGCCCCGACAACCCTATTCTCTTCTCCCACTATATTCTCACTTGTCTCATCCTACTTAAACCAATAAAAAAAACTTCCATTCTTTCACCCTACACAACACACCTTTTCTATATTTATATTCATTCATTCATTCTTCGCGGGTCGTTCATCTCGTCGGGAACCCACTGAGTTTG